>JAWNPO010000178.1:0-463484 GCA_035047525.1 Drosophila quinaria
GTTAACACGGGCAACGTAGCTGCAACCAACGGCAGCCCAAGACCGGACGTGGAATCTGCGTCGGTCAGCAAATACTTGCAGTTGAACGGCCGAAAGTACCCGTTGGTTACACGCGCGCAATAAGTGACCATCGGAAAGCTGTCGCGAGACGCTGACGTTGCGATCAGTCGGCCAGTGCAACGGACTCTTGGAAGCAGCGAAATCGGATACCCTGCATGCGCGCTGGTAGTGACCGGCCACAGACGGGCACAAGGCGCTGACGAGGCATTCTGCTGGGAACGCAGCCGGCACATCGAGGCTTCGTGGGATTACTTTAAGCTAGATATAATTTAGTTCTTAACTCATTACGCTCAAGTTAACACTTAGAGTAATCTGACGGCCCTCACGGGTGTCAGTAAATAATAAATAAAACATATAAAATAATCAAACGGCCCTCACGGGTGTTTATTAACCAATCAAATTATAATAAAGAATTATAAAAAGAAAACCTTAAAACCGAGACTATTTAACTGGCGCCCAACGCAATTAAGTACTCGCGTGAAAAAAATCTAAAAAGATTTTTTGTGACTAAAATCGTAAAGCACGCGTCGCGTGATACAAAACAAATCACATATGTGATGCGAAAAAAATATCGAACAACCTTTTTGAGCAACTGAACAAAAATTGGTGAAAAAAAACACTTAAAATATCTTGTAATGTGAAACAAGTGAACGTGAAAAAAATATTAAACAAAAAAACATAAATAAACAACACAAAATTTTTTTTTTCGTGCGTGAAAACAACGAAACAAAATTATCAACATTAAACGACTGCATCGAGGGAGCCAACACCTCAGCGACCGTGCCATCGAATTTAAGAATTAGGCTCATAAATTTAAAAGAACAAACATGTAAGTGAGATGTTCATTATTAGAATCAAAAAAATTTTTTTTTAAATAATAAACAAGTTTTGAAGAAAATTTTTGTGTCAATACTCTACAATATTCGAGTTGTTCAGGCCAAGCTGGTTTGAGGAAAAATTTAAAAAAAAAAAAAATAAATAAACTACTATTATTATTCTGGCTTACGTCAGAGTATAGGACTTGACCCTTTTATTTTCTCCTCTCCCATGAGCAGCGACGAGGATCTTATTGAAAGCTACAAGGAAACTTTAGCGGATAAAAAAATTACGAATACAAAAAGTCCAGACAGTTACAGGAAAAAAACAATTTCGCTAGGTTCTCGTTTAACACTACCACTAGAGAGAGTCAGTATGTCAGTCACCCCTGAAATGATTCACAGCATGGAGGCCGCCATCAATGCGGCCCTAGAAAAGCAAAAGGCAGAATTTCGAGCACAAATAGATGCCCTAAAAAACGAAATGGTAGAACACACGGTAGCTTACACAGAGCCAGAATATCAGAGAGCGTTCATTAATAGGGAAATCAAATGTGACGAGCCCCTAGACGCAGTAAAAACGGTGCCGGAATTTGACGGCACACAAGCAAATTACGTCTCTTGGCGACAGGCTGCAATGGCAGCGTATGAGCTGTTCGAGCCATACGTTGGAAGTAGCAGACACTTTCAGGCGGTCCTAATCATTAGGAACAAGATAAAGAAGGACGCTGACGCGCAACTCGCGTCACACAATACGGTATTGAATTTCAGGGCTATAATAGATCGGCTCGACGATTCTTACGCCGACAAGACTCCTATACAGGTGCTGTCACAGGAGCTCAATTTCTTGAGGCAGGGAGAACTTTCCCTCACTCAATACTATAACAACATCCAACAGAAGCTCACGCTTTTGACAAACAAAACACTCATGACTCAAGATACGGCTTCTGCCACTATCTTAAACAAAAAATTCAGAGAGGATGCTTTGCATGCTTTCATCTCCGGACTTAAGAAGTCTTTGAAAACTGCAGTTTTCCCTGCACAACCACGGGATTTGCCATCAGCATTAGCCCTCGCTCGAGAAGCAGAGGCTAGTAACGAACTAGGCATATTTGCGGCAACTTTTGCCAAACACACTGAGGACAGAGTACAAAAGCCCCCTAGTCAGAGAAATTCACCCTGGCGTAGCGGCCCTCAGCAAAACGGTTTTCAAACCCAACAAAAGAATTCTCAATTCACGAGAGCTCAGAACCAGGACCAGGTGAACGCAAGTTCATCTAGTGGCAAACAGCGTTTTGCCCAGGCCCCAGGCTCACAGACCTTTTCTGCCCCAGAGCCCATGGAAGTCGACTCGTCCTCACGTTTCAGACAACCTACAAAATTTCAGCAAAACAGAATTAACACTTTTGGAGGTAACTCCAAAAAAGCCCAGATGATAAATCTTACTGCCCAAGAGCTAACAAATGACCAAGAATATGAGTCGGCTGCCCAAGGCGCGGTAGAGGTCCTGAATGATGACCTCTCAGACACAGACAGTTGCAATTTTTTAGAAGTCAGTCCCTGTTACCGTTCATCACGAGAACAGTAGCAGGGCGCACGATCAAACTGCTCGTGGATACAGGGGCTTCGAAAAACTACATCAAGCCACTCCCAGAGTTAAAGCACATAGTGCCTGTAGAAACCCCCTTCAACGTGAAATCCATTCATGGCAGCACTGAGGTCAAACAGAAATGCCTCATTCACCTTTTCGAAATAAAAACATATTTTTTTATCATAAACACTCTTAGGGATTTCGACGGTATAATAGGCCTTGATCTTCTAAAGAAAGTCAATGCAAAGATCGACTTCACCCATAACACAATTAAAACAGACAACAGTTTAGAACCAATTTTATTCACACGTTCACCGGACGTTAACTTCATTCAAATTGACGACATCGACGTCCCAATCGCTGTCAAAGAATCTTTCGATAAAATGATCCAACAGAGAATAAAAGCATTCGCAGACCCCAACGAGGCTCTGCCGTATAATATCAACACTATCGCAACAATACGAACTGATGGGGAACCGGTATATTCAAAATTATACCCTCACCCCATGGGTGTCGCTGATTTTGTCAACGCAGAAGTTAAACAACTACTGGCGGACGGCATTATCCGACCCTCAAAGTCACCTTACAACAACCCAACTTGGGTAGTTGATAAAAAAGGAACGGACGAACAAGGTTTTCGAAAGAAAAGATTGGTAATTGATTTCAGGAAACTGAATCAAAATACAATCGATGACAAGTACCCGATTCCCACAATCTCGACGATTTTGTCAAATATGGGTAAGGCTCAGTATTTCACAACACTGGACCTGAAGTCGGGCTTTCATCAAATCGAACTTGCTGAAAACGACAGGGAAAAAACAGCATTTTCTGTTAACAACGGAAAATATGAGTTCTGTAGATTACTCTTTGGGCTGAAAAATGCCCCAAGTATTTTCCAGAGAGCCATCGACGACGTCCTTAGGGAAAAAATAAGTAAAACGTGCTACGTTTATGTAGATGATGTGATAATCTTCTCTGAAACAAAGGAAGACCACATTAAGGACATCGACTGGGTTCTCAAAAGTCTCGAAGAATCTGGCATGAGAGTATCACAGGAAAAATCCAAGTTTTTCAAAAAAAGCGTGGAATACCTCGGATTCATTGTGTCAAGGGATGGGATAAAGACTTCACCGGAAAAAGTGCAAGCAATTTCAAGCTTCCCAATCCCACAAACGCTTTTTGACCTCAGGTCATTCTTAGGCCTCTCGAGTTATTACCGCTGTTTTATAAAGGATTATGCAAAAATCGCTAAGCCCCTCACGGACGCATTAAAAGGCGAAAACGGTAAAATTAGCAAAAACCACTCGAGGAAAGTCGAAATTAAACTCAGCGAAAAACAACTGCAGACCTTTTCCAAGCTAAAAAATATTTTAGCTTCAGAAGAAGTTTTGCTGACATACCCGGACTTTAAAAAACCATTTGACCTTACAACTGACGCTTCTGGTTATGGCTTAGGGGCTGTACTATCTCAAAACGGCCGCCCTGTTACAATGATTTCTCGCACCTTACACGACAGCGAAATTAATTTTGCAACAAACGAAAGAGAACTCCTAGCCATTGTGTGGTCCTTGAAAAAACTCCGAAATTACCTCTATGGAGTCAGAAATCTAAACATCTTCACTGACCACCAGCCACTTACCTTTGCAGTGTCCGACAAAAATCCCAACGCTAAGATAAAGCGCTGGAAAGCCTTCATCGATGAGCACGGCGCAAAAATAATTTACAAGCCTGGGAAAGAAAATTTCGTTGCTGACGCCCTATTGCGTCAACACATAAACACATTGGACGAAACTCCCGATTCAGACATGGCCACTTGTCACAGCGAGGAGTCACTTACAAATACAATAGAGACAATAGACAAACCGGTAAACTGTTTCCGAAACCAAATCATTTTGGAAGAAACAGAAATCCCATGCGTAAAACACTTCATTTTATGTAAAGAAAAGACTAGACACATCATACAATTCTCCAACCGCGAAACATTATTTCAATCCCTACTCGACGTGATAAAAGCTGACGTAGTAAACGCAATTCACTGCGAGCTACCAATCCTAGCGTTCATCCAACATAGGCTGGTCGAGGCATTCCCCTCAACAACATTCAAGCACTGCAAATTCCTCGCTATCGACATTGTCGACCCTTCAGAACAAAGAGAGATTATGACAGCAGAACATAATCGGGCCCATCGAGCAGCCCAAGAAAACATAAAACAAGTTCTAAGGGACTATTTTTTTCCAAAAATGAACCGACTAGCTACAGAAGTGGCACTTAATTGCAAAACTTGCTCGATGGCCAAGTACAATCGCCATCCAACGAAGCAAACACTCGGACAGACTCCTATTCCTCTATACGCTGGGGAAATACTTCATATCGACATATTTTCAACGGACAGAAGATTCTTTCTCACCTGTGTCGACAAGTTTTCAAAATTCGCCATAGTACAACCAATAGAGTCTCGGGCAATAGTGGACATAAAAGCCCCTATTCTGCAGTTAGCTAACATATTTCCAAAAATTAAAACAATCTATTGCGACAACGAAAAATCCCTGAACTCGGAAACAATAAAATCCATTCTATTCAACAATTTCGAAATCCATATCGCAAATGCACCCCCGCTTCACAGTACGTCAAACGGTCAGGTCGAGCGATTTCACAGCACCTTAACAGAAATAGCTCGTTGCATCAAAATCGATAAGCAACTCGAGGACACGGTAGAGCTCATACTTATGGCTACCATAAAATATAACCGGACAATCCATTCAGTAACGAATAAAAGCCCCATTGAGGTAATTCACTCCGCTCCCATCGAATTCGAAAAAAATATAACCGATAGAATACTTAGGGCACAGGAAAAAACTCTAGAGCAAGCAAATAAAGACAGGGAATATAAGTCTTATCATATTGGTGATAAGGTCTGGGTGAAACAAAACAAACGTCTGGGCAACAAGCTCACGCCCTTATGCTCAGAGGAAACGATAGAAGCGGACCTCGGGACGACGGTCCTCATTAGGGGGAGGGTGGTCCATAAGGACAACATCCGGTAGAGACAGAGGCGTTTTTTATATAAATTTTGTAGTTTTACGTTAAAAATAAGTTCGCTACGTTTATATTACCCTTTACATTCTTTTTATACAATTTATAGGTTAGCACTTCGGACAGCACTACTAATGACAACGTGGACTCTCACGACTTCCGTGACTAAATTTAACGACTACTCGCACTCACGCTACATACCCATTCAGGACGGAGACGTGACAATTTTTAACAAATTTGGATACCTAGGACATACGACCAACATTTCATCCTACGAGGACTATGCGGATAAGACCAGGACGGCTCTGGACGTGTTTACTACAGATCACATGACCAGGGTACTGAACACCGACCTTAAAAGAATAGGCACCCTTTTAGAGACACTAAGAATTCACCATAAACAGGCCCGCAGCATAAACCTGCTAGGAACGGCGCTAAAGGTAGTCGCGGGAACACCCGACTTTGATGATTGGGAACAGGTTCGGTTTAGGCAGGGTCAACTGATAGAAGCAGAAAACAGACAAATCGACATAAACGCAAAAATCCAGGAACAGATAAATTCAGTGACTAGCACAATCAATAAAATTTATAAGTCAGATGAGACGGACAGTAAACATTTATATGAAACTATTCTGGCCGAAAATAGAATAATAATCGCAGATTTAGAAAACCTACTTTTGACTTTAACATTGGCAAAAATCGATCTGATCAACCCGGCTATCCTGAACAACGTCGATGTAAAAGACCTCATCGATGAACACCTCACCAACGTTAGCATAACAAATATTTTAGAAGTATCTAACATTAAGGCCTTTCAAAACAATGAATTATTGCATTTTTTAATTAAATTTCCAATCCCTCAACAAGTCTGCAAAAAGATCAATGTCCACCCAGTTCAGGTTAATAAGATAGTTCTAGATTTTGAGGATGGCAACACGGTCGCTGACTGCAGTACGCACACCGTCGCCGTGGGAAACTGTCAAGATGCCGTCAGCACTAGCTTTTGCAGAAGAATCGAGTCAACCACCTGCGCCCAACAACTGGTGTCAGGGACAGTCGCCACCTGCAACACTCACCCGGGACATCTGGAGCCCGTCACACTAATCGACGAGGGCGTGGTGATCATAAACGACGCTGAAGTAAACGTCGTGACCTCCGACGGAGATAGTCACCAAATCTCCGGGACATACCTTGTGACATTCACAGACTACATCTACGTGAATGGGAGCCGAATAAGCAATCACCTCGGCGCCTTGCGGAAGAACCCCATCGTCTCCGCTATGACACAAATTAACGTGACAGCGCATCGGGAGAAACTCAGCCTTCCCTTTCTTCACGAGATGAGTATAAGAAATCTACAACATATTGGCTACCTCAAACAGGAGATGCTTTCAAAACCTATCATCAGTAGCTGCGCTACGGCAATCATCATTCTTGCCTGTTGCGGAGTCATCTGGATAAGCCTACGTTGCTGGAGGTATCAAACTACGTCAACCAAAGATGTGGACTTGGAGTCTGCCGCTTCGAGTACCGAGGACGGCCCTCACTTACCCGTGGGAGGAGTTAACACGGGCAACGTAGCTGCAACCAACGGCAGCCCAAGTTGTTTCCGAAACCAAATCATTTTGGAAGAAACAGAAATCCCATGCGTAAAACACTTCATTTTATGTAAAGAAAAGACTAGACACATCATACAATTCTCCAACCGCGAAACATTATTTCAATCCCTACTCGACGTGATAAAAGCTGACGTAGTAAACGCAATTCACTGCGAGCTACCAATCCTAGCGTTCATCCAACATAGGCTGGTCGAGGCATTCCCCTCAACAACATTCAAGCACTGCAAATTCCTCGCTATCGACATTGTCGACCCTTCAGAACAAAGAGAGATTATGACAGCAGAACATAATCGGGCCCATCGAGCAGCCCAAGAAAACATAAAACAAGTTCTAAGGGACTATTTTTTTCCAAAAATGAACCGACTAGCTACAGAAGTGGCACTTAATTGCAAAACTTGCTCGATGGCCAAGTACAATCGCCATCCAACGAAGCAAACACTCGGACAGACTCCTATTCCTCTATACGCTGGGGAAATACTTCATATCGACATATTTTCAACGGACAGAAGATTCTTTCTCACCTGTGTCGACAAGTTTTCAAAATTCGCCATAGTACAACCAATAGAGTCTCGGGCAATAGTGGACATAAAAGCCCCTATTCTGCAGTTAGCTAACATATTTCCAAAAATTAAAACAATCTATTGCGACAACGAAAAATCCCTGAACTCGGAAACAATAAAATCCATTCTATTCAACAATTTCGAAATCCATATCGCAAATGCACCCCCGCTTCACAGTACGTCAAACGGTCAGGTCGAGCGATTTCACAGCACCTTAACAGAAATAGCTCGTTGCATCAAAATCGATAAGCAACTCGAGGACACGGTAGAGCTCATACTTATGGCTACCATAAAATATAACCGGACAATCCATTCAGTAACGAATAAAAGCCCCATTGAGGTAATTCACTCCGCTCCCATCGAATTCGAAAAAAATATAACCGATAGAATACTTAGGGCACAGGAAAAAACTCTAGAGCAAGCAAATAAAGACAGGGAATATAAGTCTTATCATATTGGTGATAAGGTCTGGGTGAAACAAAACAAACGTCTGGGCAACAAGCTCACGCCCTTATGCTCAGAGGAAACGATAGAAGCGGACCTTGGGACGACGGTCCTCATTAGGGGGAGGGTGGTCCATAAGGACAACATCCGGTAGAGACAGAGGCGTTTTTTATATAAATTTTGTAGTTTTACGTTAAAAATAAGTTCGCTACGTTTATAATACCCTTTACATTCTTTTTATACAATTTATAGGTTAGCACTTCGGACAGCACTACTAATGACAACGTGGACTCTCACGACTTCCGTGACTAAATTTAACGACTACTCGCACTCACGCTACATACCCATTCAGGACGGAGACGTGACAATTTTTAACAAATTTGGATACCTAGGACATACGACCAACATTTCATCCTACGAGGACTATGCGGATAAGACCAGGACGGCTCTGGACGTGTTTACTACAGATCACATGACCAGGGTACTGAACACCGACCTTAAAAGAATAGGCACCCTTTTAGAGACACTAAGAATTCACCATAAACAGGCCCGCAGCATAAACCTGCTAGGAACGGCGCTAAAGGTAGTCGCGGGAACACCCGACTTTGATGATTGGGAACAGGTTCGGTTTAGGCAGGGTCAACTGATAGAAGCAGAAAACAGACAAATCGACATAAACGCAAAAATCCAGGAACAGATAAATTCAGTGACTAGCACAATCAATAAAATTTATAAGTCAGATGAGACGGACAGTAAACATTTATATGAAACTATTCTGGCCGAAAATAGAATAATAATCGCAGATTTAGAAAACCTACTTTTGACTTTAACATTGGCAAAAATCGATCTGATCAACCCGGCTATCCTGAACAACGTCGATGTAAAAGACCTCATCGATGAACACCTCACCAACGTTAGCATAACAAATATTTTAGAAGTATCTAACATTAAGGCCTTTCAAAACAATGAATTATTGCATTTTTTAATTAAATTTCCAATCCCTCAACAAGTCTGCAAAAAGATCAATGTCCACCCAGTTCAGGTTAATAAGATAGTTCTAGATTTTGAGGATGGCAACACGGTCGCTGACTGCAGTACGCACACCGTCGCCGTGGGAAACTGTCAAGATGCCGTCAGCACTAGCTTTTGCAGAAGAATCGAGTCAACCACCTGCGCCCAACAACTGGTGTCAGGGACAGTCGCCACCTGCAACACTCACCCGGGACATCTGGAGCCCGTCACACTAATCGACGAGGGCGTGGTGATCATAAACGACGCTGAAGTAAACGTCGTGACCTCCGACGGAGATAGTCACCAAATCTCCGGGACATACCTTGTGACATTCACAGACTACATCTACGTGAATGGGAGCCGAATAAGCAATCACCTCGGCGCCTTGCGGAAGAACCCCATCGTCTCCGCTATGACACAAATTAACGTGACAGCGCATCGGGAGAAACTCAGCCTTCCCTTTCTTCACGAGATGAGTATAAGAAATCTACAACATATTGGCTACCTCAAACAGGAGATGCTTTCAAAACCTATCATCAGTAGCTGCGCTACGGCAATCATCATTCTTGCCTGTTGCGGAGTCATCTGGATAAGCCTACGTTGCTGGAGGTATCAAACTACGTCAACCAAAGATGTGGACTTGGAGTCTGCCGCTTCGAGTACCGAGGACGGCCCTCACTTACCCGTGGGAGGAGTTAACACGGGCAACGTAGCTGCAACCAACGGCAGCCCAAGACCGGACGTGGAATCTGCGTCGGTCAGCAAATACTTGCAGTTGAACGGCCGAAAGTACCCGTTGGTTACACGCGCGCAATAAGTGACCATCGGAAAGCTGTCGCGAGACGCTGACGTTGCGATCAGTCGGCCAGTGCAACGGACTCTTGGAAGCAGCGAAATCGGATACCCTGCATGCGCGCTGGTAGTGACCGGCCACAGACGGGCACAAGGCGCTGACGAGGCATTCTGCTGGGAACGCAGCCGGCACATCGAGGCTTCGTGGGATTACTTTAAGCTAGATATAATTTAGTTCTTAACTCATTACGCTCAAGTTAACACTTAGAGTAATCTGACGGCCCTCACGGGTGTCAGTAAATAATAAATAAAACATATAAAATAATCAAACGGCCCTCACGGGTGTTTATTAACCAATCAAATTATAATAAAGAATTATAAAAAGAAAACCTTAAAACCGAGACTATTTAACTTATATACACAGGAAGAATGGAAAATTTGCTATGACTGTCCGATCAGGTCGAGTTGTATACCGATCGAAAGGTATTAACTTAACTTACATATTTGCATACTAAGACTTTTGGAAACTCACCTGGTTCGTGAGATAAACAGGTGTAAGTGGGAGGGGAAAAATTTAAATTATTGGAGCTAATGGGGCCGTTGGAGCCTTTTTGAATTTTCTTTGAATTTTTTACAATTTTCATTAAAAATACGCGTCGAATGACACCTTGATCATCGAAATCGGACAACTGGTTCGAAAGATAATTAATTTTGAAATGTTTGGTGCCCTTCTCAAAACGAGATGAAAAGTCAGTCTGTTTGTTTGTCTGTTTGTCTGTTTGTTAGTATCAAAGCGTTGATTTAGTTTAAAAGTTTGAATGAGGACTTGTTTACGATAAAAAATCTAGAAACGTTTGTTCTACGACTTTTTCAAAAAAAAGCTGGTTTAGCGGGAAATCGCTAAAAACCGTTAAAATTAAAACCCCTATAGCATGCACCAAATAGCACCAAACGATATGAGCTGCAGACGTGATCTATGTATCGTTGGAAAGGTATTTTGAAGGCTTTTAGGCAAACCTTCAAACTTTTTTTCTAAAGTGCATAGGTAAAAATCAACAGGTGATATAAGATATTTTGTCCCAGATTTTGGCGGTTTTTGAGAAAACGACGCTAACGATTTTTTTTAGCTTTCAATATGTTTGTGTGTAGTGTAGTGTGTAATTTTTCGTTTTTTGATATATGACACAAAAAATTTTACCGATGGGTTTGGAAGATATTACTTATTAACTGAATATACCTTTTACCTTTACACTACTGCATGTACATATGCAGTATGTTAATGTACATGTAAATCGCCAAAAGCCACAGCATCCAAACAATAGAAGCTACAGATGTGATCTATATATCGTTGGAAATATATTTTGATGGGCTTTAAGCTTTTTTGCTTAAAACACAGGTAAAAAGCTTCAGGTGAAATAAGGTTTTTTTCCCCACATTTCGCCGATTTAAGAAAAATCTACGTTTCAAATAACTTTTAAAAACAGTTGAACTTTCCTAACTCGAACTTCTCTAACTCGAATTTCTCTGTAACTCGAATTAAATGAGTGGCAGTAAAATTAATAATCTTAGGAAAAAGAACTCTATAACTCGAATATTTCCCTAACTCGAACCTTTTCTTTGGATAATGGTGATTCGAGTTAGGGAAGTTCGACTGTATGTTATTTGTTGTAGCAATTCAATTTCGATTTTTGACATATAACACATAGCCGTCAAATTTCGTTTGGGCATGATATTACCTGTTAACTAAATATACCTTTTACCTTTACACTTCTGCATGTACATATGCAGTAGCATGCATACACCAGCAGCAAAGTGTCATAGCAGCCAGAGTTTGAGAGTGCTACTAGCTTTTGCGCTTGGCATGTGTGTTTTAAGGGAACCAGTGTTGGCAGGCTGTTTGTTTTAGCTTGTACAAAAAATAAACAAAGTTGATAGAATGAAATTTCAAAATTTCTGATATCTTATTCAAAAATTTCTGATATCTTATAAAACAAACCTCTTTACGAGGTAAAAGTCTAGTGACGAAAACAGTTATATGCCCCAAAATTTCTGATATCCAATTTTGTGACGAATAATATTAAGTTTGACATAAAAATTATTTAAAAAAAATTTTTGCATTCGGCACTGCGCAAAACATTGAGTTTTATTTGGTATGAAGAATTGAGACATTTTGGCGCAATGTGCCGAGTGCACAAATTTTTTTTAAAATAATTTTTATGTCAAACTTAATATTATTCGTCACAAAATTGGATATCAGAAATTTTGGGGCATATAACTGTTTTCGTCACCAGACTTTTACCTCGTAAAGAGGTTTTTTTTAAAAGATTCTATATTTCGTCAAATCTCTAAGCAAATTAAAATTTCATCTTACCGGTTGCCCCTTATTCTTGATAGATAAGGAAGCATGACTTCTTTACTATGATCTCTCATTATTTCTATGAAGTGCATCCGAGACGCAAATTGAATTAAAAACTGAAGAAATTAAAAAAACAACTTCCGAGATCTTGAGTAATATTTCCTCTCCTGAATAATTTTTGCCTCCGGTCGCACAACAAATCAAAAAACTTGCACACCTGCCTGTTCCTGTTTAGCTGCCAGGTTGCCATAATTTGCACGCAATTTGCATTTCAAGTGGCCAATCCCAATCCCGATCCCAGCCGCCTCTCCTGGCTCTTACTTAATGCTCAAGTTGGCCACTAGCCTTGGCTTTCCTTTCCTTTCCTTTCCTAGCCTTAACTTAACTTGGCTCTGCCTTCTAATTACAGCACAGAAAGGTGCTCATAGCTCATAGCTCAGTCTGAGTTCAGGTCTGACTCCTGGTCTCAGTTCCAGGCTGAAAAACTTGGCATCCAAAGCGGTGTCAGTAAGTGAAATTTATGTGAGTGTTCATAATTTGTAAAAGCAAACGGATGCAGAGCGAGAAGTAAGAAACAGAGCGAGAGAGAGACAAAGAGTCCTTTTAAGGATGGGTTAGTGTTAAGTGAGAGTTTGTTTTGACTGCAGGAGAAGGTACTACAAATTACAGGGCAAGGTGTGGTAAATTGTGCCTCAGATTTATGTGGATGCACATGATCCACAGGTGAGTCGAATAATTATCGAGATGTTACAGTTGAGACCTTCTCATCTAGCTAAAGATTTTCCTCTCTCTGATATTTTATCGATTTTAATGCGGAAATGTTATGTTCAAGTCGTATTTAGTGTCCGAGGCCAGAGTTGGCTCTATCGTTATCCTGTCGTGCAACATTATCAACAAATCAGTGCCGCAGTGGCTGGCAAACTGGCGAAGCTATAAAATGTGGCAAAGTGCAATTGCCGCACAGGACAATGGCAGACGAAGACGAAGACAGAGACGGAGACGAAGACGAGGTGGGACAGACACGACAGAGGCAGTTATGCAATAAAAATCATTAAAAAATATAAAAATGAAAGCGGCAAGTTAACAAGGCGACTGCTCGTGGCTCGGCCATCCCTTCAGCTCTCCAGCCCTTCAGATGCTGATGAAGCCATGGAAAAAATTGAAAATACTTGCTGGCAACGCGTCGGGTAACAAGAAACAGAAACTAAACGAGCGCCCAGCGCCATAAACTTAAATCACGATTAAAAGTGTGATTATCCTTGTGGCGCTACAAATCGCCGCTGCAGCTGACAGAGCAGAGAGCAGCCAGACGACGGCCCAGGACAACATCGTCCTGGCTGTGCTCTTGTTGCTTGTACCTCGTTGTTGTTTGTTGTTGCAGTTGTCTGATTTTATATCTTTACAACCAGGCGCGTCTGTGGATGAGTAGTCAGAGTCAGAGTCAGAGACTGAGCAGTCTCATTCAGAGTCCTTGGTTAGCTGCCGCTGTTGCCTTTGTTGTTCCCACTCTCCCTCTCTTCTGGGATGTTTTGTTTCGTTTTGGCTTCTGTTTAGCCCGAGAAGACAGTGCACACAAGATGTCGAAGTATCAACAGCTAGCTACGAGATACATACGAATATGTATCTACTGTGCATATACGATAAAGTTGATACTCAAACAACTTGCATGACTTTAAGTTTTGCCTTTAAGAGTCAGTGCAGTTACACAACCAAATAAAAAGGAACCCTATTCTCAAAATTAAATATGTATGTAAACCGAAAAAGATCTAAAAATAAAACAACAATATACAAATAATCTGAAATTAAATCCTTTTTTATTGTCCCTTGTTCAGACTATAATATTAGTATTATTAGCACTCGCATTCTAAATAAGCACGAGAAATCAAAGCCAAGTTTCCTGCATATGTCCAGAATGTCCACCAATTGTTCAGCCCCATGTTTAACCCTAACCCTAGCCCTAAGCTGTCAATTGTGCTGCAGATTTTTGCCAATTTTACAATACCGAATCGAAGGACGAAGGACGATGGCTCCTGCCTCGATTTCATTGCAAATACAAACAAACGAATGCAAATAAACAAGGCGTAGAAGGCCTATAAACAAAGGAGCATTCCAGGGTGGACACTAGACCCTCCGTCTCTCTGTCCGTCTGTCTGCCGTCCAGTCCGTCGGCTTATCACAATTGACCCATCACACGAGCAAATGGCTTTCTCTCTCTGTCCCCGTCTGTCTGTCTGCCCATTGGTTTTAACCCCCAAACCAAATCTGGCACAGGACAATTGACTCTCGTATTTCAGTGATGAACTTAACTTATGTCAAAATATGCGATAAGTAATCCTTTTCGGCTTCGACAGTTCGCTTCCTGTCCCATCCAGCCGACCATTCGAGCCAGTGTAAATATTTTGTTTCTAGTGATAATTTCATGGGGGTTTAGTTGATGGCATTGCCATTATTGTACATTTTGTACATTTGTCACGAAATCTAAAACAAAAAGTCTGTTTACGTTTCCTTAGAATGTTGTACTCCTAATGAATTGTGACAGGAAGGGAACAAATGATGGGGGAGGGTCAAAGTGGTCAAGGCGTCTTTTGTTTGTCCTTCATTTGTCGGGAATTGAAGGGCTTACTTTTATTTTGATAATGAAAAGTCGGCGTAGTTTATAGCTCTGGCACTGTGAGAAATAATTTAAAGTTACAGACAGTTTTATGATCCTGTATTATTCTCTTACACATACTATTTTTGGTATCTTTGTCATACAATAGTTTTTCTAAGTGTACTCCAGATTTGATTGCAGCATTTTCATGCTTCATCTGCCGGGAGAGACATCTATCTATCTGTCTATCTGTTTGCCTTGCTTTATCGACAGTTATCAGCCCCGTCATGGCATCAACCTTGGGCAACCCTAAGGGTCCGTGAAACTCCCCAGTTTTACGCCGAGATTCTCAATTAGGATAATCTCCGAATGACTACGCAAATACGAGTCAAAAATTGGCAAAATTCGAAAATTCGCTGCGGACGACGAAGAAAGTCATTTGGTCATCTGGCTCTGGATTCAGTTAAAGTTCGAGTTCGAGTTCCAGCTTCTTGGCAGGGTCGACCCAACTGTTTATTTTGGCCTGATACAATTGTTGTTGTTGGTGATGCTCGTGTTTGTAGAGGCATTGCAAATTCTGTGCCCGCTACTCGGATTCGAATACAGGTTCTCCTGCCTTTTTTCAGGCACATAAAATTTGCCGTATTGTCAGATGAAATGCGTCTCCTGGGGGCGGCCAGGACGATTGGGCGGGTATTTGTGTTATGGGGCGGGCCGTGGGTCGACTGCCCTCCATTATATGCACATAAAAATAAATTCCAAGACTTTATTATGCCCATGTACTTGTCATTGTCGATGTCGATGTCGATGTCGATGTGTGTGCAATGGACTGTGCTTTCGGGGGGTTCAATTGCAATTGCAATTGCTGTTGTTCTTGTTGTTGTTGTTGTTGTTATTGCTGTTGTTGTTGCTGTTATTGTATGGGGTTTTTACAATTGGGGCGCGAAGGGGTCGCATTTTGCATTTGTTTGTATACTGTGCAGACTTGTGTTTAATTTTTTGCAAATGTTCAATTGAATAACATGCGGCTGGTTCATTGAGTTCTATTGATTCGGTAATCGATGAAATGTGCATGTCTTTTATATACGGATTATTGCAGCAGTTGCTAAGAACTTTAATTGAGTTATCGCAATCTATTTTAGCTGACTTTCATTGCCCTGACCTCCTACTCCCATGCAGTCGTGTGTGACCTGCCAAATCAAAAGAGTTCACTGAAGCACAGACGCCTTCTCGAATCTCGGACAAACAAAAACTCACTCACTTATCGGCGCAAACAAAATGACAGTTTGATGCACTGAAAACCAGCAATTGGCCAAAAGTTAGAGCCGCCGTGCAGGCGCTGCCCGAGTAAGTGACGCCAACTCGACTGTCGGCGGCAGGCAAAAGTTTATCCGTGCAAAAACAAGTTAGATACGAGATAAGACCGAGAAAAGTACAAAGGGATATGGGCATGGAGCGCTTATTGATAAACCAAAGTTGGCTTTAAATTGTCCATTTGCAACTGTAATTCCATAATGTCAAGTACTTACTCGAATAAGCGCACAATGAGGAGCTGCAGTTCGAGTTCAAAATCTCATCTTCAATTCACATGAATACAGTGTGCTCTTAAGCATCCAGAGCACTTGAGCATGCCTTTTGGTCGCTGTCAAGTGGGAAGTTGTGGTCAGGCCATTATAACTTATAAGTCGGTCTAGGCACTTCCCTCTACCCCCCAAATTCTGCCCTCTGACCAAACTCGGGCTCTCGTTCAAGTGGACGGCGGTTGGCAAATTTTTAGTCATGCCATTTTCCATTATCCATTTTCCAAATGAAATTCAAACTGACATCGAATCAATTTAAATCAAATGAAGTGCACTTTTTGACTTTCAGTTCGGCCCGGCTGCACACGAGATTTGTTGAAATATTGAGAGCATCCCAGCCAAAGTTCAGGACAGGCCGGAAAGCAATCGAGCGTGTCCTTTAAGTGCTAAGCCGAAAGTGGCATAAACTTTAGCATAGTTTTAGTTGTTTTTGGCAACGTCTCCGCCTCAGCCCATGCTTAAGTTGTCGTGGATGTTGCAGTTGACATAGTTTCCAGGCCAGCACGTGCGAATGCCACGTGAAAATGGACTTAAAGTTGGATTTGGAGTTGGTGTTGGATTTCGGGTCGAGTTGCCCAGTTAAAGTTGGCTCCGGTTGAGCTGCAGCTCATTACGTGGCCAGCAGCTCAAATGATGTGACAAGTTGTTGACCAAATTAGAATTTTGCTCTAGAAATGCGTACAAAAGTATCCAAGAGTATTACGAGCAGACAAGGGGACGACAAATGAGCTGGAGACTCGACGCAGGACTCAGGACACCGTAGTCCAGGTGTCCAAGTGTCCAGGTGTCCGTTCGCCCGACCAATTTACGACTCCTACTTCAGGCGAGAAAACGGTGCCAGCAATTTAATGAGCTGCCATTTATATAAAAAGGAGCAAAGTGGCCAAAGGTAGCCAAATATTTAGTAACCCTGAGGGAGGAGTTGAACACAGAGACAGAAAAACACCTAAGGGTACTTGAGGCATTGGGATGGGTACGGGAACGAGTGCGAGAGCGAATACGAGTACGAGTACGAGTAGGGGTACTCACATGGATGGTGCTGCGAGTTGTGGGTCCGTGATTCATGCAATTCGCACAGCAGCTGGCCATAAAAATGGCTTAAAATGATCATCATAAACGTTGAGTGAGCAAATATTGCAATAAAAGTAAATGACTGAAGGACGTCGTAAAATATTTATACGTGATGCACACACACACATGGCAGAGGAGAGGAAAGACTCATGAATATCATAAAAAAAGAAGCGAATAGAGCTGCAAAATTGAGGCAACAATTGAGCAAGTCGAGCAAAAAAGTGCTAAGCATGCAGAAAGTGTGCGATGGGGAACCAGACGAGTAACATTTGACCTAATGATGAGTTTTTATGAACAGGTGAACAAATTGAAGGCGACTTGGACGTAAGTACGTTATTCAGTGTCTACACTCTACACTATCCGCTGCTAACTGAGACTCTATTTATAGTGTCGTATTATAGTACAAACTTTGTTATAAACTCAATTTTATGATAGTTGCAATCAACCCACACCAAAGCTTTGCACTTGCCTCTCGTTGTCGTTCTCGTTCCCATTTCTTGCGAAAAGCTGAGCCATAAAAGCCTGAAAGCATCGGGTGCCATAAAACTGTTTACAGCAGGGCGCCTAAATGTAAGAAACGGCTACAAAACTTTATTCAAATTGAAATTCATCAAATTTTAATATGCAATTTTTAAGGATAGTACATATTTATGATTTGAAAAATAGTTATTCTTCTGTTTGTAACACAATTTGTGATAGATGTCATCAAATCGGATTGCAACTGATTGAAATTCCTTCGCTCGATTTACAGATATGCTGTAACATACTCCATGTTATAGAAAGCGGCTTTTCGTTTGCTAGCCCAATTTTAGAGCGTAGTGTCTCTTGCTCTCTCATTTGCTACCCCTTATTGAATTGCCAATTCTGTTAGCTTGCAGAAGTTTCGTCAAGTTCTTAGCTACCCCTTTTGCAACAGGGGTAGTTAGATAATGTTAAATAACATTGCAGTTCGCGAAGGAGAATTTACCTAACACAAATTGTAAGACTAACATGTTATGTAGCAGACAACTAACAGTTTCCTTGAAGCCTGGAATGTTAGCACAATAATTGGCTCTGTTGCCTAACAGAATGTTCATAGCATCGAATTAACATTCAAGCTATACTAAATGTTATTTAAGCTCTGGACCTCACAACTGTCATTTAACAGACCATTGCGAAGAGCTTTCGAAAAGAGCTTAAAGCTCTTACCCTACACTTATAGTCGTACTATAAATTCAGTAGGGGAAACAGTTCGCTTTGATTAACAGAAAGTCTCTTCAGGGAGCTTTCAGCCCCTAAAAGTCCACTGCAAGTTACAGCACGCGAAGGGACTTACAAAGGTTGTTGCTCATTAAAGGCTGCTCGCAGCGACGCTAGCGTCGGCGTCGGCACCGACGTCGAACACACACATACACAGACAGAGAAAGCATTGTTCGGGCTGCATACTTTCAGGACCTGTCCGCTGCTATTTTGGCTTTTGCATAACTTTTATTGTGTGCGGCGGGCGGCCAAACACAGCTGGCAATTTCGGTTTTGAGAGCAACGACGAGAGCATGCGGAAGTGAAATCTCATCTCTGCCTCTGTCGCAGTCGCAGTCGCAGTCGCTGCTAGCGTCGACTGTTGCTCATCTCCGAGTGTGGTATCTGTGCATAAATGTATCCATGTGTGTGTGTGCACTCGTACAACTCGGTGACGATGAAGCTGATGCTGAAATGCGGCCGGTAGTCGCATCGTCGCATCAGGCTAACGCCGCCATAACGCAACGCATTCAATGTGGCAAGCGCAACAATGAGCTGCTGCTGCCGCCGCTGCTGCTGTTGCTCTTCTGGTTCGCAATAGTCGACGTCGTTGTCGTTGTCGTCGCCAGCATCGTAGTCGTCGTCGTTGCCGTTGTCGTTGTCGTTCCCGTTTTCGTTGTCGTTGTCGTCTTTCTCGTGTCGTGTGTATGCAATTTTGCATTAATTTTTGTTGCTGCAGCCAAAACTTAACTGCAGTTTAGCGTACATTTTCAAACGACGTGCTTCGAAATGCCGTTCAAATGGCCAATTGCAAGTGTAGTGAACATCAAGTATACGCCGCTTGTTGCCAGTGAACAATTTGTGTTGTCCAATATATCGAGAGTAGACAAAACATTATTCCATTTGGCGCCAAAAACTGTCCAACGTTTTCAAGTGCCCCTCACCACTCATCCAGCGTGTTGAGTGTGTGTCTCTGCAAGTGTGTGAGTGTCCGGGTCCGTAACAAGTTGGCAAACACAGCGCTAGAAGAGAAAGCCCCATTTTCACAGGCGCCAGCACACAACTAAATTTTAGGCTTCCCATTCCAGCTAATTACTTACTTATAGTTGTCCATTTGTAGGTATGCGTGTGTGTGTGTGTGTTTGGGTGTGTTTGAAATTCGCGAGAACTAGTAGTTTTTGAATTAATAGTTTTTTTTATATACAGGAGAAAAACATAGGTTGACTTTAAGCAATTATTTGAAATGAATTGAGAGTATTAATACAAATTTAATTTTATGATAGCTTAGGATATCACTCAGCTCAGAAAACAACTAAAAACTTAAGGACAAGTTCCTAAATCAACAGCATTTGAATAGTGCAGTAAATAAGTTTGTGTATCTCAAATCAGTATCTGAATCTATTTGATTCTGTGTTTGCATTAGGATCTGCTTATGTGTACGTGTTGCTCGGCGCACTTAATAAACATCACTTTCAATAATAATATAAGCACCCGCAGGCAGGCCATAAATTTGACTGAGCACTGGCTCGACAGCTGCCGTTTGCCGTTTGCCACTCTGATAATTCGCGGGTAAATAAGGCAAACTCTTGAAACTGAAACTAAACAGCGAAACTTTAGCAAATAGCCGACAGCGGCAGTTGCGATATGCGCGAACATATCCAAAATTTAAATTAACAAGCAAACAGTCAAACAGACATACAAACAAACATTTAAACAAATAAACAGAGCGAACGAACAAATAAACTACGCGCCAGTCGTCAATGTGTTATGTTGTGGACGTTAGGGTGGCTGTGTGTGTGTGTGTTTGCCATTCACTAGTTCGAGCAAAGTGTTGACCAAAATTTAATAATTTGTCAGACAAACACTGAGAATTGCTAATTGTAATTGCGCACATCGAAACTAAAACACTAACTGAACTTAAATCTAATCAAATGCATGTCTAGATGGAACTTAATAATTCCTGGTTCAATTACAAATAAATCACATCAGATTGATCAACAATTCCCATTAACACTTTGTGATTTAATCGCCCGAAAGTCAGAACGTATATTCGTCTATTCAATTTTTTGACTGTGATTCGGCTCTCGGACTCATCTCGTTGGATGCTGCAACTAAATGTACAATGAAATTGATTGTCCAAAAGGTAAGTGCAAAAAGAGAAAATAATTGTGACTAAGAGCACTTGTCTTCAGTTTCAGCCAAAGTCACCCAACTATTTTCCAATTGAATGAATATTTAAAATCGTCTTAAGTCGGTTTATTCAGAGTACTTCTTATACGATAAATATCTCACTTGTTGCACAAATTGTATGGTCCATACGTACATATGTATTGTAAGTGGCCACATCAAATGGGTCGACCTCGCCTGAGACTCGTTAAAGAATTGAATAAAGGCTTTTAACGCATTTGCCAGACCACAAAATGAATGCAACTCTTCCCTGCTGCGTTACATATTAAAAGAAAATACTAGAAAATGCCGGCAAATATTTTATCAATAATGCAGACGACAGACGAATGAAAATAGAGAAAACCAGAAAACCAGAACCAAAGCATGCCACGAGCCATTGGGGGTGTCACTCAAAGGCTTCGTCTGCTTATGCTTCAACTTCGACTCGTACTTCAGCTGCAAATGCTTACACAATAAACTCGTGAAACCATGCAGCAAACGGCTAAGGGATCTTCTGATAATCATATTACACATACGACCCGGCATCCACATAGAGGGAGGACTTTTATGTACATACAAACACACATAGGCAGTCTGTTGCTTGAATTCAACTATGCTCAAGTCGGTTTTCATTTTGCATGCAATTTACATATTTTCATCTATTGTTTTGAAATGCCTCTTGCCGCACATTACTTATCAATGAGCCTAAGTCTGAGTCTGGCGA
This sequence comes from Drosophila quinaria, assembly GCA_035047525.1. NCBI lineage: Eukaryota > Metazoa > Arthropoda > Insecta > Diptera > Drosophilidae > Drosophila > Drosophila quinaria. Next base: position 21,631 of record JAWNPO010000178.1, read on the forward strand.
GCAGGCGATAACGAAACTAAAACTGGGACTCTTCACTTCAGGGTCTTAGATGTTTAGGGTATCAACCGTTTCCTGCCAGGTGATAATGAGCCAAATACCTTACGTGTTAAGTTATCGAAACATTTAACATATGTTCATTGAATGTGAACAATGATAATTGCAAGCTGCAATGCAATTTAAGAATTAAATTTAATTAGACATGAATGATGGAATTCACGATACTGGATAAGAATAATCTTATTGAACCCAAAACTAACTTCTTCTTTTAGGATTCTGTAACTCTTTTGTAATTAGAGTCAAAGATAATATGAACAAATATTTTGGAACTAATACTTTCGTAACTCTACATAGAGCATCAGAAATTCTTCAAAAGGTTTTCAACTGCAATTCGTTTGGAGAAACTCGGCTCTGTTCTACTTGTAAATGCTCTGAATTCAATAATAAACGTTGCATTCTTGCAGGCTGGCATAGGAACGGTGTCTCTTGGAATTTTTCAATTTTATTTATGTATTTACTTATTTGCACACACAACTACACATGAGTAAACTTATGTATTTGTGTGTGTATATATAGAAGACATTTGTTGTGCTGCTGTTTTGCTTTTACTTGATTCTCTTTATATAACATAAAGCCATATGTATGTATGTATGTGACTCTCCACACGCACACACAAACATATATGTAAATACATGCATAAATAGATGTATTCATACGCACGCCTAGTGCAAGGCAGGATACCAAGGGCAGGAACCCGAGCAGGAACCACATGCGATTTGCATAGGGAAAAATATCATCAAGGCGCTGGCGGTTAGTTTGTCTTTTTATATCTGTCTGTGTGTGTGCGAGTGTGTGTGTTTGTGTTTGTGTGAGTAAGTACGAATGAGATGTTGCGCTAGTGATTGTCTCCTCTTGTTGCTCGATTCGCCCTTCTTTTGTTTGTTGCCTGCACTTCGCCCCTCGCAGCAACAACAACAATATTAAATGAAAGCCAACGCAAATGTGCTTTCTTTTTTGTATCTGTGTTTGTGTTTGTATTGGTATCTGTATATTCAAGTAGCAGCCACATACGCACACAGTTAAATATACATTTGAATTCCGTTTCAAGTTAGCGGCAACTGCGCAACAAAATAAGCCAACAAAATCTTGTGGGAGTTCAAAGAGCTGGCGGAGGGAAGGCAGCTTGGAAATTATTTTTAAAGGTAAGAAAAATATGTAAAAATTTATCCTTTCGCACGTGTATGTGTGTTTGAGTGAAGAAAACGAGAAATAAAAATTGAATAGCTGGCAACATTGGAAGACTGAGGGGTAGGGGGGTGGAAAGACGTGGAGAAGGCCAAAGATGCTTACAAAAGGCGCCGTGGAAATAAAATAAAAATGTTAAAATAAAAAGCAGCGACGGCAGCATCTGCCGCCAGCAAAAGGATTTGCATGCATGTATCTGTGTGCGTATGCGAATGCGTCTGTGTGTGTGTGAGTGTGTGTGTGTGTGTATGCCTCCATTTGCCTTTTTGCCAGAACGGGACTCGGCGGCACTCGGCGCTGGCGAGTCTCCCCTGGGAACTATTGTTCTTATTGTTGCCTTGGATATTTTCTACGCTGTTAAGTTGACGCAAAAGGATCTCAGGATCTGCCTGCATTTGTGACTGCCTCGGTCTGTTTGCATGTGTGTGTGCGAGTGTATATGAGTGTGTGGAAAGGTACTAAGTCGGAACAAAGCTCAAAATTATGCAACATATTTTTTATTTTATTTCCGTTTCTCGAGCTGCTTTCTTGCCTCCTTCATTTTGTTTCCTCCCTTTTTTCTGCTACTTTTTCTATCCTTTTTTTGTACATATTTATTGCGTATTAAAGGAGGTAGAAGTTGAAGTGCTTGGGCATTTGCCTTGAGGTTTGCTCTGCCAACGCGCATAATTAAATTACGTATTTTACTTTGAGATGCCATTGAACTGATTATGAAAACGAAATGCGATTCCTTTTGTCATTTTGCTGATATGAATATGTGTGTGTATCAATGCAATGTGAAATTGGAAAAAATGCAGTAAAAAGCGTAAATAGTTATCCTTGCTTTTCTAGAGGTTAAGATAAATATACATGTAGAAATAGATTGCACACTTATATCTGATTTCATTCAGTTTTAGCTAAACTTTAAAATGAAAATTTCAAGTTACGAATTACTTTGCAATACTTTTTTGCAACGTCCGGCTAAAATTGCTCAATTATGTAGCTAAAACCGAAATGTCCAAAAATTTAATTAAAATTGCCAAAGTTAATTTTGCTGGCACAACAAACAAAACAAAAAATATGTGCAACATCAACAGCAACAACAAGTGAAAGAAGCGTAAAATATCCAAATATTCATCCACACACAGCACCAAGAAGAGCAGCAAAAAGCTACAGCTCTAAAATTTTCCACTACTACTTTTGAATCACACACACGAATCACACATACAGACACACAAACTCACCCATACACGGAGCAACACATTCTCATGCGTTTTGCACATTCACACACACACATACATACTTAGTAACTTTAAAACGGGAGAGAGAGGGAGAGAGAGAGGCGAAAACTTTAGTTTCAGACTGTGTACTGCGTTTTCAAATGAATTTAATTCAATGTCCTTTCAGTCATTCATACAATGGACAACGGCACACGTTGCTCTGACATTGTCCTGCATTTGGATTTGGTTGGATCCAAGGTGGAACTTTCTATGAGATCCATTCAAGCATCAGTCTCGGTCTCATTCTCGTTCTCAGTCTCCGACTTTGGCTTTTCATAGCTTGTTTTCGGCGCTTTCAATGCCTTTCAAAATAGTGAAAGGGACCTCTCGGCCAACTTCTCGATGTATGCAAATTGTTGGCGTCAAAGAAATGACCAAAAGCAAAACTTTTCGACACTTAATGAATTGCCGGAGGAGGCAGTGCTATGGGATTGGGATTGCTTGATTGGCTGCTCTGCTAGAAAGGGGAAGTGCCTGTCGAGGCGTATACTTAATATGCAAGCACATGTTTACTTTGACATAGTTCGTACTTCTAATTGGGATTGGCTTAGACAGACGCGAGAGTTGCACCCAAACATAATCAAAATTGTTTCAGTTTGCGGTTTATGTCTTTCAGTTTATTACTGAGTAAGACTTTTAATTCGGCTTTTAGAACATATTTCCTGATCGCACACAACAACGTCATTTAATAATAATTTCCTTTATTGATTTTTACAAACTTTTACATATTAGTCATCTTTCAGCATTTTGCATAAAGTTTCAAAGCAGTTGCTGTCGTTTGTTATTCAACTCTTCGGAAACATTGGCCAAAAGTTACAACAACCCAAGCACATCGCAATCAAGTTCATTCAATTCGTCCTCGTGCACATCCTGCTGCTGGAAAACTAGCAGAATGTCTTGGAGCATATTGCCGTTTCGTTTCGGGTTCTCTGTGAGGCAATAAAAGACAAAGCGGCTCGAGTTGCCAAGTAGCTTAGCATGAAGAGACGAACTTGGCATTCGTTCCGTTCGGCCCACTTGGCATATGGTCATGCATATTAACAACCTATTTTTATAATACCAGACAGGATAGGACAGGACAGGACAGGGCAGGGCAGGACAACTCAGGACCACTCTCCCGCTTTCCACTTTCCACAGCGAGCGTTTAACTGACCAGAACGGCTTTTGAAAATGCCCAGCGCCCATTAGCATGCTATGGGTCTTGGACTATGTCGGACACGGACATGGATGGGATGGAGGAATCTTAGCAACTGGCTCTCATGACTTACTCAAATGCACATTGGCAGGCGTTGTCAAAGGCAGTTCCAAATAGGAAATGGGCTGTGCTCGTCGTCACCCTCGCATTTGACATTTTGGCCATTTAACTTGGAATCCAAACTGAAAGTCGAACGGGGTCGTCCTCTTAGTCGTCGTCATCATCTAAGCTGAAGCTGAAGTGGCCAGGCATTTAAATTCAATCGTCGCATTTTTTATGCGTTTCCTTTTCCTTTTTAATTTGCTTGTTTCATTTCGCTCCAACTTCCCATTTTTTTTGGTCATGGATGTGTCCTTGACGCCCATATCCTTCTCAAGTATGACTAACATGTTATTTTTTCTCTGTGTTGACTTCCGTTTCAGTCGCATTGAATATTTGGCTGTGTGTGTGTATGTTTGAGTTTGAGAGTGTGACTATGCTGTCCATGTGAATGTCCTGCGGATGTAATAATTGTCAGCAGCACTTTGCGTAGCTTAAACGCAGCCCACGCAAAAATAGTCAGCATGCAGGAACTGCTAAAGTGAATTTTATGCAGGACAAAGCTCTTCTTTCCTATCACCATATGCAAATCGATTGTCCAATTGAATTTCAAGTGTTTTTTTGATATTTTTTTACTGCAAAGTGTTGCAAAGCTTACGACGTGCTGGCATATGAACTGTAATTGGCCATCCACACTCGGCTATTCATGATTTATCTTATCAATATTCAAGTTTTCTCAGAAGAGCACTAGGTTTTGGTCTTCAACACATTTATTTATAATCATAAAATTTCTCAATATTTTAAACTAAATTCTTACACAATAATTAAGCCGAAAACAATGTTTTTTATCCAAGGAACCTTAAATTTTGTTCTAAATAAAATTTGAAAAGTTCATATAAAAAAGATTCTTGCAATTATGGCCAATTTTAATTCTGGCTTTTAAAAATTGTACCCACGAACCAAAGTCTTATTCATAGCTTCAAGCAAATTATTTGACAGACTGAAGTTGGTCAAAATTGTACAGATTTAATTAAAATTTTTTAACAATATAAAATTTTCTAAGAATTTTAGAAAATATAAAAGCTAATAAGCATTTGAGTAGTTTTTTAGTGAAAACAAAACAAAGCATTAAATTACGCTCCTTTTTAGACCACACATACAATTATTTTGTTTTCTAAAATTTCTTGAAAGATTAAAAATTTAAAATTTCATATTTTTGCCACTTATTTTAGATAATATTAATAGTTATTTAAACTATCTCAGTATTATTTTCGCTTTCTTAAAAACGATTGTGCTCTAATTAAATCTGAAATCGTCGGATTAACAGTTGCCAATTACCCGATGCGCACGCACACACACACACACCACATTGGCAACACCCAATATACCACACATACACATGTATTCTCACACATACGCATACACCTAAAAACAAATAAGAGCATTTAAAAACATTATCCGTGCAGAGCGACGCGACGCGACGCAGCAACAAAAGGGGCGCAAGGACGACTTGCGAGGGGGGAACGGGACGCAAAGAGGAGCAGTAATAAAAATGCAAGGCTGGGCGGGAGAAAGGGAGGGAGATAAAAATTGCGCAACATGACAGCAAAATGCATATTATGCATAATTAACTGTTTATGCGAATGAGTGACAAGCGAAAGGACGTGGACCCGGCAATGGCGACGTGCCAAAGCGCAGTGGGAAGCGGGAGAAGTAAAGAAAAAGGAGAGAGAGAGAGAGATAGAAGAGAGAGGAAAGAGAGCGGAGAGACAATGCTGATGATAATCGTGATACTCGTAATGATAATGACAAGAATAATGATTACATTCGCTGAAAGTGAAACAATGAAAAAGCTGTCGCTCGGTCCTAGCTCTCGTCCTGATTGTCCTTTCCTGTTGGGCTTCTGCTAATTTAGACGTTGACTGTTGCCGCTGCTGCTGCTGCTGCTGTGGCTTTTAATAATTCACACCCCAAAGCCAAGCGAGGCGAAGAAAAAATGGGTTAAAAAGGAAAGCACGATGGAAATTGTGTATTAGGGCCGTAGATCAAGGGACATGGCACATGGGGCAGGGGGCAGGGGGCATGCTGCTTGTTGCTGCCTTTGTCATTTGGCCGACGTCGCTTTCACTCTGCACACTGTCAATTTGACATGTTTACCATGTGTCTGGGCCTAGTCATGTGCCTCTCCCTCTGCCTCTCTCTTCCTTTAAACTTTCCCCGTTTCAGGTCTCACATAACAAAAGGCTTGTTAGAGAAAAAACCATAGCATACAATCCCGGACAGGCTGACGAGACACATTTAGTCATTGGGTTTCAGAGAGCCGAGTAAAACTTTTTAGACTGTTCTGATATTTTTGTGGTTTTTTCTAAAAGTTGCTCGTCGCATCGAGACGAGCCAAAAACAACAAGGCTAACAGTGGCCAACAGCAGGAAACCAAACACTTATACATATGTATCTATAGTCTTTGCCAGTGTGTGTGCGTGTGTGGGTGTGTGTGTGTGTGTGTGTGCATGCGTGTCTGTACAGTGTTTGATGACATGACAGCAGTCATCATTGTCTTTGTTGGCAGAGTGCGACTTAATAGGTTGCTGACTTTGACGACAGAATAGATCAGCCTCAGCAGAGAGCCGTCAATTGCACAGTTCAATATACCCCAATTTTTTCAAATACCCAGTATGTCAAGTACCCTGTAAGATGGAACATTTGTCCTGAAATAAAAAGTTTTTTTAGGTGATCCAAAATTTAAAATATATGTGGGTACCATGAGATATTAAAGATACTTTTTAAATTTCAAGGTATTGTTCTTTTTTCAATACCAGAAATTTAACAAATTTCATATAAATATTTTAATAAGATTGATAAATTTAATTTTAATTTACAATTAATGTTTTTTAGACCGGATACAGTCGACGTTAAAATAATTAAATATGCACGTACATATGTTACAATTCGACTTACATTTTCGAATTTTAGTATACATAAATATGCTTAACAGTTACATTATATGTGGGATTATTATTATTTATGGTATCTGGTGTTATATTTTATATGTCAGATAAGAAGATTACGATAATGAGATGAGTTTTCCTTGTAGCTAAAAACAATAGATTTAACTCATATTACAAAATATTGGGAACTATTTAAAAAATACCTTAATAACATAAATTATGCCCCATAGAGCATAAAAGTCAGAAGAAATTTCACATAAAACTTATCCAACTTATTGGGACCATAATATTGCCTTTACATTTATATATTTATAGACAAAAATCAAGTAAATTAATATTGTTGAGTTCAATTATAATAAAAATAGCTTCAGCACAAGTTTAGGAACACATTAAAGACTAGATTGCTATCCCACTCCTCAAATTACTGATCCATAATTAAATGAATGATACCATGGCAATTGTAAATTGTGCAGAACTGCAGCAATCTATTCAATTTCATTCATGTGCAAATATTTTATTACTCAGACTGAGGAGTGTAGGCCAAACATGAGAAGCGACAGAAGCACGAGGTACAAAGCGAACACACATACCCACACACAATTGCATAATTGCTAGTATGTGCACACACACTTACAGTTTCAGGTATGAGGCCGCAGCAAATTAATTAATAATACAACCAACAATGACAATTTTCCGCATGGAAAAACTGCAAAACGTTGACTTAACAACAACAGCAAAAGCAACAACAAAACAAAGACACCAAAGTGAACAAAAGTCGAAATAGACGGACAACAAACAACAGGAAAAAGCACTGCAATTCCATTTGATAATGATCAGCAGATGTTGGTAATGATGCGGGTCGCGTTGATGTTTTTATGCCTTTTCAATTCGGCAGTATGCGAAGTGTTTAACATTGATCAACATAATTATAGATGTAGTGCCACCTGGCGGACATGACATGCCATGCAGTGCGTCTGTCTGTCTGTCTGTCAATCTGTCAGTCATGTTATTTTTTCGCCATTTTGGTTGACTTGTCGCAGGTTTTAAGCTCCCCCACCTCTACCTCTTGTTGGCTTTTGTTGTCGCTGATTGCGATTTTGTTGTATGGCATCATCTGTGCTTTCGCGTTCTTGTTATTGTTATTGTTGCCTAACAACAATGTGAATTCACTGGCGTCTTTCTTCCTGTGTATTTGTGCGTGCAACTCTTCTGTCTTGGCAGATGGGGCATATGTGAAAATATATTTATATATAGTATGTGTATGTGGGTACAAGTGGCACAATGAAATGTTGCATACTTCATTCGCATTGAGTTAATGCCAGCTGATGCTTGGCTTTGCAAAGTCACTTTAAGTTTAATAATAATTGAAGTCAGTTTATTGATAAATGAATGAAAACAATACATTTTATTCTTTAATACTCTGAAATGCCGCAGAGTAACAAATAAATGATTCTTATTTCCCTGCATTGAAATGCAAATCTTGCATTTTGCACACACACGGACTGCATCAGTATCAGAAAAACAATTGCCTTCATTTCAATCAAAGGACCCTAAAGTCCTCAAGCAGCTGGCGACTCCAAATGCAGGCTTCTCTTTAGCCCAACCTCAACCTCTGTCCTTTTTGCATTGCACTGCGGTGAATTCTCTCATTTTTCGTTTCTTTTGGCTGTCTCTGCGCTATCTTTGGAGTTACAGCTGCCGTTTTCGACTGCTGGATGCAATTTTAATTTAATTTGAAAGTGCTTAAAACGCGTCTTTCTTTCGCCTTTTGTTTCTGGAATACCAGTGCACTTGGCATACATATATGTCTGTGTATATGTGTGTGTGTGTGTAAATTCCTCTTTGTGGTTAGGCTGAGCTCGCTAACAGGAGAGGCTTTGTTTGCCCCCTCCCGTCTAAAACGGTTTACAGCAGAGAAAAAACTGAGCAGAGCAGACAAATAAAAAGGCTGCCTGCGACTTTGTTGCATTTGTAAGCAGAGTTGGCAACGTTTGTGCATAAATGATATGACTCGAAAATTCGTATGTGAGCAGCAGCTCTCATTGTATTTGCCACACGTTGCGCATACGACGCGTTGTCAGAGTCAACGCAAAAAAAAACACAAAGTAAACATGCACAATTATGTGTGGTGCGTGTGTGCGCCGGTCGGTCGCCCGGCATGCCAGTGTTGCCAACCATTGTGATGTTTTGGCTGGCACGCTATCAGAGCACACAAGTCCAATGTCAAATATGCGACTCCCGACGCCAACGTCGCCGCCGCCGTCGCTGTCGACGTCGACGCCGCCGTTGGCAAACAAGACAATGAAAATTCTTGTCGTCTGCTCGCAGTTGGTTTTGGCTCTTGGCGTTGGCATTAAAAAATAAAATAAATACACCACACACTCTCACTGGCAGCTCAGTCAGTCCGTCAGTCCGTCAGTCAGTCATTCAGACAGTCAGTCAGTCAGTTGCTGGAGTCTCTGGCAACGTCATCTTGTCATTCCGCCAAATGCGACTGAATGCGAAGTTTGTCGAGGCTCTCGGTGTACGAGAGTCCCCGGCGAACTTAGTCGCCACATGGCAGGAATACAATTGCTTTTATGAAATTAAATTACGACACACATATTTAAAGACTCCCTTAGGTTGAGTACAAGAAAGACACAGCATGTCTATAAAAGGATCTGAAAAAGAGGCAGAGAATCCAATGCAGTCAACAATAAAACTGCACACTTGACGATGAAACCTTCAAACTGAAAGGCTTTCGGAAGTCTCATCTCAACTGCTTCAATCCGTTAATGCTAATTAAAAGAAAATCTCTTTAAGCCTTAAAAATGTATTCTTCGAAATCCTTAAAAGAATTTAAATTTTTAATTCTGATTTTTGGTAAATTTAGATCAGCATTACAGCATTTAAATGGCGAAAACTGAAAATCACTTCATTCTCAATCGAAATATTTGTGCTAAGAGAAACGGAAGCTCTTCAAAATGTTTTTAAAGATCATTAAAAAAATAAAGAATAATTCTAAAGCAACTCTATTCACTGAAATGAATTTTTTGTTTTCTGTTAGGTTTTTTTTAGCAAAGCATGGTCTAAAAGATAAATAAAGACAGAAGCTGTTGCTTCTAGGTTACATTTTTTTACTATTTTATAGTTATGAACAATGTATAATAATTTAAATAACAATTAGCAATTTCTTTAAAAAACCACAGAAGTGATTTTTATTTCAATGCTGAAAAAATAATTTTTATTTTCCGTATCTTTAATGATTTAATTAAAATGTATAATCAGTGGAACTGCAGAAATTTCTCTAAGAAGACGCAATGAAGGTATTTGTTTGTCGATCTCAAGTTGCCAAGGTATTAAAAAAAATATTAAGGCCTGTGACAATATTTGTCTTAAAATGCATACATATATATGTCTTTCATCGTATTAAGCTAATTATTTTTTTCTCTTGGAGTTTTAAAAATGTAAATGTACTTAATTAATTTTCATTTAAAAGAATCGCTGTAAAATTTAAGTCAATGCTGCGATTTGCCATCCGTTGGAAGTCAATAGAAAACTGAGCCAAAATAAATTAAAAATCTCATTTAAATTAATCCTCATTGTGGGCACTTGTAACTGCTCCTATTCCTCTTCCTATTTGCTATTCTCAAGTCCCGCACTCCCTTCGTTTTTTGTTGAAACTGTCGTCGTTGTCGTCGTCATCAACGCATTACAAACAATTCCACTTTAGACACGCAGCCACATCAGCTTGTGGTTACACGGCTGGCGCACATTAGCATCGAAGGGCGTGGCAGTTACACCCATGGACTTATACGTATACTTAAACATACACACATACACCTAGCAGTCTGGACAAACTGTGTAAGAGCTTAAGTCTTGTTTAGCAATTTGAAATTTTAAAATCCCTTTAAATTTGCAATCAGCACTTGATTTGTTTACCAAGGAATAGGACTCATATTTAGAATAGGACTGTAACTCGGATTTGGACTCGAGTTCCTTAGAAATTCCTTGCGCTTAGAAATTCATCGTCATCATGGCTCTGTTTAGACAATAGTCATTCAATGATTCAATAGTTAAATCTCCAATTTCCATCAAAATAAACAAATACCCTTGTCAGACAGGCCGATTCAAACAAGTGCAGCAACAACAAAAAGCAACAACAGCTTTCTATTTAGTTTAGTTATTAAATATATCCATTTCCATTTACAAAATTATGCAGCACTACTTGCTGCCCTTTCCACGCCCCCTTCATAACTTCTACTCCTCCTCTTTCCATTGATGTTGTGTGCTTTCATAGGCAGAGTTTATGGCACAACTCTATTATCAAACATATGTGTGCAATACATCCAAAACTGATTTGTATCTGCATCTGCATCTGAATCAGTCTCTGTATCTGCATGTGTAATTAAACAAAACTTGATAATGTGTTGATTGTTTGAGGTATTTATGCAATTTCATGTTATGCCCAAAATTTCTACCAAGTGTGCAAATGTAAGGGCAGCAGCAAATGTTTTTCCTTTCACTTTACAATTGCCAATTGCAATTATTTAATTACATTAACAGCTGCTTTTGCTCATGCAAGTATTACCAGTGTTTGGCAGAGGCGACTTTTGATAAAACTTCTCGTTTGATACGTCAAGTCGAGTCGAGACAAGAAAAGCCGGAGAAACAATCCCATTTAACCAACAATCAGACAGATGCTCCAAGATTGCTAACAAGGTTTGACGTTAACTAATGGTTTAATTGACAAAAATGATAATTGAATTCCACAAATCTGTTTCACTTCAACGTCAAAAAGTTTTATGAAGATATAAAGCACAATATATAATGAACTCGGTCAATGTAAGTCTTCATCTCTTGAACTGGAAGGAGAAGACACAGTTTTGTCTAAGCAATAATACACTCTTCTTTTGATTAATTATCGCGTGATAATTATGCATTTATTTTTTTTACGCTTAGCTATTCTAAGTTCTTAACTCGCCTGTAGTCTTCTACGCAATTTGAAATTATTTGCTATTATTTTATGGGCACTACATTAACTTTAATTCTTGCCTTATTATTTTTGTCTTACTATTCTTGAGAAAAAATCTTGTCAAATTGCCGAACCTCTTAGAGGATTGTTGTTAAATATTGGCTGATCTCGTTTATATTTGTATAAGCACTAGAACGATTTTATTAAAAAATATTATCTCGTTTTAGTATTCAAACGGATCAAATAAAGTATTCTCATTTTTTTGCAGATCATTTAATCATTATATAAAAATTCGTTAGAGTAGCAGAACTCTCTACAAATTTAATAAACATGCATTAAAAGGTAATTTCATGAATAGTTCCAGTCTGAATTATACTCGGCAATTGGAATTCATTCAATATTCTCAGGGATTGGCAAGCACGCAATCAGTTCAACTTTCGTGATGCCAACCACGAATTTCCAACTGCATTGTATTGTAATTCAAAACCTCTTACACAGGTCAACTGACAACAGTTGGCACCCACCAGCAGCAGCAGTAACAACAACAACAACAACAACAAAAACTGCTGCAACAATCCAACTACGAGTACTCGTACAATGCAATTTCGAAATGCCAGGAAGAAAATAGTTTAAGTGCAAAATTTTACGCTTTATCGAATTACCCGCGGGTGCTTTAACTTACTCCAGAAGTTTTTGGGGGCAAAAGTTTTACTGCGCACTCATTGCACGACCTCTGATGGGGTTAGGGGCGAATTGGTGGAGTGGACGGTTCACAATTTATGATTGTAAGGTGTTGCAATGGAAACTAAGAGCACTTTTTCGTTCTTCCGACTGAAATTTGTTATATTTTCTTACTGTCAGCCAAGCCATTTGTTAAATGAGTTGGCAAAGCTAATCGAAGAACTATGGACCAAGATGCATTGCGAAATTGTTAATTTGGGAAAGAGTTGGAGTCATTGCACCCACCTGCAACGACCGCCTTGACCTGAATTTCAAAAACTTTAGCGTTTTGTTTCCCATTTCTGGTCATTTCAAACAAACGTCCGCGTATAAACAACATTCAGCTCTGGCTGCAGGCAAAACCATTTAACCCCATGGAGCATACGCTACACGGATCGGACCAATAAAAAAATAATTTATAACAAAGCGGCCGTAAAATGGGCAAAATACGAGAGAAGCGAGAAGCGGCCAGAACGAGCAACTAAAATCGCCCAAAATGCTAAAGCAAGATTTATGCAAATCGGAAGTAAACATTAATCAAAATTTTTTTGCCTGCACGACTCCCCCAACAGTTGTTTTCTTATTGTTGTTGCTCTGCGTGGCATTCTTGTTTCAGTTGTTGTTGTTGTTATTGTATGCGGCAGGCAGGCATAGAATGAAGAAAAAACGTGGCATACTTTGTGGCGCCATGCAAAGAGATTGCACGCTTATGATTGTGGGTCAAAGATACCCCACGGATGGCGGGGAATGGGCGGAAGCGAAATCAGCTCCAAAAGAAAACTCTACGAAAACTTGTGCAAATACGAAAACGAAAAACGAAAACTTTTCCTTGCAGTTTTTTGTTGTTGTGCGAACTTCATAAATTACAACTTCATATGTCAAAAATGGCCACGCAGCGAGACTTTCTTTTTGTCATTTATATGGAAACGTCAAATCAGCAAAACGTGTTTCGCTTTTTGCAGAGAATCTGGGTTCCCTAAGAATGTTGCATCTGAGTCAGAGCTGAACTCATCCGAACTAAACTGAACATTTGCCAATAGACAATGAAACTCTACCCATTTTGCAAGCCAAGTGCCAAACAATTAGTCATCGCTTAGTGATAAATTGTCATTTTGAATAATTATTCAACAACTCCCGACGGACATCGCCTTTGAAGTTGGGTGAGTGTTTAGATCTCTGAGGGTTTCAGTATAAAACATGTTTAATTTGACCATACATTCAACACATTTCAACAAACTTAATATCTTCGAGTAAACGATCATTATTTAACTGCAACAGGAGGCAGGAGTTGGATCACGACCCGATCGCTTAGTTATCGATAGTCTGGTGAACTCCTCGGCCGTTGTGGGGTGAATGCCAACCGTGTTCAGTAGCGTCTTCACAGTCAGGCCAGACTTCAGAGCCGCAGCGAATCCCTGAATGACCTCGCCAGCAACCGGACCCATGTAGTGAAGGCCCAGGATCTTCTGATCTCCAGAGACCTCTGCCACAGCCTTCAGGTAGCAATGACGCACGCTTTTCTGGGGAATGAAGAACTCGGTGGGCTTGTAATAGCCGTGGAATACTTCGATGTTCTCGGGGCCTAGCTTCTCGATGGCCGTCTCCTCGGACATGCCCACACAAGCGTACTCGAGAGGAGTGAAGACTGTGGTCGCCACGTCAGTGTAGTCCATCAGCTGGGTGGATCCGGCAAAGAGGCGACGTGCAAGGAGACGGCCCGACAGGATCGCCACAGGAGTGAGCTCAGGACGGCCGTAGATGATGTCGCCCACTGCGAAGATGTGTGGCACATTGGTGGCCTCCGTGTGATCGACGACGATCTTGTCGTGCTTGGTCTGGACTCCAGCTGCATCGAGCTTGAGATCCTCGGTGAGACCTTTGCGACCAATTGCCCATAGAACCGTGTCGAAGACATCGCTGTCATCCGACTCAGTGACCGTGTTGTGGTACTTGACGAGCAGTCTTGCATTGGGGAGACGCTCCACCGCAGTGGGAATAGTGGTGCCGAGGAAGCGAATGCCGCGCTCGGTCATCATGGCAGTCAGAAGCTCGGACATCTGTCGGTCAAAGCCTCGCAGCACAATCGAGCGCACCATGACGGTGGGATCGTATCCGAGTCCTTTCAGGAAACAGGCACACTCCAAGCCCACGTAGCCGGCGCCCACGACGAGGGTGCGTCCCGGCTCCTTCTCGTAGCTGAAGATGTCATCACTGGTGATGCCGAACTCAGTGGCGCCCGGGATCGAGGGATACCTCGGACGTCCGCCAACAGCGACCACCACGTACTCGGCGGTCAACTGGCGCCGTTCGCCTTGTTTGGTCGTGTACTCGACGGTGTGGGCATCCACAAAGCTGCCCATCGAGTTGACATACTCCACCTTCTTGTCCCGCAGATCCACACGAGTCACCCAGTTCACAGACTTGATGTGGTTCTGCACCGACCTGACAAGCTTCTTCCAATCGGGCTTTATGTCCTGATCGTTCACATTCCAGCCGTACGCGACGGCCTCGTGCACCGCCTCGCCCAGCAGACAGGCCTGATGCATCAGCTTCTTGGGAATGCAGCCCACATTCACACAGGTCCCGCCCACACCCCACTTGGTGCCCGTGGGCGTGGGCTTCACGTAGTCGAAGCACAGCACCCGGCCGCCGTGCTCCACTGCCTCCTTGGCACACGCGAGTCCGCCCGAGCCGCCGCCCAGCACCACCAGGTCGTAGTCGTACTTCTGCTTGGCAGCGCTGCCTGTGGAGCGAAAGAGAAGCTTGGAACTCGACACTCGCGATTTCCTCAGCGCCTTGAATATCATCATCTTGGTATGAGCAATCGGTTCAAATTGAAAATTTAGGAATTTCGATAACAGCACTGGGGAGATTTAAGGCCGGGCACTGCCAACTTGTTTGATATGGCAGTCAGAGTTGAAAGGTGCTGCCAACTTGATACGACTTAAAGCAATGAATAGACAGTTCCATGTTGTATCGATAAATATGTATGTACAATTGGGTTAATTCACTTTGAACTACAGTCGAATTTCCCTAACTCGAATCATTATTATCCAAAGAAAATATTCTAGTTACGGAGATGTTCGACTTGTAAGATTAATGATTTCAATTTCAAAGTATGTTAAAATCGGTTTGGTTTGAATAAAATTTACCTTTATTAAAAATGGTTTTTAAAGGATTTAAATTGAAATTGGAGAAAATTTAATTTAAGCTCGCCAACTAGTGATGTAAATTTGAGTAGAAATATCGAAGTCGATGCTCACCGATGTTCTCAAAACGAAAGATTGATGTTGGGATGATGCATCGGGTCGAAAATTTGATGCATCGATGTATGACTAATGTTTTAAAACCATACCATACCATTTGAAAAAAAAACAGAATTTCTTTGTTTAATAAAGCTTATTTTATTCTTAAAAACGTATGCTTTCATCGAAGTTTTTAAGTTTCAGTTTTTGTCTTAAAAGGATAAATACAAACCACAAGAAGTCTTTTTGATGACAACTTTTGAAAAAAACATATGGCTTACATTTCTTGTAGCTATAGTATCTCTAACTAATTTTAATAAATGTACTTAAATAAGCATTGCAAACACTGCTCAATTACTAAAAACGCGAAAAGAGAAGATCGGATGGACGGACGGAACTTTTAATGAACACTCAAAATCGAACATATATTAAAAATTGCCTTTAAATAATATCAATAAATAAACGCAGAACAAAACCATATTCTCTTAAGCCCAATTTACGAAAATGACCCAGTTAGAGTCCGCATTCTCTGATCCTGGTCCAGAACAAGTCACCGACTTTGACCGCCCGAAACGGGACCGTCAGTCAGTACTGTCTACTTTCAATTGCAGAATGATTTATTTGGCCAAGTTTTTATGTGCCCTGTAATGTGTGATATGTTGTAGAAAGGGATGGAGCACTTTCTGGCCGTTGGTTTAACTGTTTAATGTGTTCGTGGAATGCCTGGCTTGCTACGAATATTTCAGTCATTGGTCATTTTACTTCAATAGTTTTTCATTCCGAGCATCTTCGAGCAAATGTGGAAAATCCAAACAAATTCAGCCCCTTCCATTACGTAGACACGTATATATGTATGTATGTATGTATGTACGTATGTAGGGAAACCTTTGCTATATACAAATCCAGTAAAATGGTGAAATGTCAGTTCCAATGATTTATGTTTCACCATGGACCATTTGGAATTTTTGGCAGGCCGTTGGTTACCCCCGTTTCAGCTCCGTATCCTCCGCCTCCGCCTCCGCCTCCTGCCCTGTGCACCATGCACCGTGTCCAACGGTCCAAATGCTTCCCAATCGAGTAAATGGCGCTATGGTCTGTTGCCTGCCTGTCCCCTGCCTGCCTCACTTCGCCTCCTTTTCGGCTGTCCATGGTTATCCTAATTTCTAATCTAATATTTTTGCGTACGAAGAAAAAATGGAGCCCGAAACGAGCACAGAGAAATTCTTGGCCATGTCCGATGTCTACTTTCGGTATGATTTACTTTTGCGGTTTGTTTTTGGTGCGTTTAACCGCAAATATTTAATGGTTTTATTTCCTGGCCCTTTGCAGCCCTCAGCTGCGATTCATTTGTATATGTCGGTCTGTCTATCTGTGTGTGAGAGTGTTTGGTATTTTTGGCATATTTATTAGTTGACCCGACCGACCTAGAATTTGTATGTCAGCTGTGTGTAGAATAGTGTAGTGTAGTGTAGTGTAGTGTGTTGTCGAGTAGTTTGCGTGGCCAAGGTTAAAGCCTAAGCCTGTGAGTGATTTGTGTAGGAACATTCAAGTGGACATATCGCCTATTGGGCCTTCAATGGACTCAGGGACAGAGTCCCTCACCACCACCTCCGCTTCATTCCAATCTCTTTGCACAGTGGAATGGAAGCAGCTGCGTTGCAACTTTATCGTCTGGAGAATCAGTTTTAAGTGAACGAGGTCCATGGCCACGAGGACTCCTATGGTTGCGGCGTAATACAACGGGGTGATCCTGCTGAACCACAGCGACCAGACCAGCATAAGTTGAAAGGCGAATACACGCTCCAATACAAATAAATTCCACGTAATCACAACTCCTAGAAGCAAGGTCATTCGTATGTGCTGCAGTAGAATAGATTTGTACAGATTTCGAAAATAAGGAATATGCTAAGAATACTCGTAGTAACCTTGACGAGGAATGGCATCAGTATCAGGGCATTAATCATGATGTTAAGATCCAACAAGTTCTTCGAGAACTCGTTGTGCTCCAGGGTCTGATCTACAGGTATTTCCTTTCCTGTCATGTAGTCCCCCACGAGGGGAACATAATCCCAGAGACTGCCACTGTCGAATGGCACTTGCAAAGAGTCTTTGAATGGTTGGTGTGATTCTTAATCTGAGTTTAACTCTTTGCTTACCATTTGCAATCCGTTTCACACGCCTGACCAAATAAACAAGCAGTAAATTGTAGATAAAGAGGCTTAGAGCAGGCAAATGGATCATTTTTATCAAATTCACTTAAAGAACTTACACACTTTGAAAGAAAATCAAATGTTTACTAAATAATTTTCACATTCTTTTTTACATATATTTTTAGGTAAGTGCCAGATAAATGTAAATTGACTTTCACAACGGAAAGCCACCTGGAGAGATTCGTAAGTACGATTTCGAGTTCTTGCCTTCATTTGACTTACGCAAAATGATTATTTGTGAAATGTATTTGCATAATCGTAAGCAAAACAAAGCACCAGACTTTCTCAGACAGCGAACCAGACAAATTTAAATAAACAAATTAATGGCAAAAATTTTACAACAATGATTATTGCCAATAGCAACAGGGCTCAAAAGTTTCATTATGAGTTGTGAATGCCCCATCTCTCATTCCCCTCAAGTGCTCAGAATGTGGTCCATTGAAGGCATAATGTGCTGACAATCGTTGGATTGTTGGCTCTCAGACAATTGCAACTTGGGCTATCTAGATAATTTAAACTTTAAAATGACCAGCCGGCCAAGTGGCCAAGTGGCCGACTGGTCGGGCCAAGACTACTCCAGCCGAGCCGAGCCTAGGCAACAAGAATTACGGCCCCAACTTTGAGAAAGCTGTAAAAATGCAAAAGTTTGCCCAATAAACATTAGGCATAACTTTGTTGGCAAAACTTTTCGCGACTCACCTTACATTTTTATGGTCCTCGGTCCCCATTGAAATGGTCCAAAGGCCCCATCCCATGTCTGATGTAGGCATAAAAGAAATGCTCCAATTTCTTGTGCTACCTGCCAAGCGACAAGTTTATCAAATGTTTTACAGCGACTTTTTGTTTTTTTTTTCTCTCCCTGTTTTTCTTACATCTCATCTTTTTGTGAAAAACAAATGAAGTTCAATTTGTGTGACGGTAGGTTTTCCATTATGAGAACATGAAAAACTTATCATTTCTTGAGTGTCGCGTGTTGCCAGGGACTTGATTTTTAAGATCTGTACCCCGGGATCTTTCGAGTGTTGTTTAAATATTAAATATGTCATGCCTAACTCAAAGATGGACAAGTAATTCATAAAATATTAATTAAATGTGCGCCTAATTAGTTTGACTCACTCGACTTGCATTGCGAGGGAAATCCCATAAAATCGAGGGGAGGAGGGTCACAGCCAAACAACATCAAAAAAGGTGTCGACTCCTGGCTCGCGGCAGTACTTAATAAAAGTTAAACAAAGGTCAAGAGCTTCAAGTGCCTAATTAACGCCTAATGAGCGACGGCGTCAGATTTGATGAAAGCAGGCTTTGCTTTGCTTTGCTTTGGACCAAGCACCTCGGGCATAACGAGTTAAAGTCAAAAGTCAAACAATTGCCAATCGCAATGATTGGTCGAAATCAGAACTCCATTTAATTTCGAAAAGCAAAACGAGGAGTCTCGACGCATTTTAGAGAACTCAAAAATGTATTTGGTTAAACAACAAAATACCAACTGAGTAGTTATTTATACATGTTGGAGTACTTGTACATACCTTTGGTAGTACCTTTATTCTCGTATGCTCGCATCTGTAAAAATATTTTAAGGAATGTCTGAAAAGAGATTGCAGCAATTATATAAATTGTTGTCGATGTGCCAGGTGAATTTTGAATTTTAAGTTATACGTATTTCATGGAAAATTTTAATTTTGTATACAAATATTTGACTTAGTTTATTGAAGTATTTGTTGTTTGACTTGTTTGGCTAGTTCGCCATTAGTTTAGATGTGGTGCATGTGTGGTTTATGCGGCTCGAGAACTCAACGCTCAACCACTCCCACAGTTTGGACCAGTCAACTTCTTGACCAACTTATCAAAAAGTATCCCCACATTGCGACGGAGAGAGAGAGAGAGAGAGATAGAGAGCGGGCCGACTACGTTTTGTTTGTTAAGGCCTTAGAACTATTAGTATTACTTTGGTGATTCTCACCATTTGCTATGGAAATTTATTAATTATTTTCAAATTGTCTTGCCCGTTTTCCTCGGCAGTCCAAGAGTAAGACGCAATTTGGAAGAGGATATCCTTTTTGGCTTCGCATAAAAAGTCAATTAGTTTTTGAGGCAACAAAGTTAGTTAAATATAAGTTGTTTGGGTCAACACACATGTGTCAATATTGTGTGCGTATTTGTTGACTTGAGCATATCTTTTATTAATTATGGCCAAAAATAAATGGCTTTTGCATTGGACTGCAGGCAATTTTAAATTGATTTTCCATGACCATAAAAGTATTGGGTCAATAGAGGAAATTGGTCCTTGTAGGTCAATAAAAAAACAAACCAATTTACAAATTAATTTTTATATTCTTGGCCATCTTGCTGTCCTTGCACGTGCTTTTAGCCTTACTAAAGATATTTCTGCTCGTATCTCGATCGAAGCTGCTAATAAAACTATTGCTGGGTTCTGTAAATTTTCTCGTTGCAATAAAACAGCTCTTAAAATTCATAAAATAATTTTCTGATTCACGACCCGAACAGGCCATAAGTAGAAGCTATAAAAATGCCAATTCCTTGGATTTCAATTTTGGTCAGCAATATTTAGGGGGTGCGTTTTATGGGCCTCTTAACCCACTGCCTTAATCTAAGCAAAAACATGTAGATATTGCTCTAACGTGCTTTTAATTGATGAACATTTTGGGAAATTACATGAGTGGTACAGCAGCTCGGTGTGGTCGGGGAGGGGGCGTTCACACTTGCACAATTATGCCCAATATTGCCATATAAACCGGCTTCATTCTGCATACAATTTTCAGTTATGAGCCAACAGTGATAACCACAATTAAAACCAGAGCAACCAAGCAAAATTTGTGCGTAAGCAACGAAACAGACAAACACACTCCCCAATCTGTCCAACCCATCCTTTTGAGCAGCCCCAACGAAACATGGCCAGAGTTTTATATTCCACAATCATGTATACGACATGTTAACCGTGTGTGTGTGTGTGCGTGTGTGTGTGGTAAAGTGCGAATTACAACACTTCCAACTGGGTTTGCTTTGGCCTTCTTTTACGAGCATATTACTGAACTAAATATGAGATTTTCTTGATTGTATCAAATCTCTACATGATTCCCAAATGAATCTGGTGTAGCAAGTCTATACATTGGCATTGCTTAATCTCTGACGTTGCATTTTTGGGCCTTGAGCAACACAAAATTGAAATCTAATCATGCTGAGAAGCCGTACAATGCATTTAATTGCTCACAACTGACCCAAGTCTCTGGGATTTTGGATCAAAGAATTTCTTCCAATGATAAGCAATAATCAAGTAGACCAAATAGAAATGTGCAACAATCTACTAGAACTTTTAACTGCACACATTACAGAATAATAATTAATTTATGCGTCAGGCAATTAAAACCATTCGAATTTAAACTCTATCGCTGTTTGATAAAGAGATTATTTATTACTCATTATATTATTAACTTTAATTAGTATTTAATTTTTGGCAGTGTTTCCCATGAATCCAATGGCAGAGAATTCTTCGTGACATCTTTAAAAATAATAAATTGAGGTAACAATTTGATATGAGGTACGCAAAGTTGAGAAGTTTTATTTTATAAAGACAGTCAGAAATATTTAACATGTTTCCATCACAAACCTGTAAAACTTTTTCATGTACTGAGCTCTGCCTTCCCCCTCTGTGCCTCTTATATTCCCTAAGTATGCATTTAAGTGGAGAGTTTGGGGCAAATTTTTAGTGTAAGGACAAGGAGCTGGGATTCTGTTAGTTGTAGGTAAAGTTGAAATGCTTTTTGCATGTTCCTGTGGTCTCCCAATAAGTACAGCTCTCGCAGGTGTGGGATAGGTGTGACTATGGGCAGGTGAGAAGCTGAACATGTGAGCTACAAATATACACATCATGCCTGAATACCACCTCGCCAAGTCATCGGCTAACGAAGCCAGAGAAAGCCGTGCTGAGAATTTGAGAATCTGATAATCGAACCGCCTGTCAATCAGCGAACGATCCTTTTACTTTCTATAAGCTCATCCTATTCATTAGACTAACTCGGCATCCCCGTCGTCCTCTACAAAAGCAATTTAAAGTTCTCTAAGAGCCCGTTCTTAGCCATTTTGCCAGTTTGGCATTTCGTCATTGTGGTATCTTGGCATTTTGCTGATGGGACCCACAAAATAATAATAAATCTTATTAAATGCAGCAAATTTGCTTTAAGATCCATAAACGAATTTTGCCATCGCAGTAAAGTCCCAAAGAAAAGGGCTTAACTTGCACACACATATCGACGAGTGTGTGGAGACACACTCACACACACACACACACACACACACACACACACACACACACACAGGGCACATGACACATATGTACATATACAAATATGAAATACATGTACAATAAATCTAAGCCGATTTAATAAAAGGCATTAAAAAATATCTATTTTTCAAATGAAAAATATTAAATCGGCACGAAGTCAGCAGGAAAACGGCCAACAGCAACAGAAGAGGGGACAGGGGCAGGAGAAGCATCCTGGCAAAGGACACACACTCAAGTTGATTGGAAAAGTGGCTGTGCCTGGTATTAAAGGAGAAGATGGCCACGAAGAAGCCTATAAACGACAGAGAGCCCCAAAATGAACACTCATACACACATATGGGGGGCATGAATATGAACTGAAGCCACGTCCCCACATCAAACGGCAGGAGGAAGACAAGGACTCCACTGACCGACGATGCATGATTAAAAACTCCGAGACCGAGTCGGGTGCCGGATTTGGGGTTGACTCCGTCTCGGTTGGCTCGGGCTACCTTTCAAGTTGAGTAAATGAGCATTCAAGCGATTCAGATTATCAATACGCATGAATGGGAAGGGAGAGCGAACGATGTACAGCCGATTGACCAAATTGTACTTAAGTTCAACTGGACAACTGACCGAGTCGAGCCGATCCGAGCCAAGACAGACAGATAATATGGGATATCCACAGATTTGGCTCAGAATCCCATGTGGAACGATTATGTGGGGGGTTGTCGAATTTGATACTTTGCAAACGCTGAGGAGGCTGTCTGCTAAATGAAGCATTTTCTCGCTCATTTGAGTAAAATTGGGGAGACCGCCTGTTTCTCTTCATTCTTCAGAAAAGGAAGTTGCGGAAATGCGTTCGATTGCAAAACGCAATAACGCCTGTCCACAGTCTGTTGGGTATGTTGTGGCCCACAGACGTCGCTATGCCACACTGGCAATGCCAACAAGCATATCGAAGAAGTCGACGAAGACGCTGACTGAATCAATGCAATTGCGTATGCAACTCGCTCTGTCTCACTCACTCACTCAATGTTTGTCATAATTGAGATACTTTGCTGCTGCTGCTGCTGCTTACTGCTGCTGCTGACGGCAATGTGAGCCATGTCAGCGGGATGTGGATTTGCGCTTGGATGCGCTAATGCGCGGCACATGCAAAATCCTTAAGAACTCAATTAAGTGATGAAGGGCGACGTCAATTGAGCCAAACTAGCAGCACAAAATGCAAAACACCAGCAACCGCAACACCAACAACAAGAACAACAACAACAACATAATCATCAGCAACAGCAACAGCAACAGCCACAACACAAAGACATTCTGCTGTGTGACAGTCTCTGCTAAAAGAGAAGCAACAGACACTGAAGCAAAAACAGAAACCGTGTAATATAATTAGTTTGGGAGCAAGTGCATGGCACAAGTTTGTTGCTTAAGATACACTTGGTTGGTTAACAGAGATATACATATATTCAATATTCATAAGTACTGAAACTTAACTCTTACACATTTTCACGCTCGATTAATTTACTTTTTCATTGACGCTTAATGCAGCTGGAAATATACACACACAGTCAGAGATCCTGCACCTATTTTTCTACATCTTTTCTTAACCGGACTCTGAGTAAAATTGCTTCAGAGATTATTATTCGATCATTAGACAAATGATCAGAGTAGACCCGTTTGCAGACTATGCATAGAAAACAAATAACTGGTAATGAGCTTAATAATCTAATGTCTAATATCAACAATCTTGATATTATAAAACAGGATTTTAATAAAAGTATAACTCAATATTTACTCGAAATAAGTGCAAAATACTGGTGCATTAACTTGAAAGAAGAATTCATTTAGCCAGTACTTACACACTAACTGAAAGCTGAGGGTTTTAAATACAGAAAACGTTATAATTTTTGCTCTCTTGACAAATAATATAATTACGTTATATCAAGATTTATTGTTACACAATTGCGGACAACTACTTAATGAATATATATTTATAAATCTGATAAGGACAATAAATGAATTTTTTGAAGAAACGTATTAACTTCCCAGATTCTTCAGATTCGTTGACGATATTCACCAAGTACATAACTCAAAGAGAAATTAATTGTTCATCCTAAGATGAAAATGGTTTTGCATGTGTAATTTATGGCAATTAAACATGTAATTTGCGCATTTCTCACGTTGTGCCAAATGCTAAACATTCTTGCAATTTGACACAATTTGGCCGCATTTGGCAATGTCTCGACCTCATTTTCGGAAAGCACACACTGTCGTACACCTCATTTAAAAACATGCCGGTCACTAATTATGATTGATGCACTTTAAAATTGTTGGCAAATTATTATTGCCAAAAGGCAAAAGGAGGACGCCCATCGCCCATCGCAGTTCCTGTTGCCTCACGCTTAACTCAATTAGTCAACCTGGCCAGGCAATAATTTTCTGCTGCTGTTGCTGCTGACGTTGACGTTGACGTTGACGATACCGTCCTGTCGGTCCTTCATCCTTTCGTCCGGGCCAACTGTTGCAACGAAATTACCACAAAGTTTTCTGTTTGCTGCATAATTAAAAAGTTTGAAAAGCTTTTGCCGAAACCAGGCAACAGTCAACGTAGAACTTCTCCATCTCTCTCTCTCTCATCAGTCTCTCTCTCTCGGCATGTTTGCTGGTCCTGCTTCTGGTCGTGGCCGGCAAGCTATTATAAACCAGCGGTTATGCAGCGGTTGCAGTTTTTGCATGATTGACAACCCAACAAGCCGTGCCGAGTCAGGAAGCAGCTCCTGCCCCTGCCCCAGCTCCAGCTCCAGCTCCAGCTCCTGCCCCCAAACAGTCGCCCACAATAAAAAGCTAGTCAAGGACATGCCAACGCATGTGCCTTTTGTGTGTTTATATAATCGTATATGTGTATGCGTCTGCATTTTAGCAAAGTCCTCGCAGTTTATTTCTGCACAAAATATTTATACTTATTTCCATCCAATGAGTTTGTTTTAATTTGTTTTTCTGTCAAATGCGAGCACATGCTCTACTTTTGAGAGCAATTATAGAAATGCATTGCTTTATTAAAATTATGCGGGTCAAGGCCTTGCCAGGAATATTTCTACAAACTCTTAGCAACTAATTAGAGACTGAAGACATTAAGCAGATTCCCAAACATTTGCTCAGAGCAACTAGTCAGCCTTGTGCTCAAATTTCTCACCTGACAATCCGCTAGTAGCTGAGACTCATTAGAGCTTCACTTTCGCAGGAAAGTTTTCCAACTACATATTTATGCTGGTTGTCCCAATTGTTGTTGTTGCTCTGGACAGGTGTGCAACAGAAACCGCGAGTGTCAACTTTCATGGCAAGAGGAAAGACAACATCTCCAGTGTGAGGTGCGTCAGCCACCTGGCTCATTAATCATTAAAAGCAGACAAACAAACAAACACCAACACAAGTGGAACGTAATTTGTTTTATCGTCAGTCCACCTGCCCCCTCTGTATCCTCTGTCCACCATGTCTGCTCCGTCTCCCAGTCCCGCACACGTGTCGCTCCTAACGCGCTCAGCACTGATTTGGCACACACACTAACACACTCACACACACTGGAAAAACCTTACCGCATGACATTAAACAATTAAAATAATTACGCAAATCTCTCATAGGATTTGTCTCACTTTGGCGTGAGCTTGTTTATTTTTCTAAACACGCACTGTCAAGCACTTTTTATCGGCATATTCAATATGCTACTACATTTGTATCCCACGGTAAGCAAGGTATGTGTAAATACTTTTCACAAAGAAAGTTACACAAATATTATAGTCCAGACATAATTTAAGATCTTTCTTCTGCACTTATATACTGTGGTTGCTACTGCTTTACCTTATGATTTAGTTAAACCATGTGAATCTGAATTTGAAATCCGTGATGAAATGATACTGAATCACTATTACTATGTATACATCGATTTTAAATTCAAATGTCAGTAAATTATCCTGATTTGTTACCAGTAGTTTACTTTTTAGGTATTAACATTTACAAGTATTTTATTTTAATCTTGCTTGGATGTGATTCTTAGTTTTTCTTTAATTATTGCAATACCTTTCTCACTGACTATTTTTTATTAAATTGACGTTTGTGACAGTTGTCTGTTTTAAAACCTGACTATAAATGGCGTTTGAACCTTTTTATATGTTTATTTTTGCATGATTGGGTGTGTGACTGAGTGTGTGTGTGATTTGCTTTGGCTGTGCATACTCTTTAAATTAATTATAGTTTTAATTGACAGGTCATTTGTTTGGTTATTGCCCCTCTCCGTTTCACTGTCTCTCATTGCCTATTTAGACATAAATGCTCTTAGCATTTATTTAATCGATTTCACTTCTTAATAATAATTAAACAATTATCAGTTAATTTATTTAAAAATTAACAATACCTGCTATTTAAAAACCTTTCTATCAAATAGATTTGTTAAAGCCCACAAAAAAGAAAGTTTTTGATAGCGAGTTGTAAGATAGTTGTATACCATTTAAAATGGTTTGGTTGGCTAGCGACCTTTCTACTTCTTTGGAGGTGAGTTTAAGCTGACTCTAGGTCTGATTTATTGATATCAACATAAAACAACACAGAATAAATATAAGTTCATTCTTTTATGATTAAGCACCTACAAATCGGATTTCTATTAGTTTATATTCTTATTCGATGCAAGTCAGTTGGACTAAAAATAAAAGAGTTGCGAAAAAATGTTATCCTGGTCGGTATTTTAAAATGAACAGGCTAGTAAACAATCTAGTCTTGAATATCTTACTTCCTGGAAAGATAACTGGCAAGGGCAAATTAATCTGGCGAGTCCAAGCCACTTTTAAACTAAAAGCCAAAGGATTAACTGCCCCTTGTTCGTATATAGACGAGAGTACATCTGTGTGAGGGGAGCTGCGCGGACTGTTTGTGGGTATTATTTGCCTAGGCAACCTGCAAAATGCCTGATAATGGATTATTCCATGCCATAAATGTAAATGCAGAACAGTGCGCATATCTCCTTGTTCTCTAACTGCTTCGTCTCCCGCGAAACAGCCATCCAGACATCCAACTAACCAAAGGGCCCAGCACCAAATGCGAAGCAATCTAGCAACGGCAACGGCAACAGCAACAGCTACGCGATGACGCCATTTTGTTGCAACAGTGGCAACAGTTATGGCCGCCATGAAAAAACAAAGAGCAGTGCAAAAAAGTAGTCAAAAAAGAGACGGACGGACGAACGGGGCGAAGATAGAAGGAAACTGAAAGAAGCGGCAGGTTTTTATGGCTACTGTAAAGTCGCAACAACGGCAACAACGGTAACAACAGCAACAACGGCAACAACAGCAACAACGGCAACTGCAGTCAACAAAGACGCGTAAATTATTTTAGATTTACATTTCTGCATTTCATTTATACAGTGCACTTTGTCCAATCCACGCCTTCGGCCCACCAGCACCACCAGCACCACCAACGCCACCCTGCCCCACAGAGCAGAGCTGGCACAGGACTCGCTGTGTCTGCCGTTTGCCGCCGGAGGCGTTAAGCAAGACGGCGTCGGCACATAATTTATGCAATTTTTATGATTATTCATTATGAGTACGGATGTGCGCGGAAAGCACTATGGGCGCCACAGCTCAATGAAGTGCGAAAATAAAAATTATGTATGTGTATTTGAATGAGATTCAGTAATGAATAAGTACAACATTTTATATCAGATGATGTTAAAAATATTTAAACTTTTATTTATTTTTAACAAAAGTTACTTTGTTCCCACTGTGCTGAATAGTTTTTTCCTTTGGCTGTCATGTCCGCACCGCATTTGTTTTATATTTTATGCATTTTCCTTTGGCACAACGGATATGCAACAAAACGTTTGCAGGGAGAGAGAAAGCGGATGAGTTGAACGGGGAGAATTCGCATTTTTTCATTCTTAGAAGCTCGATGAAGACCCCGTTCGGGCTCGTCCGACAAACGTCGCTCATATATTTTTGAAGTAATTAGCATTAATTTTGCCAACTGATAATTCCCGCGGCTTATGGCAACCATTGCATTAAGGGTGGCAAGGGCGGAAAGGGGGAGCTCACTCCTCAGACACCAACTCACGTGCTGGCCATGTGAAAGAGTACGAATGCGAACCGGCTGTTGGGCCTCCTTCTCCTGATGTTTCAGCCATGGCCTGGGCTTGCTCCTGGTGCTGGGCTTTATCGCTTGGCATTTGCAAGTTGTTGATTGCGTTATGGCCAAAGTTAATAAAGTCATTTGCATCTTGCATTAAGTGGCTCAGTTCTGGATCGTGGTTAACTGTGTGTGGGCTGTTGCAGGCAAACAGAGCATGAGTAAGACGGTTTAATTAGCTTACGAGTTGTCATGTGGGTCACAGAGAGTCCCAACTTGGCTAATGCTCAAGCTGATGAAATATGAGTTTGAGGGGAAGATCAACCTATTACAAAAACCAGAAAGATTATAAAAACTAATCCTCAAAATTAATTACGCAACTTGGGCAGTAGAAAAAAATAAAGAAGAAAACATAAAAAAATTCAAACGCGTGAAATCCCATAAAGCGATTTTACCGAAACCGCCACTGGCAACCCCAAATTGGAAGATTTCTTTCTCTTTGCTGTTTGGGAAAATAAGATAAATTTTTAGTGAGCAGAAGTTGCACCAGAAGCAAAGGCGAAAGCAGCGCAAGAAAACGTCAATCTAATTGAAATTCTAGACAAAATCTTCCGCAAATTACCTTCATTGACAAAAATCTCTAATCCCACGATGCTGGCGAAGCGAAACCTGAAGACAAACTCAAGAGCTGGCAACCCCAAGACAAGACAAGACAAGGCTCTAAGAAAACCATTGCAGCAACAGCGAATCGACTTTTCCCCGATAAGTTATTGTTTAAAAAGGGTCAGGAGGAAAGAGACAAGTTGAAGATGGGTGGGAAAGAGAAGGAAAGAAGATTGGCAAGCAGGAAACATACTTGAAGCGAAGCGCAGAGCAAAAGCTGCAGCAAAACCAAAGCAGCAGGAAACGGAAGTGCAGCGAGGGCAGCTCCTATATTTGTGTGTGTGTGTGTATATATATGTGTGTGCATCACAATTGAGTTGCAGGTGGAGATGGTGCTGACGACGTCTTCATATGGAAGGCAGGCAGCCAAAAAAAGAAAACGAAAAATAAAAACAAAAAATAGGTAAATACGTTGCGGTCGTTGTCGTTCTCTCTGCGACTTTGTCGCCATTACGCTGAGTACATTGGCCGCAGCCACGCCCCTCCGGGCAACTCCTTTGGGGGCTGACTGCATTTTTCATAGCTGCAACTCTGGCTGCTGCTTTAGCGATTTAATTTAATCAACTGAAAGCGCATTTGCAGCTTTCCTAACCGCACATACACAAAGCCACACACACTCTCTCACACACACACACACATGCACACAAAGGGATACACACACTCGCTCACAAACAAGAGACTTGCATTTTCCTCTCCCCAGCTGATGCTCCTGCTTCTCAAATGTCTTCGTTTTGTTGAAACGCTGTCATTCAACTCACTGCGGATTGTGGCAGCTTTTCCGTTTGTCTCCATCCTCTCCCCTTGAACCTATTTTCCTGGATGCCTGCTTAATATCTCTTCGTTTTGATCTTCAAGGCATTGATTCTGATTATGTTGGCTCATTTTTGTGAGTATTGCGTATACGCAATGGAGATTGCAGATTCCCATTGATTTCCCTAATAAGGGAAAACATTTGATACAAAATATATGTGTTAAGAAACAGAGAGAAATACATAAGTATTTACCAAAGGGTGATTTGGGAAGCAACCATCACGTAATTTTTTGTTAATATTAATAATAAATATAATAATAAAATATATTTCATACTGAATACATAAAGTAAGTGAAAGTTGACTACCAAAATGATTCTGAGGAGTATAAGCTTCATTTCTCAGTGCACATCGAACTATTCGCCATTATCTTTTTATATGATAAGTATTTGGCTTAAATACTCCTCCCGAATACTTTTAAAACAATAAAAAACAATTCATCTAGATTTTGCGAATGGTTTAACTTTAATCTAGATATGCCAATATTAATATTTCTTCACTTCGACCTTTCGACTTTTCGATTCCAAATATATGTAGAATGGTATAATCTGGGTGTTTATAAACATGGCCAACCCTAAGTTTCACCTATTGGTGTTTTTGCTCCACTCTCGACTCACATAAAATGAAAAGAGTTCGATGCAATTCGTGGGTTATATTGATAAAAGGATTAGCTAATCCAAATGAATGCACTTACCCATTCTTGGGATATGCAGCCTATTCCCAACCAAAATCATCTTGGGGCCTTTGCAGAGTTTGCTGGTATCTCAATCACGGAGCAACTATCAAGTACCACAAAGTATGTGAAATAGCGAGACTCGATACTCAGACTTACACTTTGGTTTCTCCCTCCGCATTGAGATGCAATAACAGAGACAACTTAAGCTCACATACAAAATCTCGCTCTCACTCTCGAAATACTAGTTGGTGTTCAGGTGATGATGGTAATGAGCCTCTCCCAAATCACCAGGCACGCAGAAATATTTAAAAGGTAACACTCAAAAGCTGCAGAAGAAGTTCTGCCTAAAGCAGCCGTGGTGTCTGATGGATGGTGGGGCGAAACAAATGCGGAATAAAATGTGTGCATCAGGAATTGTTGTAAACAGAGACAGACAGAGAGTATGAGAAAGAAGGAAGGCAAAAGTTCGCCCAAGGCTACAAAATGTGGGTGAGATAATGAGGGATCCGTAGAGCAGGACAGACCCAGAGATAGACACTTTATAGCATCTCTCTGCTCTGTTTCCCTGTGGGTTTGGTAATTTGCCGTTGCTATGTATCATGATGTTGCAGTTGTTCTTGTTTATTTCTGTGGTTTGAAGTTTTTTCTTTCATTCCATATAAAAACATACATATAATTCTCATTTGCAACTGCGCGTGAAATTTACACGCATTTTGAAGTCTAATTTGACATTAATTCAATACCCTCAGGATGGTACGCATTACGCTGCTGTTGTGAGTATTCATAGTGGGTGTGTGTGTGTGTGCATGTGTGAATGTTCGGTCATAGAAGTGGTTGGATGGTTAAGAGTTTTGTTTGCTCTCGGGCGACGCCACGGAATGCCGCGTGTTCAAGTTTCCCAACTAGAGGCAACTCAAATAAAGCACTGGATGTGAAATCTAGAGAAGCGTTGAAGAATTAAGAGAGTCACTTACAGGCAGAATATTCATTCATGTGTGTAAACCTATTTGTTATTCTTAATAACAGAGTATCAATTAAATTTTTTATTTTTAATATGATTAAATCAGTGGAAAGTTGAACATTACATACCTACAGAGTAAATTTCAACTTTGTCACAATAGACATCAATATTTTATACCATATTTGTCTTTCGATCTAACAAATAATCAAACAAGATTTTTCTCTCAGCTCGATGTCGTCATCATGATCTTTAAACGATATGCGAATTACTGTATGAATTTATCTAAAATATAGGAAAAAAAAATTTTAATTTGTTTTTTTAAGATTAATTCATACACATAATAAGGTTTCATCGTTTCCGTCACTAGACATTTACACTGTGTAATGGTTTTCATTAGAATTCATTTAACTTAGAAATAAAAATAAATAATTTTTATTTGATAATGACTTAAATGGATTAGACTTTAACTTGACTGCATAAAAAATTAACCTTTGGTCCAATAAATGTGTTCACAACAATTGCTCTTCTTAATTTAATTTAGTGTTATCAAATTATTTTCGTTTCCTGCGTCCAGTTTCTAATTTTTCTCCCGTTAGAAGTTTTAGCCACTGCCTCTTCTAACTCATTGGCATGCAGCTCAGTAACTTGATTCAAACCAAAAGAAAACCAACTGCCAATTAAACCCAATTCGTTACGCGACAGATTTCGCATTTACTTTTATGCCATTTTTTTTATTCGTTTACCCATTTGGATTTCGGTTCGCACAACCATAACCAAATTTATTTTAAAACTTGAAACTCGACCAAAATTTGCACAAATGCTGCCAATTTTGGCCAAACACCAGACCAACTTGTAAAAAAGAAGCAAGAATTGGAAAAAAAAAAAGAAATATAAGAACTCCAAACAATGAAGCTCAGTTTGGTCAAAGGCAAATACCACTGATTGTGACAATCAGCGTGACAATAAAATTGGCGCTCAGTTGCGGATAGTTTGGATCCGGGTGGGATTTAAGCTAAAGTATGAATTTCAGTTTGGGAGTCTGGAATCGCTGGGTGCTAAACGAACGGCAACAGCTGGCTGTTTTGGCAATCAGAGAAAAACGAAGAAAATCGACCGGTCGGGCAGCTTTAAACTTTGACAATTTCCATGCCAACGAAATGCGATGAAAGAATTTTAAAATTCCGACATGTCAACGGCAATGTTGAGGCGCTGATGTGGGCGTGGCAACCAAAATGACAGGCTTGTGACACGCACAGACCAACTGTCACACCCGCTGTGCGTCTTTGTGTGTGTGTGAGTGTGTGTGTGTATGTTTTCTATATAGATATGTGTATGTATATGTGGCTAACCCTTGCAAAGCCAAGCGAATTTTATAAAATTGTCATGGCAAAAAAGCAAAGAAAACGAAAAGAAAAGCAAAGCTAAGGCACGCAATGATGATGGCACTCTTTTTGTCCCTTTTATAATTTTGCTCAGAACAGTCGCCCGAGGCATTGTTGCTATTGTTGTTGTTGTTGTTGTTGCAACTGTAACATTATCTAAGCTAACAAATTGTCAACACGTACAAATGCGTTCACTCAAACGTAAACGGGGTAATAACCATTTTTCGTAATAATTTTATGTCATAACAAATCTAGGTTAGATTCGTACGTAAAGCGTTTTTCCCTGCCGTCTCCTTTTCTTAAACTTCTTCCTTTTCTCAATACCTAGATAGATAAATATAAAGAGTTGTTGTTGAGATGGGCCAGCTGTGATCCTAAAATGGAACCAGAATCAAGTCAAATGGAGAAAGTTTGGAGAGAGAAATATGTAACTCTCAATCCTTCAAAGGATTCTTAGGGTGACTACCAGAAAACATACATTAAAATGTTGATATTATTTTAGAACGCTTATTTTTTCACATTTTTATTAACCATTTCAATCATATTGCAGAAAAAATATGTTTGAAAACTACTCTTTATATATAATGTCTAATGAATCCTTGCAGCAGGCGACAACCCTACGTTCCTGCAGGACATGTGTTATATCCATTGGCACAAATTGCTGTCTTGCATCACGATGCTACTGCTTGCAGTTTGTATCCTGAGCCATTTAAAATGGGCATAATGGTTTTGTGAGAGTCTTCTACCATAAGGAGGCATCTCTGACCACATATATTATGTATATGTATATATTCTGGATCAACAGCCTAGACATTATGACGATTAAATTTATATGAACCAAAGTCTTCTAGCTTTTAGTTTAATAACAACAGAACCATATCCAAAGTTATTTTACTCGTATCTTATCTTCAGTCTTCGTTTTTTCGTGTATATTTTGGAGTAAGTATGTCACAAGGGCCTAGCCGCAGGGTATCTTGTAGTCTTCCCCTTGACAACAGAGTTTTGGCTTTGTTTTTGTTAAAACTACAACAGCAACACGTCGTCGCAGAGAGTGTCAGCCTCCTGGTGACTCGTGGCCGAAGCTGTAGAGCAAGAGTCCTGGCAGCGTGTCCTGAGACTGAGACGCATAATGCGCTCGTTCAACTTAAGAAATAAACTAAAGTTGTCACGTAAGCAAAGTTTATGACCAAAAAGCAAAGAGAAGCCCAGAGATGCCAACTATTTTGCCAGCTCGACAGCAACAGCAGTTGCACAATGGAAACATCTCGTTGGACACGCGCCATGCCACCAAATCATCTGCAGAGTTGTCCACGCTCCCCACTGCCCTCGTCGTCCAAAAATGGAAACAGTTGCACGCTCCGATTGCGTTCAACATTTAGCTGCCTGGATGAATGTGAATGTGGAGCAGCAGGCCGAGAGGATGTCGGCAGTCGTAAGGGGGACAATGGGCGTGGCAGTGCCACTGATTGACCAAATGATAGACAGGCGACACAGACGGCTCTCTGTTAAAACTGCAGAGCAGAGTGCTTACATCTTGCAGTTTTGCCTTTGATTGCAACTTTTTTTTGCCCATTTAGCACGTCTTGACATTCGTCGATTCTCATTTTCATTCCCATTGCCCATTGCTCTTCGTCATGTCCCTCTTTCCCATCCTTTCCATCGACCTCTTAAATATGAATGCAATTTGTACCCTCTACGATTTCCTCATATAATCCACCAGAAAGTATGTCGTCTCTGACTGTGACTTACTGATGACCGGACAAAAAATAAATAATTTCCTTATTTTTTTGAGGCTTCGAAAATTGATCGGACTGACTTTAATTTATTTTGAATTAAATATACTCAAGATTTAAATATTATTGAATTATTTATTATAGAACACCACAACATAAACTTGTAGAACAAATCGGAACATATTGAATAAATCAAGTCGCTTTGTACCGAAATTGAAAATATGGAATTATTTTTATCCAACTCGATATTCGCAACGCAACAGGTAAAATAAATATAACAAATCCACAAATTTGTTTCCTTTTGTAAATTGTCAAATTTGAAGATCTTATTTATTTTATTTTTTTTTTCCAAATCGACACTATCGATGGGAAGGACGGACTGGTCGGCAGACATCCAAATGGACATGATTGTTGATACTGATTCTTAACATACATTGTCACAATGTTATTATTCTTAGGCCCGTTTTTGACGTAAAATGTATAGAAATAAATGACAAATTTGCTACTTTATGTTAAATAGACTTTGCATGTACATTTAAAAAACGGCCCTAAATACTGTACCCATTGGGTATTAATACATCGTAATTGTGTCATCAACAAATTATGTACATGAATTAAGTATCCAACCAGAGAACTTATAAGATGAGATGCCTTGAAATGATATTTGTTCTTATCGCATAAACACTCTATACTAGAGATGGGCACGGGCCGGGCCGGGCTTCGTGTCCCGCGGGCCTCTTCAAAAAATCACCGGGCTTCGTGCATGAAAATCGAAAACGGGCTTTTTTCGTGCGGGCCCGGGCCCGGGCCTAAGCAAAAAGCCCGAAGCCCGGTAGGCCCGAATAATAAAAATATTTATTTATTTTTTAAAATAAGTAACTGCTAATATCATTTACGCATCTCTATTATCGATATGATTCTTATCGACATTAAAAAGTTATGAATAAAAAAAATTAATTTAAAAAAAAATTGTATATAGTTGTTTCGGGCCGGGCTCGGGCCGGGCCGGGCCTTAAGAAGGAGGCCCGTGCCCATCTCTACTCTATACTGCCTATTGTTGTCAAGGCCATTCATGATTGCACAACACTTTCTCATTAACATCGAGGACATTTGCAAGGCCTGACTAAACCACATGGGATGTCCACCAGGGGAATCGTCCTCCCTCCCATCTCATTAGTGCTTACGAATTTGCCAATGCAAATGGCGAAAACGTCGCCTAATTGGATTTTTGACAAGTGCCACGTTACGACAGCTTTGACAGCCTCGATAGCAGCAACAAACGAAGGGGCAGCGGGGACAATTTTTGACAGACTCAGCATTTATGAATGCGAATGCGCAATATTGCACATTAATTGCAAAATTTGAGCTAAAGCACGAAATTAACCAAAGTTAGTTTTACTAATTAAACGCGCTTTCAATTACAGCTGATTGGCAGGTCGTTCAGTCGAGTTCACCCTTGGGAAGTATGTACTTATGTTGGGGTGTACTATATTCCTCGATTGTGTCAAAGACGAACTCTCTGCCCCTCATTAAATTGACGGTCAATTGTCCAGAGGGCTTTGCTTTTCATGGTTTTTAATCAAGCATCGCCAAAGAAGACATAAATAGTTAAGTGCGCTTTTGATGGAATCTTCTGGTCTGTGTTTCTTTGGTCTTTCTTTTGCTTTTCGCATTGCCAAAGATTTGTGCAAATAATTTTTCAGTGTAACGCATATCTTGACAAAACATTTACTTATCAACACGTGCCCTTGTTTGGCTTTCGATTCTCTATACAAAACAAAAAGTATTAGCTCTGAGGGTGATTTTCGAAGGGGAACCAAAGAAATGTTCTCCTGATTGTATTTACTCACTGTTATACATATTAGCTCAACAATCAAACACGTGTGCTTGTATCAGGTTGATCCTGGACAGGTTCGAAATATTAATATCAAGGCTTAAAACCTCCAATATTTTGGAGACAGTGTAGTACGATGGTACAAGCCATAAAGGTCACTGAAATAAATTATTACAAAAAAATTACACATTTTTTTTTTTTTTTTTAAGATAAGAAGAACTTCAACTATTTAAGCAATCTAAAAAATAAGATGAACTTAAATTAAAATAATCAGGTTATATTATATTATATTTTTTTGGCTTTTAAAATATTTAGTTCTGTTGAAGCTTACTCTTTATTCTCTTCTTCCTCCGGGGTGTGCCTGAAGTCGAGATTGTGATCGATTCCAACGAAATAAGTTGGCAGTATACCGCGACCCTTGACAAATGTCATGCCTCGGTAGTCACATTCTACGCCGCTTCTCTTCAGAATCATGGCCGATTCTTCGGTCACTTGTATGCGTCCCGCGACCCCAGTTGAATCCATTCGTGAGGCCATGTTCACTGCATTTCCCCAGATATCATAGTGGACCTGGGAGGCACCCACCACTCCGGCCATAACCTCGCCACTGGAGATGCCAATGCTCATGTCTCCAGCGCTCATTTCTTTGTCCAGGGGAATGTTGCTATACACATGGTTGCAGACCCACAGTGTTCGCATTAAATCTAAGGCGAATGAGGTGAGAATAAAAACCACTTCCTCATTATCGATGGTCGACTCGGTTCTATTCTTTGCCAAAGACTGTTGAGCACGATGAACTGCAAAATAAACACACATTTATTTATACTTTTATGCGATAGACATCTCCAAATAGACAGAATGCTCACCTTCCCTTCTAAGCGATCTGATGATGGTTTTCCTGTTACTGGAGGTAACAGTGTGACGTACATTCAAGCCACAGGCCGCCATATATGTACAGCCGACAATTTTTATTTTATCCACCAAGAATTCATTTTTATATTGGGACAACTAGGGAAAAGAGACCTCATGAGAGACTGGTAACTGACGAGCAACTATTTATCTTACGACTGCGTCAAACTCAGATATGATCTCGTTAAGAACACGCAGCTGGGACATGTCCATTTGGAAGTTCTTGAGGGAAGCAAACATGACAGCGACCATATTGTAGCTCTCATAGTAGAGCTCGTGTTTCTCCGCCAGGGTCAAGTACACATTGACTGCATACATCGATAGAGTTTTTAGTAGTTGTTAAATGAGATGAGGCTTCAGACCTACCAACATGAGAGGGTAGAAGATTGTGCAGCAGAA
The DNA here is from genome assembly GCA_035047525.1 of Drosophila quinaria. NCBI lineage: Eukaryota > Metazoa > Arthropoda > Insecta > Diptera > Drosophilidae > Drosophila > Drosophila quinaria. The sequence goes on from JAWNPO010000178.1 coordinate 59,202, forward strand.
TAGTTATCGACTTATTTGTAATGTGAGCATCCTCCTGCTTCTTCAACAGCTCTATTCTCCAGCTAAACGCAGGAATGTTACGATTAATAACTGGTTATCATTTGGCTTTTCACTCACTTAAAGTTGATCTTGTTATTGAACTCAACCTGTCTCTCCATGTAGTAGTAGATAATCCATGTGACTACCGTGAACAGGCCGTGTGCGTGCTCCGGTGCAAAGAAGGGATTGGTTGGGATGCTATGGTGAATCAAATAATCGAATTGAAAGTTTATGATAATCAAATAAATAATAGTTTCCATAACGCTGACCCATATCTTCACCATCACAGGAATGCCTGTGAAAATCAGAGTCACGCCCATTATGAGGCAGACCATCTTGGTGAGCACCCAAGGATGAAAGCAAAAATTCTGCCCCATCTCATAGCCAAACAGCTTGCTCTCAGTATGAAGCACAATGTATTCAGCTGGATCACAGTCCAACTATAGAGGAAATTAAATTGCAATCTGAATAATCAATGTGATGAACTTTAAGAACCCACCAGCAACAGAACTAAAACAATGAAGTACATTATTATGATGACCATGTAAATACAGATCCGAAACATTAGATTGCGCTGAATTTCATCGGCAATGAAGAACACGCAACAGCTGAAATATGAGTAAACATGGCGTGTGCGATAACGCCAATAGCAGAGCTGTTTGTACCAGGCGATAAAAAGAATCAGAGTTTGGAAGGTGAAACAAAAGATGTCCAGGGAATAGTTTAAGGCTTTCAATTTATGATGGTCGACCGCTTGTACATAGAGAAGACTTAGATAGACCCACCAAGACAGTAGAATACTGTACTTCAGCATGTAATCTGTTTGATTTATGTAGTTATACTCGAGTCGAGGATCCTGAAAGTCCAGCAACAGAAAGCCAATTATTGGCCGATCATTACCTCTTACCAGAGGCTTTTTGCTTCCGAAACTGAATAGTTTCCTATCACTGTGGGAAACGTGATTGATTTTTGCGGTATATAACTTATAAAGGACATACTAGAAAGCGCCGATCGGCATCAGTTCAAACTCCTTGCGTAACTCTTGCTTGACATAATCTTTTTGATCCTTATTATCCTCGGCCGATTTGATTATATGAAAAGTAGTTGGCATCTCTAGAGTGGTGAAGACGCTGTTATTGTCGATTGCTGCAATGAGATACGTCTGAATGTTGCTCCTTATCAGCAAAGGGTCCTCACGGGCCACTTGGGTCCCCGGCAGAATTTCATAGGGATGATCCGACAACATCGAGAGTGTTCTCTCGCTGATATGTAAATGGCCTGCGAGTCCAGTCGACTCGAGCTTATTCGCAATCACAACATCTTCACCTAAAATGGACATCGAAAAGTGATCGAAAATATCGAATACAAACCTGACGAGCACTGTACTGTACCCCAAATGTCATACTGCAGCTTTGCTGAGCCAATTACTCCAGCAAAAAGACTTCCCGAGTGAATTCCAATGCGCATATCGATATTCAGGTTACGTGTCCGTCTAAAATATTCAGAAATAATAGAGGCTAAAGGCCAAGTTACATAATTTTCGAGCACTAACCGTATTTGGCGAATGTGCCAGATCATACAGTGTCCCAAATTGATGCAGCACTTGGCATGATCGGGATCAACTACCGATAAGCCTGCCACACAGTAGTAACAGTCTCCCAAGAACTTAATGCGTTGCGTCCTGTAGTGAGAGGCCGCATAGTCGAAGCTGGCATACAGATCATGGAGGAGGGTGACCAGCTCCTGCACCGAAAGCGTTGTGGTCAAGTGGGTGTAGTTGACCACGTCCGCATATAAGATGGTCACGTCGGGGTGATTCTGGATGGCCATGATGTGCTCCTTTGTGCGTTGCGAGTAAATTCGCTTTCCGGATATTTCGACTCGACTGCGAATATCATCCTGGAAGGGCTGAGCTATTTGGGGTGGAAGAATGCTGTGGAGCAGCATCTTCTCCCGCTTTCGTGCCCCCATCAGTGAAATGTCCTCCATCACGTACTGATGGCGATCAAGGAACGACGATCGTATTGTAATATCGGACATTATGCGAAAAATTATGCCGAGCAGATTGAAACTAATGTAGTCAATTAAATTGACGACAATGTTATTGAAATGATCCAATTCCTTCACTATGTGGCCCCCCTCTCTAGATAGCTCGATGAAGTAGTAAGTTATATAGATTATCGATATAGCGATTCCAAGAATGGTCGGCACCATTAAAGTGGATATTGGAAGAAACAGATATATCATATAGAGAGTGTAGGTGTCAAAGGTGGAGGTGATAGTCCAATCGTCTTTGTTGTAATGATACATATTAAGTGTTAAATCTGCGAAATTATTAAGAAGCGACCCCCATTATTATATCGTAAATATTTTGGTATTTACCCACTGCGACCAATGTCATCACTGCAATCACCGAGGTTACGTATGCGACCCAACTATGATTCTTCACGAGCTCTTCCCTAAAGTTCATACTCAGCACCAAAACTATCCACAATGTAGATAAGAAATACAAGACGACATCGAAATAGACCATGTTAGGGTGCTGTTTGACACAGGTGGAGGTAGAGATATAGTTATTTCCCTGCCCACATTTTTCAGATAGATCATTACAAACCGCGCTTGTCGACAGTATCAAAGAAATGTTTACTAGAGTCACAACCGAGTGCAGCACGAGGAACACCCAGAGGGAGTAGGAGCGAATGCGTTTCTCGTATAAAATATATTCCTTTTCCACGTCAGCTTCCTTACACCTTCTCTATAGGAAACATGTGTAAGAAAGATATTAGAAATTATCCATCAATACATTGTTTGTGTGTTCTACCTTCAGAAGTGAAAGCTGCCAGAGGCGCTCTTGCGTAAAGTCCAGTTCGCATGGTCTCCAATTTCTTGAAAACATTTTGTGTAAAATTATAAAATATATACTAATAAGTCAAGGAATAATGTTTTTGTGATACGTTTAGATATTAAAATGTTGTGTTGGGTTCACGCTACAAGTACATTTTGTATTTTGTATATTTCGGTGCCTCAGATTTCTCCGACAAAGGCTTGCAAAAATCATGACAAAAATATGTTTCAGTTGACCGGATCTGAATAAACTACGAAACTAGTACTAATCGGGAAATTAAGTCCATCAATTTGAAGTATATTAAGTCCATTTATAACTAAAGGCTCAATTTGGTTAATTGTATAAATTTCATAATTACTCTTGGTATTATGGCTTTCTTGACATAATTTTCAATATCTCTTTGCCCATTCTAAATTATAGTATATTGTAAAGAATAGTTATTAAATTATACTACTTTTATTTTCTTTCTGTCTTCATTGCAGGTAAGACAACCGAACTCCACACTCAGCAATTAAAGAAACATTTATGTCGACAAACAAATCACTGACTGAGAGATGTACAAAGCGAGAATGTTGTTCATCTTGGAGCCTGTCCTAGGCATAAAATACATACATTTTTTTTGTAATTAAAATTCAATTTGTGCTAATTTAACGCGTTTGTCTCGCATTACGCGAGGAGACAAATATTGTTGCCGAAAGTACATAAACCTACTCTTGTGCTATGTCGAGTGAAAGATAGAGAGAGAGCCAGAGGGGGGAGATAAAAGAGTCAGAGAGATAACTCGCGACTGTGAAAACTAATTGAAACGCTTAGACAAAAGTTGGGAGCGACAAGCACTTAATGCATTTAATAGAAGTCTAAGTGTTGTCTTACCGTTAAGTGTGGCGGGATTGGAGAACGAGTCGGCGGGAAAGTGAATTGTGGGTGTGTGGGGGAAAAAGATGAGATGGGCAAAGCAATTTAAATCTTACTAATTACTCGGGCGACAAATTGCGCAGTAAGGCGTCAGTCCGTCCTGTATACGCATACACACGCACGTGCACACACACACGCACATACACACCCATTGCTTATACAGATTTTTGCACTTAAGAACATAGAGAAGGTGTCGCCCCCAGAGTCGACACCTTGGGTTGGGATCTTGTCGCTGAAGTCTTCGACTATTTTGAAAAATTAAGTGTCATTTGGTTGTCTCCTGGGTTCATTGTTTCCAACGTATCCCCCAGACGTTGCTCAGACTTCCTGCCAGGCATCTTCCGCCTAGCACAAGCTGTTCTCCTGTTATTTGTCCTGCCCTGAGCTTAATCTCGAGCCAGGGCTTGGTGTCGCATGCATAATTCAACTACTGAGTGAATTGGCAGCTTCTGGGTTGAGTTGCTTTTTTGGCTCCTAGACATTTATTATTTACTATTAGCATTTGTTTATATTCATTGAAGAGACTTTTTAAGCTGAATTTCGAGTAGGATCTCATAGTTGCATAATTAAAAAATATATTTGAGCACGGTTGAAAATTTTTTTGTTTACTTTTAAGCAGGGATTAAAACCGAAACGAATATCGGTTTCAGTTACGGTTTCGGTTATATTCGCATTTAGGTTTTCGGTTGTCGGTTACGCAAAATCTTTGAACAAAGGTTTCGTTACGGTCAACCGGTTTTTGCATGTTTTGGTTTTGAAATACCGGTATGGTTCGGTTCACAAACAAATGTTTTTGGAAAAATATAATTATATTAATAGTTTTATAATAACAATTAAAAAAGCATTACTTTCAGTTTGATGTATTTTAGTTACATTTTAACAATTTTAATATTTTATTTACTGGTTACTTAACGGTTTTTTCGGTTTACAGAGTTTCGGCTTTAAGGTTTCGGTCAAATGAAAATTTTGTTTTTCGGTAATGATTTTAGTTACGGTTTTAAATTTCAATCGGTTTTTACCGGCTAAAGGTTACGGTTTCGGTTAGGGTTGCAATCCCTGCTTTTAAAGAACATTTATGTTATCGTTTGAATTAAACATATCCTAATGCTACGTAAAATGCTTTATGTAACATATTTATATTTATTATAAGCAATGGAACTTTGTTTTTAAAAAGATCAAAGATAAAGTAGTTGTGAATTTTAGATAGACAATTTTTAGCACGATGAGCAAGCCCTTTTAAATAAGATATAAAAGATCAAATGCCAAGTCAAATAAGTTCACAGTAGAATTTTAATAACATCAGGCCCAAGAAAGAAAATTAGAGAACTAACACTACAACATATGTACAATACATAGTACACACTTTTGTGTGCAAACAGGTTATATCCTAGTGTCTGCTTGTCTGGTTGGTCGTGCATATATACGGACATATAGACATAATGTATTCACAATTATAGATAATCATTCTCACTCACTCCCCCAGTTTTTGGAAAATAACCCTTATCGAGGTGGGAAAACGTTGCAGAAGTTATTGCAAGTGCATTTAACTAACAATTATAACTGGTTGACAATAACTGTAATTCCAAATTCACAATAATACATAAGTGGTGCAAGAAATACAAAGGAGTATGATATTTAATTTGTCGTTTGTTAGGTGCCTGTCGCATGCATGGGAAATAGCCAAGCACTGGCATTGGCACTGGCAGCCACAGGACCACCCATCAATCAGGACCCGACTTAACTATTTGCTATAAATTATTGACGAGGTAACAAACAAAATGGGGCACAAGCAGCACAATAGCAAGTCCTTTCGACTCTCTATTATCCTTACAGACACTTTTGTGAAACTCGTTTGCATTTCGCAGTTGTCGTGAAAATCGTTTTCAATCGTCGTCGATGTCGAGAATGGATTGTTTGTTCATTTACTTATGTATGCAGCTAAGTTATCGAATTGACAAAATTAATTAACAAAACCAAACAGACGCTTTTTAGGAAAATATTTCGTATATTTATTGTGCAGTTTTACATGGCGAATGCAATTACATATTTAATTCAGATCGCATTCGATTCAAACATTTCGATATTTGTTATTCTCGTACTTTGCTTAATAACTGAATGTGCCTCCGCAATCTGCAGTTTCTTCCCCATTCACTTATCGTTCCATTTATTGTTTTACTGAACATTTCGGAAAATAAAAGAAGCCTTTCTCTGAGTATCTACCGAAATGAATTAAAAACATGCGGCATCTGCAATTTGTTACGAGTTACAGTGCTATATTTTTTGCGTATTTCATTTTGGTTTAAAGAAAAACGAAATGGAAGACAATAACAAAAGCTGAGTGTCTACCAATTTTAAGGAATTTACCCTTGCTGACTCTCCTACATTTATCCCTTATTTTCTTGAATATAATGTTTTATTTATTCTGATCTAATAATGATTGCAACAGACTGACTTATTTAAACTCTCGGACACTATTTTAAATTATCTTAATATTTGTTATATAGTATGTCGACTCCAATTCTTTTGTGTACCACATATAGAACCCTTTGGAAGAGTATAAAAACCAGCAATAATGTTGGATTACGTGTGGAAATTACTTAAAAAGATTTCCAATTGTTCTCCGGGTGCTTGTTTGCGAATGCGTTCCATGCGCTCCTTTGCTTTCATTGCTTTTCATTGGCCTGCAAACGGGCAGCTGGAATATGGAAGCTGGAAACTGGCAAAGAGCAACGGGTAACTGCTGCTGTTTATTTTCAGTAGCAAAAGTTGCCCATCTCCGCCTGAAACTGGCATGTGGCTGGCTCCATGCACCGATGACCGGACAAGTACCAAGCACCAAGTGCCGAGCAAAAATAATGAACTTTTGTTGCGACAACTATAAATTTATGGCCAACTCCAGCTAGCCAGCTGTGCAACCCATCGCTGACCTGGCCATCCTATGGTGTCGCATTGATCCTGTCCAAGCCACATTACATCTTTGACAGTTCCACAAACATATATCTGTAAGATCGGTATGGATATTACTTTCACATGTGTAGTTGTCTGGTGCAATCTCGGAAATAATTTCTGTTTCGCAGCAAATTTAGTTTCATCCGTCGAACTAATAATGTTCATCTATGGTGTGTAAATATGTATTTGTTTCTACTTAGTGAACATTGCGCTACAGCTAACTCTTTCGCACTCACTCCATGAAATAGCGCCTTAGCTTATGATGCATTTCTGTTTTAATTATGCGCCAAAATCCGCGAAAATTAAAACATAAATCTATGGGAAAATTCTTGATAAATGGCGGTGAAAATTATGCACAACCCAAGAGTCAAGACTAAAAATTAATAAAGAGAAAAAAAACTGCAATACAGCAAACAGAGGCAGAATGTGTTGCCCTGGGTCGTGGAGGAGGAGGGCAAAGGGGAACAGATCGAGGGGGCTTGAGGTCGAGTAGTCGTGAGTTGCGGGAATCAGAGCACTTGCAACGCCAACTCATTTTAGCCAAGATAAGCTGTATTCATTACATCTAAACTACGCTTTTTATTTGCGCAACTTTTTCTAGTCGTTGTTGTTGTTGTTGTTGCTGTTGTTGCTGTTTCTCTGCAAACTAAGCGCAAATGTCGAAAGCTCTGGTTGTTGTTGTTGTTGTTGTTATTGTTGGGGGATTACTATCGCTTCTGTTGTGGGCTTGTTGTTTGGTATTGTAGAACATTTATTGATGCTTGGGCAGGCACAACAACAACTACGAGAGTAACAGCACCATGGAGGAGGACGACGCAGCTGCCTGGATTTGCTTTGGGATTAATAAGCAATGACGACGACGACGTTGCATTTCATAATAAAATAGGAGACCGACGAACCCAGCAAAAAAAATGTCAAACCTCATCCAGATCCCAGACTCTCGAGCTGAGGATGCTGACGACCGACCGACCACTTGCAACTTTATTAACTGCGCTTTATACCTTTTTAATGCGACTTGACTTAGGGCTCGGTTTGCCATTCGGTATGAGAGCTTTGCTTTGAGCCTTCCAACTGCAGTGCCAGTGGTTACCCTATAGCCCAGAAGTCTACAAAAAGGCCATAGTGAAGTCATATCAATCAAACCCAGATAGTTTAAATGAGTAAAACGCGATCAGGGTACAGTCCAGACTAGACATGGGCACGATCCTTTATTGTTTTTAGAATTATCTCAGCTTTGAAAGCTCTACAATACACTTTACAAAAAATCATCTTCATTAATTTCTATAACTTCTTACTGCAATCATAACAAAATTTTTGTTCAACGGAACAGCAGAAAAATTGATTTTAGACAAATGATTAAGATTTCTGATTGCTCTGATTTATTCTAATAATGCATTATCTAGGTAAATATTTTACATATATGTGTAGTAAAGCGTAACTCAAACTTCACGGGTACCTTATAGTCGGTCACTCAGTTTTTTTATTTTTTTTATTGCGCACTGACTTTAATTTGCCTTAAAATGCAGTCAACGTTCGGCTGCACTTTCGAGTGCTCCGACAACTCTCAAGTTGAGCCAAAGTCCGTCCCGATAACTTTAAGCCAGCTCTGCAACTTCTACACTCCACTCCCGTTCCCGTTCCCGCTCCCCATTCCCCTGTCTCCAGCACCACCCCCACCACAGGATTTGTCAGCGGCAGTTTCTGTATGTTGCCTTTAATTTCAGTTGCAGTACGCGGCCAAAAACTTTGCCGCTTGTTTGTTTGCTGTCGTCGTTTATTATTATTATGTATTTTTCGGTTTCAGTCTCCGTCCCATTCCCGATTCAGCTGCCGGTTCGCTTTCCCGATTTATACGGCCGGCGAGCGCTTGCCGCGCTTTATTTAACTTTGGGCAGTTTGATGGCAGGAAATAGAATTTTAATGGATTTTGTAATATCCTCGACGAAGACGACGCCGACGAAAGCAATGGCAAAAGTTTGACTTTCTTTGCAGCGCATTCGCTGTATATTTGTTTTTGGCATATTTTTCAGCCATTTTCTTGGAAAATCGCGAGTTTTTTGCAATTGACATTTTTGGCTGGGCTTTCCACAAAGTGGACGGATTAATTAAGTCGCCTACCACCAAAGATGATTGGAGAGAGGTGTCTGGATTTGCATATCATATTTGTATGTGTTTGTGAGAGAGAATTCAGAAGTTAACTGGAAGTAAGGAATGCATCCAAAGGTCTAAAACTATATTCTGCTGCTGAAAATGTCACTTTGAATTGTAACGATTTATTAAATTGTTTCGAGTTTCGACAGCTTCGAGTTGGCTGCTCCTAAGATGATTTTCGTCCGTTAATCAACCGTAGAAGGAAGACTTCAATTTGATTTTTCCGATTTTTCAACTATTGCCGAGTTCGAGATGCTGTCAATTCGACTGACACTTGGCTAACAGGAAGCAACTGTTGACAGCGAGTGCCAATGAACAGTTAATATTTTTGTGATGACGCGCAATCTGTCAATGACAGGCGAGTTTTGGGAAAAGATGGAGGCGGTGGGGACGGGGTTGATGAGGTCAAATGCCACTTGTGACAGAACACAATTTACTCCGTAGTTTATAAATTACACGGTGCGTCTCTGTCAAAGGTTGAGACTTCTCGCTGAACACTGAACACTGTCTTTGCTGACATGGCGAATATTTTCACATCTCTCCTCTCTTTCCGACTCAGTCTTTCGCAGTCATATTTTCTCTGTGTGGGTGTGTCTATATGTCTTTTGGCGCTCCCGCCCACTAATCGTCTCAATTAGGCATGGATTTTGGCGTAGCTTTCCTTTTTATTTTCTTGAAGAAAAGTTATCAATAAATGCGTTGCGGGCACTGTGAAATGGGCACTGGGAATTGGCCACTCGGAATGGGGGGAGTGGAGCGAGGGTTGCTTATAAATTGCCAAAGACCCGCAGCAATTTTCCGGTTTCAATGTCGCCATTGAAGTAGACGTTGTCATCGTGTCCTCGTCTCGCCGTCGTCTCACAGCCACTGTATCGTGTGTAGTCATTCGTCAAAGTGACTGGAGAATCTGCCCCTCTCCCCTCTCCCTCCCTCAGTCAACCCTGCCCGCAGTTTTGCTGACTTTGATCGTTGGGCGTTCCTGTAGCTCATATTTTTTGTAGTCCTGTGTTGCCGCCCAGACGCATTGTCAGCATCCCCCTCAAACAAAAATGGTAGCTACTGTTTTTACTTTTTTTCTCTTCGGTTTTTATTTTTAAAAAACGGCCTGTGGGGCTTTGGATGGAGGATGAGTGCGTCTCGCAGTGTGGGGCTGACACTGATGATTTTTCATTGCTCGAGTTTTAATTTTACACTTGAGTTGACTCGAAGCCTCCCCCCAAAGCTACAACAATTGCCGTCTGTGTCGATGAGACCAACTTGCAGCTGAAACGATGTTGAGAACAGCTGAAATTCACCATTCACTATTGCAATTCATGTTTTCAGTAATCCTTAAATATTTTTAATACTATTTATTGTGTAAATTTAAAACTATTCAACCGTATATTTATGTCTATACTTTTTACACGATTAAATATAATAGAGTGTTTTTTACTAACAACAAATTCAATGAGCTTTATTACATTATTCCTATTTGTATTAAAATGATGGACTTGCTCTTCCTTTCACTTATTTCGAGTTCATTGCCCGCTAAGTTGTGCAGAGTCCTCGCTTCAAAGCTGACTTTAAAGAGGTCCAAAGTTATTTCACAAATGTGCTGGGTTTGTCCCCCCTTTTTTTTGGCGTTGGACATTCGCTGGCCCTGCTGTGATTTATGGCCACGGCGCGCGCTGCTTTGACACCGGCCGACATTTGACAAAAGCTCTGCGAGCTGGCAGCTCCTCCGCCCAGCACCCCTCACACATTTAACCCCTCTGGCTGTGCCATGTAAATGGCTCAAAGTCCGGCCCGATTGCCCGAGTGCCCGCCTGGCTCGCTTGTTTAGCAGGTTGCAGATAATTCATCGCTGACATTGCGTACCAATTTAAGGGTTGAATGATTCCCTCAGTCGCCAGCCAGACAGCTAGACAGTCAGGCAGTCAGACAGCGGCCATGGGGCGTCAGTTGGCTCTAACTAGGTGCGGCGACTGGCCTTCTGGCCCTGACTTTGGCCCTGAGCAGCCATAGCCACAGCTTGTGGCTAGTGATATAGAAAAAAAGGTCAGCAGCCAGCAAGATGCTTAGCGAGCTACACATGTGACAGAGAAGGACTCTGGCAACCCTTTGCTTGGCTTCCTCTTCCTCTTCCTCTTCCCGGCCCGGTCCCTCACCCTCACTCTGAGCCATAGCTGGTTAATTAGACATGTGAGTTGGGAACTTTTGGGCTTTGCTCTTGTCCGCATTTTTAAAGCCATCAAGTTCTTAAACTCATATTAATGGGGTACTCCTTCTCCCCCCCCTTCTCTCCACGCCATATGGGTTGCTCTTAATTGCAGCAATTGAAATTAAGTGCTGTCCTTTTTGTTGTCTCAGCAGGGACATGGAGCCTAGGGCTCTAATGTGACTTTTGAAGCGGTTTAAAGCTTTATTAGTTGGGACACAATCAGACGAAACGTTTATAACCTCATCGAGGGCCAAGATTTTCTTTTAGATTTGACCAGCTGACCTCATTTGGTAGCTAGACCAGCCCTAATAGATTTGAACAGTTTCAGTGACATACGGTCAAATTTATTTCGAAATGCTCGAGTAACTCCTTGAATCATGGGAGTTTAGGTTTCAAACATTTCCTGCCACTGAACTTAACCAAAAGCCGTTAAGCCAAGACTGAAACTACGCAAGGTAATCACCTGATGACCCACTGAGTAAAGTGCCAACATTTAAGAGCCGTAATTTGAAACCCAAAGACAGTGTCGGCTTTTGGCCATTTGGTCGCTGCTTAACACTATATCAGAGGGCATTAAGCATTATTTTGGCTTATTCAACTGCCGTCATTATATGCAGGAAACAATACAGATACAGAGAAAAGCAGTCAGAAAGAGAGAGAGAGAGAGAGACATTGTTGTTCTTGGTAATGCAAAAGTCAAATGCGCTTTGACAGTTTCACTTGGCCAACAACCCCAAGAAGCATCTGTATAATGTATAATGTGAGTTGGCCAGAAGATTTTGTTGTTGCTGTTGTTGTTGTTGTTGGGGAGCATTAGAGATTGACACGTGACCGTGCAATGATTTCTAGTTTAACGTTGTCACTTCCCCCTCGTCCCATGCCATAAGTGAACATCTCATCTGAGAATCTTTAGCTCAGCCCGACGATGGTCAGTGGATGTCCTGGTTAGTCCTGAGCTCCAGAGTTGGTGCCGATGAGCAACTTTTGGTTGGCTGCCTGTGTTTGGTTTTAGCAAACGTGTAAAGCTGCCTCTGATCCTATTTTCTCAACATTTTCCTTGCTGGTCTATCTCCCCCCTTCCCTCCCCATTCCCTGCTCTGCTCTGTGGCATTTGTTATGTGGCTCGGATTACGCGCTTCACTTAAGTGTGCTCAGTTGCTTCCGCTACCTTTGTCTCTGCCCGGATGGCTGGAGGACTCTACGGTGGTGGATTGGATGATGCCATCTGGCTGGAGGAGTCCTTGCTGTGGGGCTCAGGGTTGTGCATTCTTGCATTTTACTTTGAAGCGTGTGGATTTCAACATCAGGAATGTCTTCATTAATGACAGGTTTCATATCTATTGTTCCAGTTAAAGCAAAAGCTAAAGCTAAAAATGTACGTTCAGTTGATGCTGATTCTCCGGAGGCTGAAATCTAAAGAGTGGAAAGTTATGCTCAAAAGTATCGCAATGGAATCGAAACAAGTTCGGGAAATGAAATTAATGATTAACAATATTTGATTGGATTCTGTAAGCAAAGTTTATCCCATCTTTACCCGGGGCAAATCCCCTAACGCACGGCGCATGCCACACTAATCACAGACATAACGATGCCGCTTGCCACACGCCACACGCCTTGTTAATGCTCCGATGACGCCGACCGAATGCCAACTCGAACTCGCATTTCAATCCAACACAAGGCCTCAACTGCCTAACAAGGCCAACGTGCAGTGGACTGGTCGAATGACGGTCGGACAGTCGGACAGTCGGTCGGACGGTTGGTTGGACATGTGCGGCTCATTAAAATGGTGCCAGGGTAAAAAATGTGCGAAGCTGCCGCGCTGAATTGGCCGGGTTTAGTGCAGTCCCGTCCAGTCCCGTCCCGTCCAGTCCAGTTCTGGTCTCTTGCAGGCTTTTCCGCTCCACATGCAACATGCAGCTAAATTGGGGTTGCAACGTCAATTTCGGCAGAGAAAGAAAACTAATTTCAGTGCAAATTAGTTTCGCACCTCACAACGAACGACAAAGCAATTGAATGTGAACTGAATGCCCACTAGGTGGGTGTGACTCGTTGTGAATGGGAGTGTGAGTGTGAATGTGAATGTGAGTGTGAATGTGAGTGGGGATGGCAAGTCGAGCCATGCGTGTGTGCACTTAATAACCTGATCGAATCGCCAACACACAAAAACCCATTGAAATACCAAAATCAACAAGGCAGCGACGGACAAGCTGGAGCTGCAGCCTTGAAGCTCTCCGGATGGTCGAGTGCGAGGAATGTGGCGCAAAAGAGCAAAATCACTGAATCACAATAATGCCTCAATTTCCGCTGGACCAGGACGAAAAACGAGCACCGAGCAACGAACGAGCGCGAACGCCGAGCAGCGAACGGCGAATCCGAGCCGAAACCCGTTCAATGACGGGGGCGTGCTGTGATTGCCAATGCACCAGGCGGGAAGGATATCGAGGAGGACGATGACAACGAAGATGGAGATGGAGACGGAGACGAAGGCGAACGAGGAGGAGGCAACAGTCCGATTGTCGTAATGAAATCGCATTCAATTAAACATAACACGAGCGGGAAGGGAAAGGAAGAGGAGAAGAGGCAACAGCCAGAACTCTGAATGAGCGAGTGAACAACTTGACTGACCGACCAGACCTTGCCACACACACACACACACACACACCCTTACACACCTTCCTTTCAATTCCTTCAGTGCATTTCTTGCATTTCCAGGCAGGCGATGAAGCATTTAAGGGAAATGAACGATGCGATTGGCACGAGACACAAAAATGACTTTTTACTCTCGCACCTTTTTCCCTCAATGTGAACGTTGACAACTCGCACACCTGTACACCTGTATACCTGCATACTTGAATCACTTGGCCTTGGCAGCCAGCAAAAATAGAGAAAGCACTGAGAGAAAGCATTCTGAAGAGTAGACAGACAAATTTGTTGGCACGTCAGATTCTCCGATTGATTGAAAGCCGTGAGTTGGCCAAAATGCTGGCTGGCTCGCATTGTCCTTCTGTTTGTACAAGTTGACAGCCTTAACTGTTTGTCTGAGTTGGTCGCATTGATTTTTCGGGGTCATCGTGGAGCTTTAGTGGTACGGCTTATGATGAATTGGACTTCAGGTTTTCATTTTTGATTTATCACTATCTCAACTAAAACATTTCGATGTTGATAAGAAATACTCTCATACGTATTAAGTAAACAATTGTAGATTAAGATTTAAATAGGGAAGTTAAAACATCAAATAACGTAACTTAGAAATTTATCTACAATTTACCAACCAAAATGTGGTGCTTTCGAATATAAGCTTAATTATAATTGAAGTCTTCAAATTGAAGAATTTATCTATTAAGGATCAACAACTATTCGAATTTCAGTCCAACATTTGAAATATGAGTAAATGGTGCCGAAATCTTTCGTCCTTAGTGGAGGTTTGTTATCCTTTCTGCAAAGAAATTTAAATATACTGCAAAAATGTTTCTTCTTACAAATTGCCCAAGTTTCTCTTTCATTTAGTGCTGTGTTTGTAGTTGTGGCGCTTATCGTTGTGTTCACCTTCGGAGAAATTTAGTTAATGGTGTGAAAGATAGAAGCCCCTCCCCTCCTTCCCCCACACTGCTCATTGCACCCGTCGACCGCTTTTCGACAAAATTAGGTTTCTTATGATTTCATTCTTAGAGGCAACTTGGCGTTAAAGTATTCAGAATTTGTTGGAACGTTGACGGCGATGGCGATGCTGGAACGTTGCGCGAAAACTCATAAATATTAAAATGGGAAATTTTACGTTTTATTAATTTAACGGTGGCAATGGAGCTCACAGTTCCAACGGTAGTTTGGCAGCCCGATCTGCAGCTCGAGGTGCAAATTATGCAGAACAATGTCACAAAATGGCATTGCCGTTGGCAACTGTACTCTGACCGGCCAGACTGAGCAGTGAGTTTGTCCTGATAGTCTGGTAGTCTGGTAGCCCTATAGTCCTGTAGTCCTGGTCGCAGCTTGGAACTGGATGTTGCTTAGTTTTTGGCCAAGGATTTGCATAAATTTGCATTTCGCTGCCTTAATTGAAAAACAGTCCGTTCCCTTTCCTTTTATTCTTTTGCGACTAGTGGCATTTTAAAGAGACGCATAAATTATGCAGACAGAACCGAACAAAACAGAACAGGAGAGTGGGAGGGAAGGGAAGGAAAAATCTTTGGTTTATGATTTACTTGACGCCTGAACACAGCTAAATCATTGGCAACTCTGTTGGCAGAGCGACTCTCTGAAGAGTTGGCCAGTGTGGAGCCTATAAATATCCGAGGAGCCCTCGTCTGGGAACCGAAACAACTGACAACTTTAAAGTACTCGCACTTATTTCAGTCCCTATGAGCCATTTGACTTGGCACCCCGAGAAGAAGGGGCACCAACATGTCGCATCGATGCCCCAACACTAATGAGCTGCGGTTGCAATTTTCGTGCACCTTCCCCACTTTTCACCTCCCTGTTTCAGTTTCAGTTGGTATCGAGCAGCTGCCTCTGAGAAATTGCAGTTTTCACACGTGCTTCCCATTAAATGAAACGATTACAACGCGATTTCAACTCATAAGTGAAATTTATTTGCAACGCACTCTGCCGGCATCGAAATATATGAGTATATATCGCTTACTATATAAAAGTATGCTCATGATTTTATGATTTAAGTCGACTGCGACGATTCGGTAGCTGGAACTGAAACTGCCATTGCCACTGGGAGAGGGTCTGGGAATGGCTGGTGGATGCGAAATTATTTGTGGGGCGGCTGTTGGAGTCGCTCTAGTTGCTGGGGATGGGAATGGGAATGGGGATGGGGATGCCTCCCGACTGCCCGACTGCTGCCACTTCACATAAAGAAGTTTGACATAAATTATGGATACTAATGAGGTCTGTGTGTGCACATAAAGCATTTCATTTTCTGCTAGTTAGCAGAGCGACATCGACAAACGGGCAGACGGACCGAAGGACCGACAAACAGACCGACAGTCATCGTTCATGATTTCTATAAATTGTGCAATGCAATAAAATGGCTGGTTCAAGTGCATTTATCAAAGTTGAAAGAATTTTAATTGACGCAAGATGCAAATGATTTGTTTTCGAGTGCACATTGAGTTAACGGAGAAAATAGAGAGAGACCATCTCTAAAATTAGCATAATTTAGGCAATTAACCATATCTTTGTTAGAGAGGAATTATTCTTATCCAAAATTCAAACTTAAAATAAAATTCAAATATTTAATATATATAAATTTAAATTTACATTAAAATTGTTTTCAAATCTAAAACAAAATCTCTACTAAATGTGCTATAATTGAAGATTAACAAAGTTTGTATATAATCCCCATTCATTGAGTATAACAAGTTTTACTTTTTATTCCCGGTAATACTCGTAAAACACATTGTAAATTAAATAAAGCAAATTTTGTTGAGTTTGAAAGCCCATGGCAACAATGTTCTAATCAAAGAGTTCAGTGCTTTGGAACAGTTTACTTACATGTGTATATTAGGAGATTTAATGTGTCGAAATGCAGGCAAATTTTGTTGTCTATGAATAACGCATGCGTGGACTGAGCTAATTAACAGGCAACTGGCGACTAGCGACTGGTGACTGGTAACAATCGAAAGCCGGGCCAAATAGTTGCACGTGAGAATCAAGTTGAAGTCGAGTAAAGGACAAACAGTTCTCCTCTCACAAATACTCGCCTAAGTACACGCACAGAAAGCCAAATTAATTATGCATTTATGTCGTTGCAATATGTTGCCCACACACATACATACACCCAGAGACACACACACACACTCACATTTGCGGCCGGGCAACGTTACAACAATGGACCACAGCAGCAGCAGCAGCAGCAAAGACAATGACCGACAGTCTGACAGACGGACTTGTCGTCCTGCCCAGCACATTTGACCGCAAACAATAAATGCTTGCAACTAAATGCACTTTAGGGGGCACCCAAATACACACAAGTTCTACTGATATATATGTGTATATATAGTGTGTGCGTGTGTGTGTGTGTGTGTGTGTATGTTGAACGCAAATTAAGCACGACGAGCACACAAAATGGACGCCAGACTCGTTCGCATCGCAGCCCGGCCAAAACGTGTCATGAGTGATGTTGTTTCAATTGCTGATTTAATGCGCCCCTCCAACTACTTGGCGGCTTTGGGCATTTGCAAGGCGATGGCCACCAAGACGAGAAGACGAGCAGACAAGCAGCCAAGGGATGCTTCAAGGGAAGGGAAAGGAGGGCAGCAGTGCGTTGGCAAGGCAAGCAACATGCATCTTCTTGACAATGCGACAAACGATGACGACGACGACGACGACAACGACAAGCAACGTTGCCCCCCGAACCCGAATTCGACCCCAGCACCTGCCTTGGTGGTGAAGCTGGTGATGGTGGAGGGCGGAGAGGAGAGGAGCGGAGCGGAGTGGAGACAAACAAACAAGCAAGCCAAACGACATATATCAACAGCCTCCCAGCAGCCCCTCGCACATCAGAGCATTTGCTCGTCTGTCATTGTTGACTGCGCTCGTTGTGCATCAGACTTTGTAGCACAGTGGGACACTTTCGATTGTCCTGGGAAGAATGCTCATAAAGAGGCTGAAGCAGAATGATTGGAGTTTAGTTAACTTAAGTTAACTTAAAATATGACAACGACTAAGAGCAAGCGTCTAAAAGTAAGTAACATATGGAAAACTAAACTAAAGTTGAATTTCAAAATTCATATTTAAATGGATATAAGCTTTATGATATGATATGCGAATAGGTAAGTAAATTTATAATTTACCCTAGGTTTGTTGGAAAGATTGGGGAAAACCTAGAAAAACGTAATTCGATAAATTAAATATATTTTAAGTAAAAAACACGAAAGATCGCTGATTCAAAGGGGGAGGTGTTAAAAAATAAAGCTTTAAAGGGAGAGAAAGAGATTGGTAAAAATTTCTGCACACAATATTCTTTGTAAACTCCTTATTAAATTTTAGAATTTTTTTGTGCAGCTTCAAATCGGATTAGCGGGTAGTAAAGTCAGAACACAGAAATATTATTTGTAAATGAATAAGACTGCAAAAATGTAATTTGATTAATGGCTATGCATGTACTCAAAGTATGTATAATCGAATTTCCATAAGCAATATGATTAGGCGTGTAAATTTAATTAATTTTGAATCACACTTTGTCATATTGAACCACTGTGCAGGTCTCAGCTCTTTAAGCTAACGAAAATGCAACGGGAACGTCGCTGTTGCCGGAAAGGGTTAACCTGATGTTTATGTTTTAGTTGTTGTTATTGCAGCAGTTGCCGTTGTTGTTGTTCTTGTCATTGCTGCTGCTGCTGTTGTTGTTGTTGTTGTTGTTGTGGTAGTTGCTGCTGTTACTTGCTGCCTGTCTTTTGTTTAAAGATGATTAATAGCCAATGTCGCTGGCTGCAGCACTCAATGCATTTCCATTATCATCAGCGCAGCCCCATCATCATCATAATCATCGTCATCATCACTATCATTATTATCATCATTATCATCATTGTTGCCTTGTAGCTCGTAGTAGTTTTGCCCAAATTACTTAGCTTGCAGTAAAAACGGCCACCTTAACTGGATCAGTGGGACGAGGAGGAGGACGAGTGAGGGGGAGATGTTAGTTTGGATCTCTATCTGTTTTGTGTGTTTGGTTGCCCACTCACTGGCAAAGTCAAAGTCGTTTGCTATTCATTAATACTCTTAGTTTTTGCTCAGCCCCTCTCTCCCCCTTTCTTTAGTTTTTCATCTTCCCAATCTCTCTTCGGAGCAGTTGCAGTTGTTGTTGCATTTGTCTTGTTTTGCTGAGAAGTTGCACAGTTCTTGTTGCTGATAATTAGCTGCTCTGTCTGTTGGTTTTGCCCCAACGCTCTTCAGTGTTGTCTCAGCTCGTTGTTGTTGTTGTTGTTGCTGCTGTTGTTGTTGCTGTCGCTTGTTTTATGTATTTTGTGGCTGCATTACTTCCGTTGATGTTTATTCTTAGCTGTTTGCATTTGACAAATGACATTTTTGGCATTGTGCAACTGGCAAGCAACGCAGAAAAGTTGCCACTGCCACAGGGCCAGAGCAACTACTAATTCAGCAACAACAATAATAACAACAACAACAACAACAACAACAGCAACCGCAACAACAACATCAACAACTACAACAATTTTTTCCTATGTCCGTGCGTTGTTTTTCGTGTTGTTTGTTGCTTGGCTTCCCTCCTGCAATTTCTAAAGGAAATCTAAATTATTTTCTGAGTTATTGCTGTTGCCATCAAAGTTTTTCAGCTCTGCTTCATGTTGGCCTTGGTAATTTGTCCTGTCTGACAATGGACACGTGTCGTGATTAATAATTCTGTGAGATCAAAACAGAAACTGCGAATCGTCGACTGCAATCTGCATTCTCTTCATTCTATTGCAATCAATCCCTTCAAATTATCTAAAAATAGAAAGCACCGTCATCTATTGCCAATCAATCAAATTACGCGCAATTATAGTGAGGCTGTTTCAACAGAAATGTCGACAGCTGTCATCAAAACATTGAAGATGCCCTCAGGATGAACAGGACGTTCACATAAATAAAGAAAACAAATGCGATAGAGCAAAGGACAATTAAAACGTCGCCGACAGCTAATAAAAATAGTACCAAGCATTTTATTTATTTCACTTTTTATACCCTCTACTTCCCAAGAACAGAATCTACTATTGTGTGAATAATTAGCAAATAATATCTAATTGAAGAATAAAGAATTAGCAATACAATTTCTGCTACAAATTTTGTTGATGAATTATTTAAACTATAAGTAAAATATAGGTGAACTCTTCCTCTAGTTTTCAGCAACTTAAGCATGTCCGTCTTTCCTTCAACACGGAGGGCCAGAAAGGAATAGAGACAGCCAGAGTGAAAGAGAGGGGTAGTAGTAGAAAGAAGCTATTTCTTGCTAGTGCCGTTGTTAATAACTTGGAAGTCATCAAGGAAATTAAAAATTATTAATAAGACTGTTCACAACGCTTGGACTTGCTTCCATTTTAAAGTTTACTGCAGTTCCTATTTACTGTTGCTGTCCCCTTGCACTACCCCCCCCCCCCCCTCACCCCACCACCCTTGCAGTGGGTAAACTTTGGTGGGTACTGTAATTTAACAGTTATAGCTTTTTAGTGTGCAACTATTTTTCGTGTAAAACTTTTAATGGAATTCACAGGACCCAAGACTCGGTTCGATAGTGGCAAGAGAAAGCGCATCAAAAAATAGACACCGATTTGGGGTAGTTCAGTGGTGAGGGGATGGTGGCAGGGGTGGCACTAAGGGGGACAGTTGTAGGAGCAGTAAAATGAGCGGAAATGAATGGTTTTAAATAACAGCAAATTATGAGCCAAGTTTTCAAAAAGTGGGAAATAAGTTGAAGGGAGCGAAAAGTTTTCGAAAGACTGTACTTGGATGGCTTTATAAATAATTTTTGCGGATGCTCAGATATTTTGCCTCAAAGATATAAAGTGCTAATTGTCTGATAAAGAACTTGCCTGGGACAGTTATGTGGCATCCTTTTGAACAAGATTAAGACTTTAAGAACATGCAACATCAACCTCTGAAGGCCTTCTTAAACACACATTCACATTCACAAACATATTGATGTACAAGTTTACCTTTCTAAACAGTTTAAAGCAGGTGGCACATCATCTTCTAGTAGAAAATCAACCCAGAGCCCGCGGCCGGTTTGAAGAAATAAATGTAATGCAGTTAATAAATAAACAAATAAATTTGAAATATATAAAAGCGAAATCTCCTGCCAATAACCGCTTTCACGATGGCCAAATGCAGTACCCGAGTACCCGAGTGACCCAACATCCACGAGAAAATAAAAAACAACCGAAATTTAGAAGGAAACCCGGGGTGAGATTGCGTACACAGCTTCAGGCAGTGTTTATTTTTTGCGAAATATGTTGGGCACATATTTACACAAATACATATGTATGTAAACACACACACGAACACACACATACATAATTTTAGAGCCAACTTGGGTATCAACCCAATTCTCTTTTGGCCTCTCAGTTGTCGACCTCTCTCTTTCCATGTAGAACCTGCAGCTAGCTCGTTTTGGTGTTTTGCTTGGCTTTAAATTGCTTTGGCACTTAAGTGGTTTGTGCCACGCCTTCTCCCGCTCCTGAGAAGTAACCACGTGTCGTCGTTTTGCCGTTAAACGAAAATTACAAAATGTTTGTTTAATTAGAAGTTGTGCGTGCGCCTCCAACCCTCGAGTGATTATTTTAAGCCATTGAAAATATGTCCAGCCAACGAACCAAGTTGACTATTCCACATCTCAATCCAATCCACACACTCACACTCGCATATTCATACACACACACTTGTCTGCTATTCTAGATGTGTGTGTGTGTGTGTGTGTGCGTCTATGTCGAGTGGTTTGGTGGTGAGCCCCATTAAATACGGTCAACTTAACTGAGAAGTGCCCTCTTCTGCGGTTGTATTCTGCATATTTCAGTCGAGTTCTATGAGCCTCTTTGTATAATTCAATTCGTGTTTTAATTTAGTCCGTTTAGTCGGTTTCGTTTCAAGTGCTCTGCGGCTTTTTAAGAGAGCACTGAATCGAGTTAAGGAATGATTTTCGCCAGAATGCATTAAGGATGCGTGCTGACACTAAAATTTCCATTAAATTACAAATAGAATCATTGCCAATTCGGTTGAGTCAATGCAACAATTTTGACTGGTCCCAGACCTTTGACCCTTATTGTAACTGCTGCTTAAGTAGCACTAAAATATACCTTCCTATTGCCGGTCTCCGAAGAATAACTAAGGAAAGCCAACAGCGAATGCAACGGGGCGAGGAACGCGCACTTCTGCTCGAGGAAAAACTTTGGAAAGCGGCACAAAATGGCGGCAGACGTGAAAAAAGTTTTGATACTCTCACTTAAGCCCGCGGTAGAGAAACAGCCGGAGTTAACAATATGTCGCAACATTTGCAGTCAATGAACGGGTTTTTTATATGCTTCAACAACTTCAGCAAGTTTTTAATATAGAAAAAATGAAATGATAGCAATAACTAATGTATATTTATGTTTATCTATATTTTCAGGTGAGTGAAACCAAATACTTACATGTACCTAGCGATTGAATATATACTGTGGTAAGCAGCATGATATGGAATATAATGCATGAAATCATTTGTTTGCATGCAAGCAGCCGCAATTTACTTTGAAGTACGCACATCCACCATGAAGAGAGTGAAAGACAGAGAAGGGAAAACTCCCGTCCATCCCCAGAAGATGCCCGCAAGAGACCTTAGTTTTAGACGTGTTTTGGTGTGCTTGGGAGTTTTGTTCCGATTGAAACCGTCCAAAACTGAGGCCGATTGTGCGGCGTAAGCATCCAAAGAAGAAAAAAGGTTAAATAAATAAGAAACGCGTCAAGAAATTGTTGTTTTAAATCATTTTAATTTAAAATGTAACCTAAAGTCTAAAATCAGATACAGTTTTCACACTTAATGCGAAAACTCTGACAGCAAAGAATCAAAAAATATAACAAAAAAGAAAGAATGAAATATAGTATGATAACAATAAATAATTGCTAAAACAATAATTTGCAATATCTGAACTCATTTCAAAACAGATAGATAGTACGATATTTTGAAATAATTTCTATTTATTTTCTTTTAATTGTCTGTGCGAATTTAAATGATTTATTAACAATATTTCAACTTTGGGTCATTTACTTTGTTTACCAGCCTTTAAATTAACGTGTCAACAACGGAAAACCGTAAAAAAACGAGAAACAAAAGCAAATACAAAACGACCAACAAGTGACAGCAAAAAGTGTTTCGAGTGTTATGCAAAGTGATAAATTAGTGGCATACAATGAAAGTGTCTAAAAAGAAGTCAGTACAAATGTTCGCATAAACAAATAATAAAGGACTATGACTATGGCGACTATACAAACCATTAACAATATGATTTATGCTTTTTACAACCTATTTACTTTAATTTATATCCATTTTGTTGTAGATTTTTTACTTGTTGTTGCTCCTTTTTCGATATACTCTTTTCAACGTTTTTGCATGTTTGCCGTGTTACTATGTTCATCTTGTACTCGTATCTGTGCTAATAAAAACCATGAAATAAATAAAATATCCCTTTGCAAACATATGCGTAACTATCTACACATTTGGCAGATTGCAGTTCTGGCCGTAACACATCATTTTGGGGAAAATATAAAGCTCATGGAATACTTGGTGTATACACAAATTAAATATTTGCTTATTCGAGCTCCATAGAACCATCTTCGGGGTGTTGTGAAGCTTGGATACTCTTTTAACCTTTCATTGAAATAATTAAGACAATCTGGATCCGATAAGAAAATGGAATCTAATGGACGGGCATGACTTAATCTTATTGTTTTGAGGGAACAACGATGTGTCCCTATTTTTGGTATTTTAAAGTTAAAACACGAACGAATTGATTTTGTTGCGATTATTGCCGGCTGTTCCACGATACGAATTATTTTGTATGATTTTTGCTGTTTAGTGATCATATGTGTGCCAAAATGAGTATAACATTGTCTTAACATTTCATATGCATCGGGCATTACTAACAATTTCGTTGCACACTCACAGGTGTTGCATTCATTAGTTAGAAATTATGACAAAATAGCAATTAATAACAGAGACGAGGAAAATACGAAATTGCTAGATATAATTTCAGAAAAGTTATAAGTTCTGCTCCTAGCACTTATATATGTTAATTATATTTTTTTAATGTCATTCATTATACAAGTAAAGAACTCACAATTATTTTCCAAAAATATGAAAGGTAATCATTAATAACTCTAGTCCATATTAAATTTTATAGATAATAATTGTATTACCTAAATATATTTAATTTTCAAAATATACTGCGATTGGGTGGACATTCATTACCAGTTATGTTAATGACCTAAATGTCAATTTTGAAATTAATTTTTTATACAAATGAGCCATTGGCTAAACCAAATTCCATTGACTTCATTTTTATGTCGAGCGAAATTCTGAACTGTGCACACTTACGCAAAATACCAACACATACACACATAGAAAATAAAAAAAGAGATTGAAATTATGGCACGAGGGAACGAAACGAAAAAAATTTAATGCATTTCTCTCTTGCAAAATTTATTGGCCAAATAAATTATCGTAATAATATCAAATAAAAAAGGAGCGCATTCGAACGCAACGCAGCGAACGAAAGAGAAAGGAGAAGCAACACATCTCCAACTGTGCGAGAGTGAGAGGGATGGCACGTGTGCATAAACACGCACTGATGCCAAAGCTAACGGTTATTAACATATGCACTGTCAAAGAGAGGCGAGCAACGTGCGGTATATGGATAGAATGGGAGAGAGAAAGAGAGCAGGAAGAGCTGAGCACCGAGCACTGAGGAATTTGCCGGCAGCTAAGTGGCGTAGAGTGCGGGGGCGAAAGGCGGGTGCGAGGTGAGTGGGTGGCAAAAGGGGGGGGGTGGGGGTGGTGGTGTGTTGGGTTGCGTTGCGTTGCGTTTGCGGGCATCGTTCTGGAACAAAAATCCTCTGCATGCACAATTTAAGCAGGATTTATGACTGGCAATATTGCCGTGCTGGGTAAGAAGAAGATGCTCGTCCTGTGTGTGCGTAAGTGTGTGTGCGTAAGTGTGTGTGTGTGGCACTGAAGCTTAACTCGTCGATTGTGCGTGCAAGAAATTAAATTGCCAAATGTCCATTACCTTCAAAGGGTTAAGCACGGTTTGAGGTTATGAAAATTGCTAAATTATGCTAATCTTTTGTGTGAATATTGAAAAATAGCTTGAACAACGCGACCTTCACTGCTCAGACGCACATAAGTATGAAAACATGTACACTTATGTACAGACACTTGCCATCTTCATTTGATATGCATGAAAGCATTATCCGACCTGGCTATAATCAATAATAATAATAATACATGCATGTAATATACATACATATGTACATATGTATGTATGTATGCTTGGTGAGTTGGAAATTGATTGAGAAATTATCGAGCCGGTCAAAGTTGTGCCTAGCTAAAATCCCGAAGAGGAATCACATTTTTTGCACTTTAACTCAATTCCTTGGACCATTTGTGGATTCACTTTTGTTCGGTGACCCTTTTTGGCACACAAAACTTATTACATTAGATGCGACACACAACAATGGCAACCCTGGCCAGGCGCTCAGACAAACCTGTGTGGTGTATGCTGTTTGTAAGTGTGTGCCCGTGTGGGTGTAAATATTTAATATGTATCGATGCCATTGGCAGTTGCACACTTTATGGGGAGGACATAAGCAATATTCCTATTTTCTTTTTTCGATTTTATTTTCTATTCGCCTGCGTAATCTTTTGTTGCTTTTGCACAGATTTATCGCTTATTAGAATCGCATAAAGAGTGGAGACAAAATTGGGTTACCCTGCAGCAGATTAAGATGATTAAGGACTCTCATTTACATGCGACTCCTGCATATACTAGACGTAGTTTGAGAAATATCTGAAATATAACCCTCTGCTTCTTTTTTACTTTTAGCTCGTCGTTGTATATTCTTTAGCTTTCAAAGTCAAAGCAAGTTCTATTAGTGATACAATCAAAAACTTTTTTCAATAACAACAACAGCTTCGTCTATTTGCCATAATATTCTTGTAGTCATAAAGAGAGAAAGATATAGGAGAAGTGTAGAAGAGATGTAACTGAACTCAGCTGAATTTGCCAGACAACTAACCGACAATCAATCCCAGCCCGAGCCCCATTATTATCATAAACATAAAGGCATAGCTCCCTTTCTTCCCTCTCCTCCCCGTCTGTGCACTGTCGTGTCCTGTCGAACTGTGAGCTCCTCTCAACCCTTCCTCCTGGTCCGACTTTCCTACTGTCCGCCTGTCGTTAGGCTATTGAAAAGTTAAGTCGCGTAATCGATTGATTTGCCGGGCATTTCTTTTCAAGGTGCGTTGAGGGCTATAAAGTTTTTG
Source organism: Drosophila quinaria (assembly GCA_035047525.1). NCBI lineage: Eukaryota > Metazoa > Arthropoda > Insecta > Diptera > Drosophilidae > Drosophila > Drosophila quinaria. Next base: position 85,311 of record JAWNPO010000178.1, read on the forward strand.
CCTTTGCTCCAGCCTCAGATGCTTCGTCCCTCCTCTTCTGTGCTGTTGTCGTCTTTGTGCTGAAATTGAGATTTATTGCAAAATTTGAATTATAATGCAATTTATAATGTAAAATGGCAGACGAGAGACGCAATAGCAGCAGTCGCCTCTGAGATATTGAGCATCATAATGATGATGAAGCTGTACGTTGTCGGCAAGGGTTCAACTTAGCCTGGTGATGAAGACAGAGATGGAGATGAAGATATAGATGGGAATGGAGATGGAGATGGCAATGGAAATGGAGGAGGGAGTGGATGGAAAGGAGGGCGTGCTCTTTGTTGCTAATGTTGTGGATTCAATTTGACTTTTGCCGTTGAGCCGATCGCACAAAAGCCGTTGAAAGTCGTTTAGATTTGAGACGTATTAAATTGACAAGTCCTTGGAATTAATTTTGCATTGTTAGAGCTCTCCAATCGAATCTCCGTTTCATGATTTGCATAGCATTGAAAGCAGGGCATAAATCACAAGCGCCCAAGGCTTTCAGCTCGCAACTGTTGGGTTGTTAGGGTTGGATGCAAGTTTACCAGCAGCAGTCGAACAACCTTTTCCATTTAATAAGTCAACTAACCTGAGCACATTTCCAACTTGAACTGACATAGTGTAAAATTGAACTGTAGAACCTTATTTCCTGCAGTTAATTGCAAATTGCTAAGCATTTTTTTTGGCAGGATCAACAAAAGCAACAATAACAGAGAGCAAAAGTTGTTGGCCAAACAAAAACAAAATACAACTTTCAAGTTGAAGTGGAAGTTGATGTTGATGTTGATTTTGCTCCTGTTGCCAATACGGGAACTTTTAGGGAACTAAATTCAATACTCGAATGTAAATTTGATTGAAATATGCTGTTTACAGTATACAGGCAGGTATAGAACCTAAGGGAGACAAGTGCATATGTTTTTAAATGAATACTTTTTATAGTTTTCCTCATGTCTGCGTAATACACAGCGAGAAAAGATGCAAGACTTCAGGAACAGCAGTCCTTGGTAACTCTGATAAAATAAAGCATAATATGCTTAGTGCATGTTTCAACGGAATCAAGAGTTGAGTATACATATGTATGTACAGAAATAGATGTGACATCTGTTGAATTAAAAAATCATACTTGAATCATGTACATATTTCGTATTCAACACCATTTTGATATTTTTACCCGATAACAACATTAAACTTATGGACAAAATAATCGTCAATTATAACATCAGATAGAGTGATTCTGTTCATGTCGATCTGACATCGTATTTTAATTAAGGCAGCCCTTCATTAAGACTAAGGGCTGTACGATAACAGATATTTCCCTCAGTGTATAGTGTAAAGCTGTGTAATGAAGTGTGTGCGTAGGACAGACGGGCTGTCACTCCAACAGAGGGCGACCGAAGCTCTGGCCTAGGGATTCCAGCCTATGCTGCGTATTTGCTAAACCTTCTCTTTCCTTTCCTTTCCTTCTCCGCTCCTCCAGCGACACTTCTCTAACCGAATCGTTGAATGCGATAGGGTAGAAGTAAGTGTGTGTGCGTGTCTTTTTGCTTGTAAAGCAATATTTCAATCAAAACAAGAAATAAATTACAGGCTTCACTAGCAGAGAGCGACAGACACGAGCACAGCAACGAACTAAGAACTAACGCAGAAGTAAAGTAAGAGCTGCAGAGAAAGGACAGGACAGGACAGGACATGGAAAGTGGCGGGCAGGGCCAAGACACGAATACTTTTAGGCCGGGATGGGGTTGGGTTTCGGGACATGCCAGGCGGCGACTGCAGTCAAAAACAATGCAGGCAAAAAGTTGCGGCAGCTTTTTTACCCCCCAGCAAAAGAAAGCAAGTTAAAAAGTTCAAGTAGAAGTAAGTACAAAACTATTTTGTAAACACGCATACACACAAGCACACACACACACACACATATACACATACATGCATGCGGCACTCGAAAGTTGCAAGTTGCAAAATGAAGTGCAGCGTAGGTGAAGCAGAGAAGTTGAAACAGTCCCAGAAATGCCTACGAACAGAAACGAGCTTGACAGCAGGCGGCACTCGCAGGCAACTCAAAACGTCAGTTGCCTCTCGAGGGCATCGGGGAGTAGTAGAGGGGAGTGGGGGTTGCTTAGATATTTAAACTAAACTAATGTTAAATTAACTAGAATGAGGAATGTTCATTTTGCAATGTCCTACGACGTTTCCTACGATGAAGCCAACTAGAAATTTTCTACACTTTTCGTTATTTTTACATTTAAAAGTTAAAAAAAAAATAAAAAATTTTAAAAGTTTTAAAGGACGACTTTTGGTTTTTGGCCAATAAAGGCAGTTGTGCTATTTAAGGACTTGTGTACCTGACAATCAAAATTCAAACTAAAAGTGCCTACTATAAGGTGAAAAGAGCAAAATGCTCTGATATTAACTTGTAAACTACTCATACTTATGGTAGATGTATCTGGAATCGTGGCTACTAAACGTAAAAAATCATTGGACAAAAATGTGGTCTGAGCTTCAAAGGTAGTAACCTTAAGATTTAACTGGGAACTATTGTATCTGAGGCTGACTTCTTAATGACTTGGAAGAGGTATTCGTTCAGGCATGAAGGAAAATATGAAAGCCAATACATTAGACCACAAGTTTTGAGGCCTCAAACAATGCTTCTGTGTGGTTTTAAACTGAAGCCTTTATTTTCCACTTGCATTTTCCTGACTAAGGCCATAAATTCAAATTTCATTTCAGTCGAATGAATCTTTAAAGTGCGCAATTAAGTTTAGTCTGCTTTCGGCCGGTTTTATTTGTTGAAAGGCAATTTCGGAAAATTGTAAATGACTTTAAAGTAATTTTCCGCATTTTGCTGCGAATCTCTCTGCAGTTGACTTGTGTCATGTTCATTCTCACACTTTGCATTTCTTTTGGAAACTGGAATTGTAAAGAAATAAATATCAATTTATACCTGCAGTCCCAGAATCAAATTGAAAAATGTGCAACTCAAATTACATAAATAACCATTTCAGGTCGCGTCTGGTTTCCCAAATATAAAAAAGTCAATGAGTATAGACAAAGGACAAGTGCCATAAATTGGTAAAATCCATTTAAATTATTATTGTACGAATCATGCAGACGTTTCATGGTTTTATCCTTTTTCACAGACACTGAGATTTCCATTTTATTTTTATGGAGTCTGGTTAACGGATAAGTGTAGTTAAAAGGAGACACATTGCTGCAAAGAGATTGAGACTTTAAATATTAACCCATTTTATGTCGCGATTAAAAAAAGTAGTGTGTTTTTCGTTAAAAACCACTTTTCTAGACTTTTAAAATCGAATATAAGGTTTAAAATTAAATTTAAATTCACATTGTTTGAGTAATAGAACAGCGGCAGAAAATGTATTAAGTTATTTTTTTCGATGTCACGTTAATGACGCGAAAATATCTAGCATTGAAATACAGATGAACTTCCATAATTCGAACTTCCATAACTCGAATTCTCTTTAACTCGAGCTAAATGAGTGGCAGTAAAATTAATAAACTTAAAAAAATAACTATGCAAGTCGACTATCTCCATAACTTGAACCTTTTCTTCGGATAATGGCGATTACTGTTAAGTAAAACCCGATTTCTGTATAAGTTTCGAATGCATCAATCTAAAGCAAAGACTTCAAAGTCTTTGGCTTTTACTTTGGCTTCTACCGAGTCTCAATAAGGCGTATTATCTGAGCAAATAAAAATAAATACAAGAAAGTGCGCCAAGAATTTTATTATAATTCAAAAAGCGTGTGGATGAGTCACAAAAGCGTCTGACAACTGGCAACCCAAAGGATTCTGGAGCTCAGCTGCCAAGCTTCAGCGTCCTGCATCGTGACTCCTGCGTCCGGCAAATGAAGTCGAAAAAGTAAACTTTTTATCAAGTCAATTTTCTACGTTGACTGAAAACCGCAACGTCAACGGCGTCGAGGGCGACTGTGTTGTCGGCAGATTTACAGACAGGCCAATGACATGGCCAAGGAAACTGGAGAAAGTTGTGCCATGTTTCCTTCATTCTCCTGACAGCATCGCTGTCCACATCCAGGCCAGACCAGACCAGACCAGACCAGACTAGACGGCGGCGTTAACCTTTGTTGCCATATTTTTGTGCCTTCTGTGCCTTTTTAGCATTTTTATTCAATTTCGATTTCTGTGCTTATAAGCGAGTCTCGATTGCAGCTCAATAAGCTGGCCAAGGATTAGAGCACTGGGAATTGACTTCCTCTCGTTCGCTCTCTATCTCGCTCTCTCTATCACTCTGTTTATATCAAATTATTATTCATTGCAGACAGGGAGTGAGTGCAAGTTATGCCTTGGCTGCTTGCAGAATTGATGCACCTTTAAGTTTACAGCAAATTGCCTGAAATAAATATTTAACTGGCCAACAGTTTCAGAGGGAACATAACAGCCAGGACTCGGAACTGTTGCTGACACTTTCGTTGCACTTCTCCTCATCTGGTTGCATTGCCTGAATGCCTGTCAGTTATTCCGGAGTCAGAAGTCCGTAGTGCGGAGTCTGGAGTCCGGATTCCAGAGTTAACAGTTAACAGTTAAGAGTTAGTTAGTGCCCTGTAGGTGCTTTCTTTCACAGCCGAGGTGTCGGACTGTGCATAGCTCCGAGACGGGCACCTGTCAACTGTCCAACTCCTTTCCCTGGTCATCTCTTCGCTAGCTCGCTTCAGTTCATCAGGGAAACGATGCCGGAGCCTTTCTCCTGACGTCCCTCCCTCACTGCTGGATAACAATGGCTCAGATGACTTTTGAAAACTATTTAGAAATACTTTTCATTTATATTTGCCAATTATGTTAATAAGTATGGCATTTAAACTGAACTCAAACAATTCCTTTCTAAATGAGATCTTGTGATCCGAGATTCCAATCAGTGTTGGACAATTAAGCAAAAGCGGAAGTGGAATAGTACGCGGAACAATACGAAAGTTGAGAAGAAATCGCCAATTACCAAAGAAATCAATTAGACAGAAAGAAATGAAGGCAAAAGCGACAATAAAACATCGTGTCAACAAAAGACACGTACCACAATCACAACAAAGACGGTGACCAAGAGGAGTCGGGGCTTGAGAGAGGTGAGAGCCAACACACGTTGAATAAATATGAAAAGATGACAACCGAAGGAGCAGGGTCCGAGACCGGGAAGCGAATCAAATCTCGGGACACACGTAGACAAATACAGAGGGACTAAATTGAAGCCACTCCCATCGCACAACTATTCGGTGCGAGAGAGGGGAGAAGGGGTGCCGAATAATTCCATTAGTTAAATAAATAAACAAAAAGCGAAATGAATGATTGAGCAGCTCCGAGGCCAAAGCAGATGACTCGAAGGAGACTTTAACTTCCCTGTCACGAGCAGTGACTCCTCCACATCCACCTCGGTCTCCGCCTCCTACTCCCCCTCTCACCCAGGTGGTCAGAGCAGGACTCAGGACACGTGACAAAGGTTACCCGAGGCCGGCGGCAAAGTCGCTGCGTGCATAAACCAAATGCAAACACACAAAACCGCGCACACACATGCTGTGTGCTGTTGTCCGTGTGAGGTCTCAAAAGATGTCACTCGACTGTGTCCGGGTGAATATTACATGAGCATCTCGGCATCACCATGGATCGTGAATCGCCAGGCAGCGCCAGCATCACATATTGACCCATTTTGACGTCCTCAAACAATCCCCCAAGCGCTCAGTCGGGAGCAGACCAGACGAGGCCAGACTAGGAAGACAAGCAGACTTGGTAGCCACCCACCTGGTCAGGTGGAGTAGTTTTCCTTAATAAAGTCAAATGCCACCAAAATCAAAAGGAAAATGCCACTTACGCCTAATGGCATCAGAGAGCTGTGCAGCTGACAGCTACACCCCCATCCACACACGCACACACATCACAAAGCCACAGAGACGACAACAACAACAACAACAAGGTTGTTGAGCCTACTCGATGGGGCCCAAGGCAACCAACCACCGAGTAGACTGTCATCTTCGTCGTTGTCGTGAGTAAATTGGTGGATTTTTAATTGTATTAACGTGCCAGGGTTGCCATCCAAAGCACTTAAGTGCGCGTGGGCTTCAAATATTTGGATATTGCTTCATTTGATTAAGTTGATGCTCGAGATTTGTCCAAACTGTATGTGTGTGTGTGTGTGTGTGTGTGTGTGTGTGTGTGAGTGTTTGGGAACCAAGACATTGCATCGCTAATGAAGTGTCCTTTCCCTTTAAGAAACGATTGAGACAGAGGAAGTAAGAGAGAAACAGAGAATAGAGTTGGTGCACTTGAATCTCCTTTCAGCTATCCTGCTTCATCACAATCGCCAGCACTACTGGATTCTCTCTAAGTACTTACTTTGACTGTTCCATTGTAAAAATTAAACAACCTGGCAACTGGGCCAAGTGTCCTTCTGCTCTTGGAGTTGCCATTACAAGTGCAGGCGATTAAGCCCGGCAACAGCAAAGAGCGTCGTTAACAAAACACTGCAACTAAACAATTAACTTTTATAAAAATCCATGTAAGCCGCGCCAACACTGACACCGATGGACGAGGGGCAGGAAAGGAGGGAGGAGAGGAGAGGAGAGGGACTTGGTCAACCGACGTCCAAGTCCAAAGTGAACCGGGCAACCGCAGCACCAGCAGCGACGCCAGTGGCGACTGACCATCGGAGCAAACCCTTTCAAGTTGCATTACAAGGACACACCCGACCCACTTAGCAACCCAGCAGCCCAGCAACCAGCCAGAGTTGCCACCCACACCCACAGTGAGCGCTTATCATTTTTGCAACGAAGCAATAATAAGTCCCGAAGGACATGTGGTGCAGTGGTTTGTCGCTGGGTCGGTCGATGGGCGGTGCGGGTGGTTTGGTGGTTGAGTAGCCATGTACTATATCTATGTGAGTCTGTCGGTTCCGTTTGGAACTCTACAAGTATTAAGTGAAAACCATATTTAATGAGCGAAAATTCAGACGAATTGGTGACAACTGAAAATGCAAATGCAAATGCTGATGGCGAGATGCAATTGAATCGCACTTTGCTGATTACCTACTAAATATTATTACAATAAATATGACAGGACTTGAATAAATGTGATTTGAATGAGCTTCGAATATGTCACAAATGCAAATTATATTAATTGGCAATTGGAGTGAACTTAAGACACAATTACCAGTGTTTATCAATGTCAGGTTTTGACAAGCTCAAGAACAACAAGCCGAGCGTAATTTTATTATGTTGTATATATATTATTGATCAAGATTGTCTTTCTGTACACGCTTCTTATTTGTACAGAAATTTAACTGCTTGTCGAGAATATAATAATTAGTCATGATATGTGTAACGCATGTTAGACTCCATTCATACAGAAGATTCACTCCCGTAATGACCTTTTCTACCTACTAAAGGACCAGGCAATGACAGCCGACAGATAGCGCGACCAAATAAAAATTAAAAGTGGTTTCCATGAAATCCGTAAAGTGTGTCAGCGTGAACATCAGCAACAAAGAGGTGGGCGGCCAAGTTGGCCACGGGCTGACAACTTGTTTGACATAATTCAACAGGCAGTGGCGAGAACCTTTCTGACAGCAATTAAAAGAGCATTTCCAACCGATCCGATAATGGTGCCAGTCCCAGTCCCAGTCCCCGTTTCAGTCCCTGGACAACGGACTCTTATTGATTTGAGCTGAAGCGTTTTCCCATGCGCCTGGAGCAATTCAGGGCTGAAGAACCTGTGTATTTTTAATGCTTAAAACAAATAATTGCAAATAAATGGCTGTTCATTGGAGAAAACAATGACATGTATTGACACTGGCATCTTCATCATCCTTATCATCAGGACCAGCTTAATATGAAAATTTAAATTACAAAATGCAGAATTGCAATTCGCTCAAGTGCAGTGGAAATCATATTAATAAAAATAATGAGTTGCTGCCCCGAAAGCAGCTTGAAAACCGATTAAAAATTGAGCAGCTCTGCGCCGGATGTTAAGTAGAAATGTCAATCTGACAGCTGCTCCTGCCCCTTGGTCCTGCTGCAAATGGGAAAGGGATGACGAGTCGCCTCTTCACGAATTCAACTGTCAATGTCTGCATATTTATTTGTAAATACTTCTCATCATACTCATTCATCTCATTCATTGCAAGGGCTTCGATTTAAGTTGCTCTTTATATTGTTGTTTTCGTTGTTGTTGAGAATGCAGTATAATCCTCGTGAGAAAGCACAGGAGAACAATCCATCCCAATGAAATTGAGATAGTGTGGATAAAGCGTATTTATTTTTATAAATCAGGTGCTTAATAATATTATGTGATATTGAAAGTTGGGAGTCGTAATTATTGAAGTTAGATACAATTCAATATTCTGAGTAAGTGACACTTTATTAATATTTATAGCCATTAGTTGGATGGGACAGTTTTAATCTGTAAAAGAAGATGGACCTCGGTTCTCATCAATTGAAACAGTTGCAAGTTAGACATGTTAAGCTTACACAAAAGGTAAATTGGATCATTCCGTATTATTCGCAATTGTGCTTACTAACCAATTATGCTTCAATAGCTAAAAGTCCTTGATAAACACACTCAAACATACTCCCTGAAGAAGTAGAGTAAAGAATAGGAACCATGTATGATTCTTGTTTTGACTGTGTCATGTTCTCTGTTTTGACCTTGTTTCGTTTTGGGTTTATGAGTGGAAAATTTAAAATGAGTTGCTCGTAAAACAGTTGAGTGCAGTGAACTGAACGGGAGTGGATCGATCATTGAGACATAAAATCCAAATGGTTTTGATTAAGAATAGATAAGACACCTTTTGAGGATCTCGCACACATTTAACGCTTAGAGTTGCCGTCATTTTCAGGGAGTGCTCCACACGTTTCCCCGAAATTTATGGCAGCTAATAAATTTCCAGCTGCAAAGCAAATTATTTTCTAATTTCTGCTAATCACGCGCTCGTCTGTTCAATGCACAGACAGACAACAACCAGGACGACCAGGAACAACCGGCAGCACACGGACTTAAATCGATGCAGTCTATCCACCTCATGGACGGACAAACGGACGATGGACGGGTCTTTTATCTATCTGTGCCGTCGGTCGACGTTGGCGGCGACATCGTGGCTTCGACACAATCAGGAGACATTTGACATTGATTAGTTTTCCAAGAATTTTTAATATACATTCGACGAGTCGCGACGTTAGCTGGGGGATTTCGGCTTTGGCTTTGACTTTGTCTCTGTCTCTGTCTCTCTGACTGCCTCCGTCTCCGTCTCTGTCTCTGCCTCTGGTTGACGGCAATCAGGCAGTCCATTAGGCGGGCGTGTTTTTCCACGCTTCATTTACTCATTTCATGCAATTTCTTAATATCAATTTTCTTTCGATTTTTTGGTCTTGGGGCTCGCTTTAGTTGAGAGACACGCAATGCATTTAGCTGTCGTTGTTCCTGTCGCATTTGTCCTGTGGAATTTTACTCACACGCACACACACTTTTCACCACAAATCCCCTTGCCACTCCCCTTCTGGACTGACAGCAAATAATTTGCTGTCGTTTATTATACTCCTTGCCAATTCAGGACGACTTTTTTCCTGGTTCTATCCGCCTATATTATGTCAGGACGTGAGTCCGAGATATTGATTGCTGGCGTGGAATCATACTTTGTTATTGGTTATAGCCAAGTTAGGTGCGTCCGCTTTCCGTATGTGGCTTGTCATAAAAATGGGAAAGCTACTGCCTGTCTTCCTTCCAATGAAATAAAGTTACTCAACTTGTCACACGTATGTAAAGTATCAAAACGGAAACAAAACTTTAAATTCAACCTCACCTCAACCTGCGAAAATTAGACAATTTTAATATATTATATTTTCATCAGCAAGGGGACGACAAATTGATCTACAGGTTGTAAACCTGTAAACCATGTGACACATGTTAAAATCACAATGAGACTCATCGAATTGTGTCATGTGTGACAGCAAAGAAAGAGTTGTTAACGGCAAATTTGCATGTTCCCATAGAGGAGCAACTTAAATTAAGTTTGCGGATTGGTTCGTATCAAAACAAGTGAGAAAGAAAAAGTGTGTTGGCTTTTTTTGTATTTTTGCGAACTAATTCAATTTCGCTTTTCATGTGTCGCTCAATACACCTGTGTCCTGGAATTCAGATGCTCTCAATGCTCTGCTCCGGTGCCTCGTCGCTCCATTGCGCAAATACACTTAATACAATTTATTATTGTAACATAATAACGACGAATGCCATTGCCAAAAGCCGAATTCGAAGGTCCTCATAAAAGTGGAGTTAAATCAGAGAATTGTCATTGAATCGAAATAGAAAGTACAATTCAAGTCCTTTATTTTATTTTACTGTATTTTATTTTATTTCAGAGTTGCAGTGCTTTTCAGACATGCACGAGTATGCAAATCCATTTAACTGAAAATTTTCGTTCAGCATTCGTCCCTTTCTTGGTTTTACTTTCTACTCAGTCTCCACTCTCTGTTTCTTTCTGCTGATCTCACGTAGTGACTGCAGTTTGACCATTGCATTGAATGTGTATTGTGAGAACTTGATATTAAGGACAGAATGTTGACTACCATATTACACATGCATGTAAGGAGTGAACATATTGCCTTTAAATGTGCAAGTATCACACACATACACACATCAGGGCAATGAAGAGCATCAGCCAGCAATTGGCTGACCAGTAACTGGCCAGACCGGACTCATCCGCATAGTGCAGAGCCGAGTGATCCACAACGTTGTAGGCGGCATTGCGAGCCTTCAAACAGTTGTCTCTAAGATCGGCAAAGTATCGCATGGGATAGTGGTAACAGAACAGCTTCGAGACGGTCAGTTTGATCAGTGGGAACTCATCGCAAATGAATGTGTTCCGTTCAATCACCGTTAGGGAGTCACAGTACATCAGAGGTGAGGCGTACATCGTTATAAAGACGGGGAGCAGCAGACTATCGGACGCAAAGATGGCATAAGGAGTACCCTCATCCACATTGCTGTCCTTGTAGCTCCGCTTCAAGTGTTTCGTAATTGAGTCAGTGCATTGCAATTTCAAGGGTACTCCAAATAAATTAGTACAGTTGCCAAATTGCGTGATAGAATCCTTCGGCGATAGAGCGTTGACAAAGTAAGCCAAATAAAACTGACTGACTAAAGTGAGTTGCAGAACGAATGATGTGTTTATAAACATGCTTTACCATCACCAGAATTTCGAATTGACTAGAACTGAAAAGTGAACTTGGTATCAACACCGCACCGAAGTAATCACACAGAGTTAACTGCTGCAATAAGTAAAAAGAATGAAATGAAATAATTAATTTTTCAGCAAACACTTTTATTCATCAGCTACTCAGCTGATTTCCTTTGAATTCCCCAGAAGCATTTAATAAAGTTGCGAATGTGTCCAAGTCAGCCTACGGCTGATAAATTTATCAATACGTTGAAAACTAAATCAGATTGAAATGAATTTTGATTTTCTGTGGAACTGGACTATTTTCTTTTTAGTATTTAAGGTGTTGCAAGTAAATATTTAGAAAAAATAATGTAAGCCTTGAGAATAGTTTCTATTTAAATGTGTAAATATATCTGATATATGTCGCGTAACTAGTGTAAGAAATTTCAAAATTTACTATGAATAATGCCCAACACCAATTACGGTTGCTCCTTCTCAGTATGCTGGTCATAAAGCTTCAGGCCGAGCAACGACATGACAACAGTCTGACGCCTGAGTATAATACAGGCGACTGCGCTTTTATGCGTTCATTGACTATTAAACGAATCTGTAAGTCGACCGTCAACACGAAACTGGCCAGACAATGGAGGGATACTAGAGCTCCGTCAGGCACTCCGTATATGATTTTTAACAGCGACGAGATTAAGGGCTTACTCTTTATATCGTTTCATCGCTCACCTTTGTTCAGTTGCCGAAAGTTGATAGTAGACGGAAAGAACTATAGCATTTTAGGCAGGTCTATGGAAACGGCAGAAGATCGCCAAGTGGCTAGAAAATTTTACCAGTATCAATCTGATGAGGAACACTCGGATATGCACTGCTTTAAGTCGCCCCTAACCTACCCAGCCGCTCTACTGGCCCACTGTAAGGGTTATCCATTTAAAAGCGACTCTGAAATCGATATTCCTGTGCTGCATTATTCGCATTACAGAAAAAAAAGAAATGCCGCAAGTGTCCAGAAAGCGAGACAGACTCTTACTGCAGCTCAAGCTCTTACTGCAACTCTACTGATACTCGAATTAAATTTATAAAATTGCCAGAGTAATTTACAATTTACACACTTGAAACTTGAAAGAATTTTATCGAGACGTCAGTGAAGTTCGGACATTGTTGTCACAATGTAAATGAAAAATAAATTATGAAATTCAATATTCTAATGATGGTCATATTAGCTGTGATATATCAAAAGTGCATAGAAATTGGCGCTTCATTCTACAACTGTGAATTTCTAATCGAGACTGGACCCCCATTACAACTAGTCTGCTCGGGACGATACAGTTTAGAATTGAAACTAAGGTATCGTGACAATTTGGTTGACACAAATGCTCCGTATCGCATATGGGCCAGATCGAACTCGAGGCTTGGGCGAGAGATCTTCGTATCCTTCTATGAGTCTCCCATATCGCACTGTTCCAATATAAGCTGCCATCTCAACTGGCTGCACTGTTACAAGTCTGAGATGTTCGGCATAATCGTGCATCCCGAGGAAATTCATTGTTTCCGCTACACGTTCTCCTATGTGAGGGATCTGCAGCAAGCCTGCAATGCCCATATGGACGACTCAGCCGACTACGTGGGCATTCACTATGCCAATTTATTCTATCTGAATGCCAACTCAACGGCGACATTCCTTCTCAAGGGAAACAAGCTGGCAATGTTACTCAAGTTTCTCCTGCTAATATGGAGTTGGAAACCTCTGAAGTCGGTGCTGCGGGTGATCCTTCTACAGATGGCTCTGAACAGCAGTTTCATAGGTACTATATTCTGAGAAATTGGGAATTTTAAAAATATTCTACTAGCTTAAAATTTGTATATTGTAATTTTGATGCTCTTAAGAGTCGATCGGTATTAAATTCTTAATGAATGGTGTATCGAAGGCTGCTATCGAACGTACATACTAATTGGGTGGTGATGACCTAAATCAGCAGAGGCATCTAATAAAATGTAACATAGATTCGTGGCTGGTTTAGTACTACAACACTAAATATGGTTGTTAGCTTTAAATATTTGTCAAGTGAAGTGTAAATTTTATTGTATTTTTCGTTTAACCACTTTCCACATTGATTTTAGTGTCTCTGCTGAACAAATTGACAAAAAATGATTTCAGTATCATTTGCTGCAATACTATAGGCCATGCCAGTGAGCCCCCAATACGCAGGAGGTTACAATATCCATTTGATTGCTTGTTGGCTGCTGCTGCTTCTCTATCCCGCTAAAGTATCAAGCGGCCTGAACAACTGCTCCTTCATCGACGGCCACCTACTGGAGTTTGTGTGCACCGGAATCTATGATCGTTCCCTGCGTCTGCAATACAAGGATCGCATTCCGGCCCTTGAAGCGCCCTACGCCATCTGGCAACGAGCAGATTACTACGGACCCAGAATGCTCCTCATTGTGTTCTACGAGGGTCCGCTGTCTAACTGCTTCAATCTTGTACTTGACGATGGCAAGTTCTACTGCGACGGTCGCAACTATCCAATGGAAATTGAAGATATCCTAGTGCATTGCATGCCCTTCACATTCACCTACGCCGACGAACTGCACAAAAAGTGCAAACGCAGCCGAAAGACGAAGTGGGTGCAGCCCGTATCCTCAGTGTTCATCTACATGGAGTCGAATATTAGACCTAACTCAAGATCGAACAAGTCTCTGTGTTACTCGAATCTTCTTTTTATATTTACATTGCTAATAAGTTTTTAAATTTGACTAACCAGAAAAAATTTTGTTGGTAATTAATAAAAACGAAAACTATTACACTCAACGGTTTACGACTAGAGTATATCTACTTTTCTATCCCACTGTTTCTCAATCGCTTTCTCTTCCTTCGCAATTTATATTCGACTTGACTAAATATTAATAATTCCAGCTGAACTTAAATTTAACATCGATTGGTATTCGATAACGAGTTGCTGTTGTCCTTTTGCTGAAATTTCAGACTTGCGCTACTAGACAATGGCAGACAAATGCACTGGACAGTACGAGTACAACCAAAGCAACTGCCCAGCTGCCATTGACACACACACTCACACACACAAACACCAAAACACACACACTCACATACACGCACTTATACCTACATACTCGTACACACACCGAATGACACTAGAGCATCGCATTTCATTGTCATCATTGACATTGTCATTGTCATTGGCGTTGGCGTAATTTATGTGCTCAAATGAACTACAACCATATTGGCCTGTGGTGTTCAGCTACAACAACAACAACTACAATAACAATAACAGCAGCAGTGGCATTAACAACAACGACTGTCAATTTCTGGCCAACTTCTCAAAATGTCTTTAATGCCTACGATATGTAACTTCAAGTGTGTTGTCGGCTTAAAGAGTTGCATATCTCACTGGAAACTAGACCTCATTTAAAAAAAAATAAATAAGTACATACATTTACATAGATTTCACTGGCCATTTATTTCATAATATCTAAATGCTTATTTTAATTTTTTCAGTAGGTTTCTTATTACGTTCTGATAGATTTGTTTCGGCTGTTGCTTTCTCCAAGCAAAAAGGGATCCCCATTTTAGAAGGTCACCCAAATTGACTCTGCCGTTCATTTCTGTCGTACGCATTCGTTGATCCCACTTTTTCACTATATAAAGCAATACAAACATGGAACAAAAACGTATATTCCTCAAAGTAAAGCCATTTATATCCATTTTAAAATTTTCATTTATTGACAAGTAGTTCTCAGCCTCAAGAACTGAACATAATGAAGGCACACTATCCACTAAACAAATTTGTGTCTGTTTTTTGTGGATTTCCATTAGAATAGGGAAAACTTTGGATTTTGAACAAAATTTTGCTCAGATTTTTATAAATTTTTTTAGTACCACAAAACTTCATACACAGCGAAAGTAAACTTTCAGTTTATCCACGCTTGACGATTTGTCCTCGAAATTTGGTGTTTTTAAATAACCTCCGAGGAAATAGAGTGACATAATGTGGCAAATTTGGAACCTCTATCTCTTAACATTGCTTAAATGACGCGATCATACATTCAGAAGGACAACAAGATAGGTTCCATAGGCAACTGTTGTCATTACAGATGAAGGATATGTATACTTTCTAGTGTCTGCCTTCTTCTGTGCTTACTCAGGGACTCAGGGAATTCAAATGTGTAAGAAGAAATTGCTTCAACTATTGTATAATTTTTGAATGCGCTTGAATTGATTGTACTTTTATTTTTTAATTCTCTTGTCGTGTCTTATCTTTACATTCACACTTAAATGACGACGCACAAAATGTAAAATGTAAAAATAAGCAAGTAAACAGCAATGGCATTGAGGTAGTGATGGTTATCCTTTGATAAACATAAAGGAGACTTAGTCAGTTTTCTTTTTGGATAACAACACACATAAAGAGATAATCACCATTAGTTCAGTACGTAAAATAAAAGTGAACAAAAGGTTCGCCTCTCACGTGCATGTCCTGATTTTTACGCATGGCTGATAATGCACACACGCACTGAAAGGACATGGAAAGGATACCATAGAAAAGTGCGCATTTGCGCGAGGCTTTTTATGAATTTTATTTTGAAGCAGCCTTTCACTTTTTGCACTCACACACACACATGAAGGCTCATGTACATAAATACGGTTCTAAAAATATAAAAATTCGTAGAAGAGTGTGCTAAATGTGCCAACAAGGATACTCGGAATGGCAGGAGACGGAACAAGGATGTTTGGCAAGCGATTTGTGGAGGGATATAAATGGGGTTAACGTAGATGTCGTTGCATTTGATATGAATCTTTGTCTTTGGTCAAAACTTTTTCATATAATCTCTCTAAAGGATCAGACACGTATCCTTTAATTTTCACAGAAGTTTTTCGAGTGAAATCTGTTCTTCGGATGTTTCAATTTCATATGCCAGAACATAACTAAGCTAAATTCATGTTTTTTAATACAAAAGCAAAACTGTCAAAGCAGAATTTAAATCTCAGCTGAAAAATGCAATGAGAGTGCATAGTGAAATATTTTATTTGATTTCATTTACTTTGATTGAATTAAAAGTCATAAATGGACAGAGGACGGCAATGCTCACATAACGGAAGCAAATTTAGTTTACTCCCCCTCGACTCTCCCTTGGGGTCGCTTTTGAGCAATTAAAATTTCTCTGCGCTGTGTGCCATTTTTTGCGATTGCCGCCGCTGAATGCATTTTTCAGTGACGAGTCCTTTTGGCTTTTTGCCTGTAAAATAAAAATTACGTATACGCCAACAACTTCAAATGGCGCAACATGGCGTATGCGTATTCTCGTTGTTGTTATTGCCAGCATATTTCACTGCACACCGGTTGCCATTTCCGAGCCAAACAAAAGCAAACCAGCCAGCGACAACGCCAGATACAACACACCTCGCTGTCCCTCCGACCCCACGACACCCCGACCCCCTTTGTGTAGCTGTAATTGTAAGTGTATACGAGTATATCTATAAAATACGCAATTACAACATGTTGCCGCAGTCGTCGTCGCATGCTCCCTTTATGAATTTATACATAGCCCACCACAGCTCCTCCTTCTGTAGGCGCCCCCATGCTTGAATATCTCTCTCTATCTCTTTCTCTGAATCTGCACACGCTTTGTTGCATCCACTCAGCAGTTGCCATTAGGAAACAGCTCTGTGAAAAAGAGTCACCGTATTGCCAGCTCACCGAATCTGACATACACTATGTACACTATCAAATAAATATGTGGATCAAAGGAATTTTGACAATTTATTTATTTAACATATACTAAACACAGTCGACAGAGACGAAAGCGTTTAGAATTTAAGAAGAGATTATAATTGTGAAATTATCAATTAAATTATATCGCAATCCAAACTCATAACAACTGAAGCGATGTAAAAGTTTTGTTTGCAAATTCCTTTTAATGCACACGCTAATTAACTAGAATTTTAATATTTATTTGCATATTATTTAAATGTTACTCCCAAATAAGAAGCTTTAAAGGTTGAGTTTAGAGGAACTTTAAGTGTTAGCTAACTTTAGTTAAATTTAATACTCATTATGTTGTTTGCATTTGAGTTCTTAGGAATTTTAATTTAAACATTCTGTTACTGCCATATCCTTGAGGTTATTAATCACTCTATGAATTATCAGAGCTGGATATTGTTGAATTGAATGACAAAGTCACAATATCTGTTGGCAGGAAAGGTGTAAGAGCTGTTGGAAAAGCAAAGTGCGAGTTCTTGTGCAAGTATTACGACAATATTTTAGTTAAGCCATATCTAAAAAATGGGTAACAACTCATCCGGGTGGGGCAGGGCAATTCTGGCATACACCTCAGCTACGCTCGTTAGAATTGGTTTGTTATTGTTTTTGTTTTCATTCTCACGGCTGGGCTGTTGTCTTTGTGCAGTCAACTCTGGGGAGCCTCGAAACACGCCCCCAAAAGGCAGAGAGTACAGTATGAATGTGAAGGGTCATACTCATGAGTTATGCCCAGCGATATGCAGCAACGAAGTTAGTTTTGTATATTTTATGTGCAGTTAAGCGTTTGAACTGTGGAACTGGAAACATGTGTCAAGATTGTGTTGCCCATAGGAATTCTGAGTGCTAAATGCCTGAGCGCCTAATTGGCAGACAGTTGTGTATTGAATGATCTACCTTCGAGATAAATAATCATCAACAAAAGTCAGCTAAAAATCAGTCAGAAATTTGCTGTCAATATTTTCAAAACATTGAAGATCAGAGTTAAACGCATTGGAAAAATGAAAAAAAATACAAATTTAGAAGATTAAATCGAGAACGTAAAATATGAAATCTACTCCAGTGTCGTATACGAAGAGTACAACATGAAATAATTGGAGCAATAAAACCAGAAAGCCGTGTGAATAAAAATAAAGAAGTCGACATCGAGAGCACAAGGACAATTAAATGGTTGGATAGAAGGCGGAGGTGGTAAGAGACTAAAGGACGCTTCCCTGGCAACATCCTGCCAGGTACTAAAGGAACACAAATCAAAATAATAAATCAAAATTGTGGATACAACTGTTGCAGTTGCTGTTGCAGTTACTGCTCCTGTTGATATTATTGTTGTTCTTGCAGCCAACAGTTGGCAGTCATCCCAGTCGGCAATCCTGGGCAGGTCCTGCTTGCAACATCACAACACCATACGCTGTTTGTTGCGTCGCTGCGATTCGGATGCGCAATGTGGAGTGCACTCACCCACAGGTCTGAAATTATTAAAAATTGCAAATAAAATAAGCGTGTACGAGAAACTGTGGGAACAGATCCCCTCTGTGAAGAGAAAGGAGTCTAAGATGATTCTGCCACGGCAAAATGTGGCATTTGATTTACGTTCGCAATTGCTCAAAGCTGTTAAATAGTACTCCTTTTGGCCGCCCTGACAGTTTTCCTCCTCAGTTCTGAGACATTCGTTCTGTGGCTCACTGTTAATGATGACCCGAAATACCATGGGGAAAAAGTCAGTATTGTCTAGCATCATATAAAATTTTGATTTCTCTCGTTTAGTTTTGTGATTAAGTGCTTGTGATTTTATTTAAAGTGCTAATCAAGTAAAAGAATTTGATGGTGCACATTTTTATTATTGCGCAGTGTGTTGTTCTGTGGAGTATTCATTTTTATAGTGAATAGTCAAAGGTTCGTCGGAAAGGTTAATAAAACTATAAAAAATCATATGATATATATAACTTCTCTCTACTATCGGATCTTTGTTCCATAGTTCCATAGTTTATATCACAGAGGTTTTTTTCTATTTGTATATTGTTAATCTGGACGACAAGTGAATTACGTCTGTCTGTCTGTTCATCTTCAGTTTTGAAACTATCTCCTATAAATCATAAAAATACAACTTAATTTTTTCAAATTGCCCGCCCAAGGGTTAATTTGCGACTTTCTATTAAATATATAGCTAACTCATGTACATATTTATAATAAACCATATCTTGAAAAGTCGATAAAAACAAGTGCTATGAGCTCGAAAAAGAAGGGGAAATTGACAAATTGTGCACTACAGAGTAACTATTGATTGGAATACCTATATATTCATCAGTCGAAATGAAAATATATTTACAATTACGAAGTACCCTAGAGTCAAGTATTTTCTCAAGGTCTCGATATGCGCATTTCAACTTATTCAATTTTTTCTGAATCACATGAGACTGTCATCTGACAGTTTCTAGCTTTGGCTTGATGTCTATTTTTAATTGCATGCAATGTTTCAAAATCTGGGTCACGAACAGCAGACAAAAGACAGCAACAATAGCAGCAAATATTATGCAAGAAATGTAGTGGTTATTTTTTGAGCGGGAGGCAAGCTAAAAAATAATAATAATAACGCTTGACAGGCTGCAACACACTTTTAGCATTTGGAGCACTTAAAACGCCATAAAGTATGCAGAAGAATGCGACGACATCGCGACTGTCATGCATTTTGCCATAATAATTCAAATGAGATTTAAAGTCCAGTCCCTTTCCCTCTCCCATGCTCCTACATGTCTTTCTCTCTCTCTCTCCTCTCAGACTTAGACAGCGTTCTCCCTCTCCGCAGCTCTCATATGCAAAAAGCAAACACCGTTGATGGCCGCATCCAGCCGCAAAGTATGCAACGATTTATTTAAATAACAGAGCTAACGTCTTTCTCGGCTGCTGTGCTGCATTTGCACAACACATACATTTGTAAGCACTTGCAGTTGCCCGGGCACTTGCACCACGGCCTTGCCACAAAGATAAGCAACACAATGCGCCAATGGAGGATTTGCGACGGGATAACGCGCCGAGCTCACAGAGCAAACAGTAAACAAGCAAACAAAACGTTGCATAAACCGGCAAAAACGACTGTACGAACGAGATAGAAGACGGGCGGCGCTCCAACTACGAGCAGAATGCCAAGTGCTCAACTCGGATGAAGGGGTTACCCCTAATGATGTTAGCAGCACCAACAACAACATAAACACCATCACCAACACCAACACCAAGACAACAACAGCACCACGCTCCCTCGGGACGATCGTGTTGGATTCTTGACTGGTCTGCAACTAAGACTTGCATGTGGACTAGTGGCATGTGGCATGTGGCATGTAGGTGCAGGATTATGCAATTGTAAATGATATGCGGAATACATATTTGTAACCCATTGCAGTAACCACTGAGAGATTGCACAGACTTTCCTAATTGAGTATTGAAACTTATAAGTAATGCTAGCTATTTTTCTTAAATATTGGTTAATCATTCTTAATAATAATACGATTTTTCTGGCAAGTGTTTTTTTCACTTCGGTCATAGAAGAAAGCTAGGGGTAAAAATACCATCCCAGCTGCAACTCATCCTGCTGGGAATTTATAAAAGGTTCTAAAGGTTACCAAATTTTTAAACATGACTCTATTTAGACATGACTCTATTTATTCTACTATAACTCGCTCATAATGGGATCGAATTAGTCTATCAGTATATAATTCATATTTTTATAAAAAATGCTAACAATAACATCTTCAATAAAATAAAAAGCAAGTGCGTTTATCGTTAAATAGTTGAATAGAAGATCAAACTTTAGTCACACCCAAAACACAATCAGCAATAAAACGACATTTCAGACTTAACTTAATTAACAATTTTTATAACAAAGCCAACATAGCAGCGTCAAGTTTAACAACCAAAAAAAAATCGAAAAACATGGCTGAGACAGAAAAAGGGCAAACCAATTTAAGCGGCTTATGAGAGCATGCTCATTCTCATGACCATCTCTATCAAGTGCCTGGCCTGAACTGAACTGAATTGAATTCTATTGAACTGAACTAAACTGACAGTCCAACAGAGCATCGACTATGGCCACAAGCACCAAAACTGCCACTTGGCGCAACTTGCTGCGATTTGTGCTCCAGCAAACCGGGAAAAACCGAGGAAAAAGTCAAGCGACGGCATATACCACAATAAATACCGCACAATAAAAGCAAATCTATAAACCCTGCGGGTGGAGTTTTTTGGAAGACCCCTTCATGTCCCACACCAACAATTGCAACCCCAGAGGTCCAACCTATTCAGTTGCACGCAAAGAGCTAACGAATTGCTTGATTTTCCAAAAGTTTTTCCATCGATTTTCGCATGTTGCTGTTGTTAGCTGGCTTTTTTGCATACTTCACGCCATTGACGCGCCCGCGGCCAGAGTGCCAACCCCTGATCCTGATCCCGTTTCCATTCGATACCCGATCCCCCACTCGCTCCTCAATCCTCAACCCAAACTGAACGGATAGCGCACGAAATCCCCAACACTTTATTTTATTACATTTTAGTGTGAGTCCTGCGCTGCTTTCGAATGCGAGCAATAAAGGAATGTGAAAAAATCCCGTCCTGCAACACATAAAAAACAAAAACTCCTACCCGTTCATTGCACTAAAGTTCACTTAGCCCCATGCCAAATACGCATAAAATCGTCAGGGATCCTCTTCCCTTTTCCGTTTCCTCATCTCTCTTTATTCAAATCGATTATTTATTAGTTGTTTCAGCCTTCTGCATATACAGTTTTAATTTGGCCTTTAATCTGGGCTTTTTAGCTGGTCGAACTGTGAGCAGATCTGGTCCAGTTATTCCCTTCCTTAATTTTTTTGGTCCGTGTCATGACTATAGTGTTGGGATTTATACTACAAACACCTGTATCTAGCGCCGTTACCCGTTTGCAATCCTCTTTAACTGCAAATTCTGTACTTTTCCATTCTGGTTGGGGATACGAGTACGGGTAAAGACAGTGAGAAGTCTGCACGTTTCTGGTCATCGATTTAAAACTAATTAGCAATTATTTGTATGCTTGTGGCCAGCGCTCTTCGCACAGTGTATTCGGAATCTATGTATAAAGTTAGTATTAATATTACTTTCATTATAATTAAAGCTATTATTTCAAGAATTAAAGTTAATAGGAAAATATTATCTTATAAAAAAGCCTCTTTACGAGTTGAAAGTCTAATGACGAAAATATTTTCTTGCTCCAAAATTTCTGACTTCCAATTTTGTGACGAATGATATAAAATTATTAAAAAAAAGCTGTTGGAAAGAATTCAATTTGTAAACTATGTAATTGTATAATAATCTCAATAATGTAATTGTATTTATGTGTAACTCTAGATGGAGACTCAATTATGTATTTAGAAGGCGAGAATCTAAAGATTCTTCCTGAATTTGCTTGCCTTGTTCCACTGTGCCACTCAACTAGTTTCCGTTATAATTGCAGCAGACACATAAATAGCAAGCTGCAATAAGAGTAAAATAACAAGAAGTGATAGAAGAAAGGGAAAGGGGAAGAGATATGTACATATGTACGCGCGAATATCGAGTCGAGTTCTGGCTTGGAGTACAGGCCAGGAGTTGGCTATCAAAAAGTTGCCAGCGACGCTTTGGCATAAAATAAAAGCAAAATGTTGTAAAACGATTGCAAAGTGAGCTTGGAAATTACCGACACATAAACACAGAATGTGGTGGTGCACAGTGGTTGTGTGGTGCTGTGGTGGTGTGGTGGTACCATGGCCAGGTCCATGCCATATGAACGTGCTAAAATAACAAGAGTCAAGCATGCAAACCCAGAGGATGGGACAACTCCAGGGTATATTGCTCTGGGTGGTAGCTATTTCGCATTACAATGCAATTATTTCGGGCTGCTTAAACTTAACAGGCTGGCAGGTCGGCAGCACCAACAACAACAACAACAACTTGACGCGCTCTGATTGCCAGCCGAAGGAGAGGAAGAAACACAAAAGTCCACCCCGAAAAGTCAGAGGCAAACGGGAAACGGTAGCAAAGGGTTAACGATCGACAAAATTAAAGCGAAATGAGAATATTTTCCATGACGCCCATCACGTGACTGGGCTCTTCTTGGTCTCCTTTTCCACTTTCGAATTTCCCCGGATCCTTCCCCTTCTTGCCTGTTTTGTCACGAAGCCAATTGCGTTTGCAAACTAACAACAGCCACTGTACGAGTACCCGATTGCACTTTGAACTTGACTGACGTGCTGAAGAGCCAGCTGACTTAACTCTTGTCGGCTGGCAGTTTGGCTGCTTGGTTGGTCGGTTATCGCGTGCTTGAAATAATTTTCGA
The DNA here is from genome assembly GCA_035047525.1 of Drosophila quinaria. NCBI lineage: Eukaryota > Metazoa > Arthropoda > Insecta > Diptera > Drosophilidae > Drosophila > Drosophila quinaria. Next base: position 108,619 of record JAWNPO010000178.1, read on the forward strand.
AAAATGCCTCGTTAATGTTTCTATTAACGGATTAGAGAGACGAACGTTGGCCCCGTCAATCAGCCAGAGCCATAGCATGGTCCTTTTTGCTCCGACTAGTCGAGTCCTGGCACAGTTTCTCCTCGTCCTCCAGTTCGCTATGTTGACTTTGCACGTTTGTCAGTGGGATTGGGATTGGAAAATGGCAGTGGAATTGGGATGTGGATTGGGATTATTTTTTGTAGTTTTAGTCACACGCTGGACGACGCTCGATTGTTTTTGTTGTTAGCACATTGACACGTTTTGCATAAATTTGCATTCAAATGTGTCATGGCAAATGAGTTTGGCATGCTTTTTTGCCGGATTTCTTGCTCCGGTTCGTGTTTGACAGAAAGTGGCTCGAATCACGCTTGCCAATAGGTACCAATAGATACCATGAAAAGTATTAGTTGCACCTATTTATATGGAGTTTAGTTCATACCATGTTTGATAAAACTTTCGTTAAACTGATTTAAGCATTTTTTAATGAACCCCTAATTATTTTTGGCCACGATTCATGAGTTTTAAACCCTTTTAAGATGGGTTCCAAATATGCTAAAATAAAAGATGGAAAGCCATTTTCACTGAACAGTTGGGGCAGCCCAAAAAAATCTAACGATTGTGGCAAGGTGCATGAAAGAGAGGCGACCACATTTGCATTCTTTTGGCCGTTTTAAATTATTCAGAGAGTGCACACAAGAGCTGAAAGCCGCAAAAAAAAGAGATGAGAGTGGCCAACTAGTAATACAGCGTCCTCCTGCTGCTGCCAGTAACAATTAAGCTGCAACTCAAATTGCTGTTGGCCCTGCCACACATACACAAACACAAAAGTCCATATGCCACACGCCGCACCCGTAAATATGCAACAAGATTTTTATTTAAATAGCACTCCATTTTTAAATCAAATCCAGGAACAGGCAGCGAGTGTGAGTGCGAGTGTGAATGTGAATATAAGTGTGAGTGTGAGTGCGAGTACGAGTGTTTTTTGCATCCACTTTGCTTTGCGTTGCGCTTCGGTCCGACGAGTTGCCTGCTTTTAATTTTCATCTTGTTTACTTTAACGTCATTTTCAACTCTTCGGTGTTTTCTTGAGCGCTTTTCTCGCGCTTTGTCTTTGCATAGCTCCAGTCCTGGCGGCCACCTCTAAGATCCATTGTGAAGTTCTTCCTCATCGTCGTCCTTGTTCTCATCTGTGTCCTCGTCGTCATTGTCGCGTGTGTCGTCAGAGTCGCTTTGCTCCTTGCGCTGCTCGTGAAGTGGCACTCATCCGCACTTTTAAGCCCTACTGAATTCCTTTTATCCCTAAAATAAATATCTTCATCCACAGCAGCATCTCTCAACCCGATGTCGTCGTCGTCGTCGTCCTGTCTTCTCGCTGCTCTCTCCTCATTGCATTTGCCATTGTTGTTGCTCCTGGGCGCAAGGTTTTTATAGCCAAGGCGACAACTTCGGGACCAAGTCCCATTGTCTAGGACTCCTTGTCGCTGTCCTTCTCCTTCTGCCCGTTTCTACCGTTTCAGCGTTTGCGTCTACTTCATCATCTGCTTTATACTTTAGCGCTCTAAAAGATTTTTAATAGAGTTCTTAGGAGACACTTTCGATTGTCATTGTGTGCAACTTGTGTGGAAATTAAACCTGAAGTGAAGTCGCACGACTTACGGCCAGGTCATGCTTTAAGACACACATTTACTTACGATAGATAAACTATCTATTCCTGTATACGTTTCAAAATCTTAATCTCAATTTCTCAAGTGATTCACATTTAAATTTAAAGTTTTGGGCTATCAAGAACAGCTTCATTTGTCTTGCCACTGAAATGCGCCAAGGACAAGGTTGACTTCCTGACCAACTGGCAATGCGTGTAAGCAAAACTCGTTTGCTTTGTATTCTATTGGCCCTTCAATCAAATGACATTATAATGACGACAATTGGCAATGGGACACAAAAAGGATTCTCTTCGATTTGACTCCCGTTTGGGTACTCGAAAAGAGGGAAAACGGAAAAACAATGCCGAAGAAATGAGATGCAAAGCAAAAATACAAATCAAATGTACCGCAAAAGTGAATGAAGTCAACAAAGGACACCCATCTAACTAATGGACTGAGGCACCGCCTGCCTGACGGGTGGACGAACTGTCGCAGGACATGAGGATACCCCGACGGAAAGGGAGAATGCAGGGTGAAGTCTGGAAGCTAAAGGGAGTCAAGTGAGTGGCAAATAAATTGGCGATTCCCATGGGTAACCATTGCCAGAGTTCCAGAGCTTGGGAGATGGAGCTGCATTGTCAAATGCTCACTTTTATTGTTCTTGTATCTGTCTGAATACATGAATGTATCAGTAACTGTTTCTGTATGTGTGGTTGTGTGTGCGTGCGTGTGTGTGTGTTAAGCACATAAGTTGAAATATTCCAATTGAGTAACTTTCATTATTCGAGCAACAATAAAGTGAACATTTTGTATAAATAAAACAATGACAATGATTTCAACTCATTTAAATTCTGTACTGTGATAAATTTGAATGCATAATTTCTATAGATACTTTCGGGCCATGGCCAACACCCTTCACATTGGGGAAGGCTTTTAGGATTGTTTGGCATTTCAATACAGTTATTGCATTTTTTAAATTTGCTAATAATTGAATAGAAAATCGACTATTTGAATATCAGGTAATCTTCGTAAATTTGATTATTGTCACAATAGTTGAAAAATCATTTTTCTTTCTTGTTGCTGCTTTATTGCACTCCAGTGGATAAATAACAGAGTGTGAGTTGTGATGTGGAATATGTAAATTTCTGCTTTGGTTGAGAAAGTTGGAAAGTAAAGCTGGGCACCCCAGTGACACCCCGAGACACCCCTTGGTCGCTTCCCCTTGCCAAAATGCTAATTAAAGTCAAAACGCAATGTTGTGGAAAAATGTTTACAGCAAGCAGCAGGAAAATGAAAACTTTAAGGTTTATAGTGTTGCCATTGTTGTAGCTGTTTTGATTTTCACTGGCCCAGCTGCCAGAATTGCTGTATCTATCTCACCTCCACTCTGTCCATCTCTCTCTCACCCGTATGCACACTTTTGTCAACTCTCGAATGCCTGTTTTTGTTTATGGCGTAAAATTTAAAGCAAAAAGTCACAAAAAATTATACTCGATTTAATTTTCCAGGCCAGTTGCTGGCTGCCGACGTCTCTTACTCACTGGTCTGGCCTGGTCCTGGCCAGTTGAGGCTCTGCTCGGGTTCGGTTCTCGGTGTTCGGTGTCAAGTTTGACTGCGTCGACCATCAGCTCCGGTTTTGGGCCTGGGCACGGACTCGGGATCGGACTCGGATTCCGGTTTCACAGTTGATGTTATGCATTGAAATTAATTAAATCACAGCAAACTGCGCCTCAGTCGCTTGGCCGTTTGTTTGTTGTCTTTGTCTTTGGTTTTGGCCCATTGTTTTTGTTGCTGTTGTCATCTTGTTGTTGTTGTTGTCAACCGAACACCAAAGCAGGCGAGCCAGGCGCGTTTGTAGCCTTTTAATTAGTTAGCAGGACCACCAATGGAAGCAACAACACCACGACTAGAAGTAGTAGAGCAAGGAAGAGAAAGAGACTGATGAGAGAGAGAGAGGGAGAGAGAGAAATATTCACACAGCTAGTAATTTGTAATCGTTGACTTATTGTCTATGGATAGTTTGCTTGGGGACTGTGTTGCAGAAATTGGGTGCCTTGCGCTTTTATTGAAATCTTAAAAACAAGTTAAACAAGTTGATGTACAAGTGGAGAAATGTATCTAGTGTTCTCTACTCCTCTCGAGTATTCGTCAATCGTGTGGCTTTTCAGAAGTAAAAAATATTTAATTATAATTTTCCTAATGCTACAAGTACAAAAGATTTATAAATTATTGCATTAGTCAAACAATTCTTTTTACTAATCCCATAGTTTTTATCAATTTCTTCAAATACTTTACTGACTCTATAGAAATATACACTTGCCAGAGAAACTATGCATACAAGCGCAATGCGAAATTCTGATTGTCATCAAAAACTGCTTTTATTTATGATATTGTCTAATTTTTTCTAATGAACAACACAATAATCATAAATAATTAAAGCTAGTTTCCTTTTCTCTATGTAGGCTATTTATTTATTTTTTTAATTAAATGGAAGTTCAACCTAATTATAGAATCGATTTGAACAATCTATAGGTCTTTAATTGGTTATTTTCGGTTGAGCAAATTGGAAGCATTAAAACTATACTAGAGACTAATTTTATTTGAATTATTTTGTACCCTGTGCCGAGGGTATATTAATTTTATTTAAAGTAGTTATGCAACTGGCACATTAGCATTAATTGCCAAGCAGACATAATTCATATACTTTATGCCTATGTGAGCAAACAGATTTCAGAGACTCTAGGAGCTAGAAGCATCAATATGGACTCATATATTGAAAATTTCAAATATGGTCTGCCTTTCTCACAATTTTAAAGCTGCAAACTTGAGTATGCCGTATTATATTTAAATTTGTTCTGATCTTGTTTTTAAATATCATCACGATTGGATAACCAACTCGGATGATATTCAAGAAACAATTACACAAGAAATTAAAAAAATTAGCTGCGTGTTTGGCTCTTGGTTTATTGTGTTGAAAAAATATGGACCTGAGTGCAGGATAACTTCTAGTCGGTCACTCTCGACTAATGCATTATTAATTGATTGAATTGTGAAATACTAATCAATTATAAAAACACTAATCATTTATTTATGTATTTATTTGCAGGTATGTTGATAATAGAAGCAAATTCATTTTTTAAGTAAGTAAACTATTCAAATTACTAATAACAATTATCGGTTTTAAATTATGCACTCGCTGCTTCCACAAATAATGTCAAAATAAATGCCAATATAATGTGCCTCACGACCATTTGGTGGTCTGCCATTCAAATCAAACGAATTTGGGATCCGGTCAGAGATACATAGTATATACAATATTGCGGGGATCTGCGACCCTGGTCTGCGGTGGGCGGTGGGCGTGGCTGTTGACATCACCACAGGAAGTCCAGCACTAATAACACCTAATGGGACCTGGTACAGATCTCTCCGCATGAGTTTACACTTGGCGCGTAATTTGTTTTAAGCCAAATAAAAAATAAGAGGAAAGCAAATTTCATGTAAATTAATTTTTTTCATTTTCATCTTATGATAATTTTATTTTTTATTATCTTTTGCGGCAAAGTCAGGCCGAGTCGCTGCCTTAGTGTTATGTGGACCCTCAGGGCGAGCAGCGCCCAAGTTTATTAGAGTACATTTTGTTGAGGATTTCGGACTTTGTGTCATTTATGCGCCAAATTTATCACCTTTTTCAGTCAAGGCGTTGATTTCATAATGAAAGATGAGGCGGCAAACTGGAGCGGAGTACAAGGATACTTTTTTTATTTTATTTTTTGCTTGGTCAGCGATTGGAGGCGAATTGTTGGGCCTGGGTCATTAGTGAAGGCTGCCTCTCTTGCAATTTTGTTTATCTTCAATTTTGTTTTCTTGCTGTTTTTCTATTGTTGTGGGTGAAAAATAAAAAGTCTCGTGGGATTATGAATCAGTTTTTAGGTTGAGCTTTAAGCCATGCAGTCAATAAGACGAAAGAAAACTAATTGGATCTGCTAAAAATCAAAATGCTTACAATTTAAATTGGAGCGGGCTGTATTTCATTTGCTGCACATAAGATGCAAATTAAGAAAACCTGTCACAATAATTCTCTCCGATGAAAGTGTAAACGAATTCGGCGGTTGCAACCACCGCGAATCATGAAGTTCGCCACATCTCCGAGGCTGGGATGCCCTTTAATTTCGACAAAGCCGAAACCGTAACAAATCGCATTTAAATTTACCTGCCCCAGTTGGCAGGCAGAGAGTGAGAGAGGAGGACGAGATTCTAGAGTGAGGACAACAATAGAACTACAACAACCACTAAAAAGGATGCGATAATTTATAGCGTTTCATTTGGTTCTTTCTGCTGTTGCTTCTGAATTCTAATTTAAATTTTCTACCGCGGCAATAATACAATTCGGCAAGGGGCGCGATGTTGGAAGAGTCGGGGGAAATGGAATGAGAAAGGGGTGAGGGGAAAGGACACAGGACGAGGCCTCCTGTATGCGGACAATAAAAAATACTTGCGCAGATATAAGCATTTTTATTTATGCTTCTTAATTTGTCGAGCGTGCAGAACAACTACAATAACAACTCCTCGTTTCGTCCTCGTCCTTCTCCTCGTCCTGCTTATAAGCCATTCATTTCATTGGTTGTTGTTGTTGTTGTTATCATGGTCGTTGTTGTCACCAAGTGCAATTGCCCCTTACGAGCATTTTTCAAATGTTTTACACAGAAAATGTTTGTTGTGCTTTTTGTTGCGTACAATTAGTTTGGCAGCTACAACAACAACAACAACAACAAGAAAAACTGCAGGCATAAAACAAAGCGAATGACAATTTGAAAAGGACAACCTGGAACGACAACGACAATCAGGACGAGGACGAGAACGTGGCGAATGTCCCCTGGCAGCAAAGGTGACTTTTTAATGCCTTTTGTGTTGTTGCTGGTTTGTCACACACACACACACACACACATAAACACATGCATAACACATAAGTGGAAGAGTTAAAGGGGAATTCGCCTCATCCCCGTCTCTGATGAAACTGCATTGCACTTTTGCTGCATTGTCATGAATTCGTTTTCATTCTCTTACAAATTGTATCATGACTTTGTCACAAATTGTGTGATCCGAAACAAGTATATGCACGTATATATTCTTATCATGACGACAATTGTATAAATAAGCCACTTTCGTGTGCTAACTTCTCTGCCAGTCCGTATTTTTGTAAATCATGCCGCTGTCATAGAACGATCTATCGGAAAATAAAAAAATTAATTTAGAACAATATCTTAACTAAAATCAAAAGTAATGTAATTGAATTTCGGAACAGGCTTAATAATGTATTGATATTTTTATTAGGATAGAGTTCGTTTCTTAAAATAACTTAAAATGATTTTTACATACATGTTACCTAACACTACAACTTTGATAGAATAAAACAGGGCCTATTAAGGGTATTAGTTGTTCGGCGTACCGTTGATAACTTTCCTTTTGCTTTTTATCCACTTTAATTGTTAAAATTATTGCATGCAACAACAAAAGCAGCAAATGATATAAATAAAATAAAAAACTGCAACTGTTAAAGTTGGCGTATTGCACTCGACCTGCAAGTGCTTCTCACATGCATCAGCAATAAAAAAATAACAAAGTTTATTGTTCATGGCATTTTAATAGCCAAGAATGGAGCTAACCAAATGTTGACTACCACATAAGTGATACAAGCGATTGCGGGTTATTTGTTCTGTGTTGCAAAATGACAGATATGGAGTTTCTCACTAGGACTACGAAACTCTTATCTCTGAATTATTTAAGAAAATGAGTTCAAGTTATGTTTATTGAGTATTACTATATTATATTAAATCTTTTCAAATTTTTTTTGTTTGCTTCTGTATGTTGTAATATGAGCATTACCTTTTATTAAACCAATACTTAAGAATTATGGTGTTTTGAAAATTTGAAAAATAAAACAGAACCTCTGTTTTTATATATTATTTTATAAAATATCATGAAACAAATAAGCTAGAAGTCTGTCGGTTCTCTGACTATGAATACCCAATGTGAACCAATAATAAACATGTACAATTCTGGTACACTCACCTGTATTTCATAATATTGTGTTTCATTTCTCCAATATTAATCAAAATTTTACAATCTGTAAGTGGATAACCACATAATTGAAATGACTCCTTATATCGGAATATATCCTAATGTCAGCAAATTACGAGAGCTTCCAATTGCACTTATTGCAATGCATTGCAGATCTCCGTGTCTCATCTCCATTGGGAGAATTTCAATTGTTGAAGCTACCATTGTTATCGAATGTTTATAAGCATTGCTTCATGCTCGCTTAGGTACTCAAACAATTGTAAAACTAATATAAAAAGCAACTTTTCTAATCATCCTGCTCTCACACACACACTTGCACACAGAGACAGACACATTCGTGTTGCCTGCTGCAGGGAATGGGAAGAGGGAAAGGGAAAGGGAAAGGGAAAGGGGGAAGCAACAGCTCTGATACCGTGTTAGCAAGTTTATTAAAATTATGTCCTGCAGATATTTGCAGACTGAGCGAAAGGTGTCGTCGACTAATGTCCAAGTTAACAATGAATTGGGCCAGGTGGTTGAAGTGGGAGTGAAAGTTAGTTAAAGGAGAGGCAAACAAAAACTGGAAGCACTAATGGAAATTTGAATAAGAGTGGTGGACAGATGGGATTGGGTTAGAAATGGAAAGAACCATAGTGGAGTTGAGTGGAATTGAGGAGATGCTAGCTGGGAATCCTCAAGTTGGACGAGTGTCAAGTTGACAAATCAGAGGGAGGGCGGAAAGCAGTACTTCATGTGTGGGCGTGGCATGCAAATGAAAATGCATTTATTTATATGGCAAACGACAAAGGTCCCAAGTGGAAGGCCAGTGGAAGTGGAGGGCGAAGGGATGTAAAGACACCAACTCCGTGTCGAGCAACAGGATGTATCTGTATCTTTCTATCTGTAAATGTATCTTTATCCGTATCGCAACATGGCAGGCATGAAGCAAAATGCAAAACTGCACTTGTGTCTGCTGTCTAACTACCTATTGGCAGTGCACACACGGATATCCAACCCATCCAGTCACTCATGCCACATGCCACATGCCACTAACACACACACACACACACACACACGCACACACACTGACTCCCACACCCAATCTTCTTTTAGCTGTTGGCAATTTTATTGACAAGCATTCGTGGAAGTCGCTCACCCCTTTTCCCTTTCTCTCCCTCTCTCCCTCTCTCTTGTTCTCCCTCTCCCTCTCTCGGTACAGAGTCGGAGGAAGTTGGTTGCATTTTGTGACAATGTTTATTTAGATTTTGCTTTGCTGCCAATTGCTGACATTGCAATTTCTATTCCTGGCATACACAGTCCAATGAACACACAGACATACACACACACACACACACACACACTCGCACACACACTTGTCTAGTGAAATGTGCTGCGTTGGCGATGAGCAGCGTTGCATTCCATTTAAGCTACTGTGCATCTATAGCTGTGTATCTGTATCCACTGCAATTGTATCTGTATCTGTGCCTCTGTAGCTGTATCTGTAGCTGTATCTGTGATGTTGCATCTGCTCGTTGGCTCGTTTTGTTTTTGCGGTCATGTGTTGTACTTTTCGGCATTTTAATTTCAAATTGTCAATTGGATTTAAGTACACTCGACAGCAACACGACCACAGAACAGATGAGCATGAGAATGGGCCAAAATGTCAGCCCACTGTTGCCGCTGTCAGGATTTGGCTGGTGCCACTGTCGGAGCTTGTCTTCATCGCTCCCTAAACGCAAATTTTTGGCAAATTTTTGCCCATTATGATCAACAGCTAAAAGTATTCCTTTGGCTTTGATTTTATTGCCAAACGTTTTCTGGCCGTAAAATGTGATTTTAAAATGTGTCAAAAGTGCTTTAAATGTGACAAAATTTGATTATGTCCTCTGTCCTAGCAGCATTCCTAGGACACATCCCAGACACAGACCCAAGCAATGGCATTTTGATTGCCAGGCGCCTCTGAGACACATGGAGAACATAACAACATTGCATGTTCCAGGAGCTTAGCGAGATTTGCCACGGCAATTGTTTAGGGACTGATGCTGGAAATTACTTTCAGATGCTTAGCAATTTAATGGCCAACAGCAATAACTGAAGCATACTAAAGCATGTACTGTATGCAGAGTATCGCTGCTTTATTTGGCCCAAAATCAAAGTTATTTCAATAACATTTCACATACAGCTGCAACAATTTCAATTAACTTAATGTTATTTGGTTTACTGATCTATCGCACAAAACATTTACGCTATAAACTAAACAAAAGCCTATAAATTGTTGACTGCAAATTTTGCATCATTTCGACCAATCCAAATTGGCCAACCAATTGAAAACGCCAACTACAAAAACTAAACACTCTCCTCCCTTATCTCTCCCTCTCTCTCTCTCTCTCCCTCCCTCTCTCTCTGTCTGTCTCTTCCCCTTCTGATGGCAGCATAATGGAACCATAATTTCTACACACAATCCCATATACATAGATGTGTATACATGTGATAAACAATGATAACTGGCAACTCAAAGCAATTGATAGACAATTTGGGATTGGTGCATCTGTTGGCCTTTACCCAACTTTTGAGCGTCCTGCGGTTGCCTGGACTCGGCTCGTCTGCGGCTCCTGTGGCAACCATTCATTCAGAACGGGTACTCGAATTCTCTATTCACCATTTACACATTTGGGTTCGTTCATTGCGAATGCATTTGGCGCATTATCAGTCTGTCTATCTGTCAGTCAGTCACTCTGTCTGTCTGTCTGTGTATTTGACTGTCTGTCCGATTGGTTCTATTTCTATTGACGACTTTATTGCAATTACTCGCACCAAATATTTTTCTGCTATTCATTTGTTGCTTCCCTCATAGTAGACGATACCTTCAGTAATTTATTGTTGATGTTGTTGTTGTTGTTGTTGCTGTTGTTGGTGCTCTGGCTGTCGTTATTGTTGTTGGTTTGATAATCAGTCTGTGGCATAAACCAGGAATAACACAATGCTGCCACAGAGCTCCACTGCCAATTGTTGGCCCCAGAATTTGCAATTAGTGTCAATTAGCCAAACCCTTCGAGCCATTGCATCTGTACTCACTTTTGCAAGTACTTCTCCAAAAATTCGATATATTTTCAGGTATTTTGCCCTGCTGCTGTGAGACTTCAGCAATTGAATCTTAAGTTTCTTAACGATTTTTGTAGCTCAGATTAGGCTTGTAAATTGGAACAATTGCTAAATTTTTAATATTTGGACTGTATTTCTGGGTGCATTAGGGAAATCTACAATCGACTCGGCTGTTGATGCTGATCAAGAATATATATATACTTTATTGGGTCGGAGATGCTTCCTTCTCCCTGTTACATACATTGCAGCGAATACAATGTACCCTTTTACTCATTCTTTAGTATGAAAAGATAAACACATGTTCTCATAGTCGATTTGGTAATATTACAGTTTTTGCTTCAATCACAAGTAGTTTAATAACTTTATACTCAGTAGGTAAGATTCAAGCTCTTCACTCTCATGGAGAACAATCTCCGACTCCGAAATTGCACTCATTATAAATGCCAAGCGCATGCTGAACAGCTGACGCACTACAGGGGAATATGTCGAGGAATGGGATGGGGTTGGGAGAAGATGAAAAGTGGGTAAGGAAATCGCATTATAAAGGTTTTACGGGGCGAACCCCTTGAAAAATGGTGCAAAATTTGCGCACTAGGACTTGATATTCCCCCATTTCCCCCTGGCCCTTAGCTCCTTGGTTTCCCGGTCCTTCCATTGTGCTGTTGTTGTTGTTGTTGTTGTTGCTTGCCACGCAATTTGAAAACTTGCCAAAAGGCAGAGGCAAGGACAACAACAAAGGGTATTTTGCAAACAAATAATAAAAATCCAATTTTACATTTAATCACGCGCTCAGTCAAACAAAAAATAAAAAAAAAAAATAGAGAAGAAGATGAAGAGAAAAGAGGGCAGAAATAAACTTTCGAAGCAACGCCTGCTGTCGCACCAAAAACACCGAGCACGCCAGCATCCCTTTTGTCCTGTTCCCTGCTCCTTGTCCCATTCTCCCTATTCCCTGCCCAGCTGCCGCCGCCCGAGGATCAAGGCTCAAGACTCAAGGTGACTCAAGTATTTTGCTTAATTTATTGCATTTTCTACGCTGAAATGCGCAAAAACTTTGAACAGCACTCGCTGAAAATTAGGCTGCTTGATGCTCCCCTGCTTTCTGCTCTTTGCTTTCTGCCTGCTGCAGAGTGAATAAAATGTCATTATAAATTTAAAAAGCGTGTTAAATACGCCTGCCAGGATGCCAGCTCAAAGGGGTGCAATCCTCTGCCGAAACTCATCCTCATCCCCACACTATTCACACAATAAATTTCATTTTTCATCATTGCAATTTTTGTGCGTAATTTTTCGTACATGTCGCACATAATTCATTTGTCGTCTCAGTCGAGTCTTGCATCCGTGTCCTGCGTCCTGTGTGCTGAGAATCGTTGTGACATATGGATTAAGTGCCGTGAAATGTTTCCCGGCCCAATGCATCCAACCCCCACTCAAACACCATTGAAAAATTAACATTGAAGTGCTTGTTCCCTTGCCTTTGATTCGCATTTGTTCTTTTCCAAGACTGAGTCGCATTCAGCTCACATGATTCCTCGATGGGAACTCGCACTTGTTCTACATTAGGCTTTGATATATGCCCATCGTTGGAGAGTGGAAATTAAAGCAGCTTAGAATACTATTACGAGATATCATCTGAAATTTTAAAGAGCTATTGAGTGCTTTCTCTCCACTATGTGTATAAGCTGGGTGAGGCACAGGTATTGCCTGGTGGGTTATCAGCTTCCATTTGTCCATTACTTCTACTCGCATGGATGCCAACAAAGTTATCTTTTGGCAAATGTCATCAAGGACTGTGAGCCATTGCAGACAACTTGTCTCTGTCTTCCCGTGCAGTGTCTCTGTCTCTGTCTCTGTCTCTTTCAGACTGATTTTGACGGACGGAACCAAAAAATCATGACGCATATGATAATGACAATGATTGCAATGCTGACAAAGACGACGGTGACGAAGAAGAAGAAGACCAGCTGCGGCTGCTCCAAGTTGCTGATGCTGATGACAACTGCCTTCAAGGGGGCTGATGGGGCGTGGAGGGCGGCAGGGGAGGGGGAGGGGCAGTCAGCCAAGCGAGAAGCAGAGAGAAACATGTGTGACGACGACTACTGACTACAATGGCCAGGAGGAGTCAAGGCAAACGAGACATGAATGTTGCTTTTTACTGCCCCATTCTCCATGCTCCATGCCCCCATCCCCAACTTGTTGTTGTTGTTGTTACAGCTGTGTGACTATCTGCCGCCGTCAGTGTCTCAGTGACAGTTGTACAAGAAACACAAATTTGCAAAATAAGCGGAGGGCGACACTGTGCACTGTGGGATAAATGGCGACATGCTCAGGGAAGTGTCAACTGATTGCGCTGAGCTAGGCAGGCGTAAAAAACGCCGTCGAGGGCGGAGATGAGGGCAGATGAGGAGGCGGAAGGAGGACAGTCCTGCGAACCTGCACGTGACGTATACGCCTCGTTGTGCGTGTGACGCGACAAATGACGAACAAGCTGCAGAATCGGAATCGGAGTAGGAGTCGGAGTCGGAGTCGGAGTCGGAATCTATGGCTGCCACCACGCTATTTGGCCTGACAATAAAACACAATAAAAAGAAATTATGAATAAATAATACGCAAAAGTAGCGACGCCATCAAAATCGTTACAAAAACGCGTCATCTGTTTATGATTTATACGTTTTTTGTATTTTATTTTTAATATGTAACAGTCAGACAGAAGGAGAGGTGGACAGACAAACCCTCAACAAATGATGGGGACATTTTATATTCATGTGCCGAACAAAATCAGTGACCATTAGAGGGCCATTTGTTGTTTGCCTGCCGGCCAGATTTAACTCAGCTTCGTTTTCCTCTTTTGACTTCCCTTTGCGCGTTTCTCTTCATTTTTTGTAAATTTAATTAATTTTCTCGCTATTTCCGCTTTCACTCTCTCTCACTCTCTTTCTCTCTCGCTCACACACACTGTCTCTTTGCAATGCTCAATTGAGAATGGCGGGCGACGTCACTTGGCACCTTGAAAAGGATTCGCCCGGACAGAAAATTTCTCATTAGCAGCTGCTGTGAAAGGAAAGAAAACACACCAAATTTGGCTCTAATGAAATGTTTGCTCGACACTTGTGACATTCGCGCATCCGTTTGGACATTAGAGAAGCTGTTGCCCAGACCAGGCCAGGTCCGGAAGTTCCGCCGAATGGAGCGCGTTCAGCTAGTCAGCTTCCGCCCAAAACTCCGCCTTGATTAGTGTTAATTAGATTTCACCTGACTCAATCCAGCTTGTGGATTTGAGCATGAAAGCAATTGGGTCTTCCCAAAGACTAATTGAATCTCGGAGAGAGTGCCTTGGAAATCTATTGAAACTCGCGCTGAAATCTGTCAGCTTTATTTACTTTATTTGATAATTCGTTTTCGTTTCCTATCCATTCTCCGACATCACGGTGGCCATCCAGTCCCTGTACGCCGTGATTCTCGTGTAAGCCAGCGGAGTGTTGGACTTGCAGCCCATCTGGTTGCCAAAGGAGGCGATGCCAACGAGAGTGTCCGTCGCCTGGAGGACGATGGGACTGCCCGAGTCGAGACGGCAGCTCGTCTCCATGTTGGGCAGGAGGGCGCAGAGCATGCCTGACCGGAATCTCTGGCCATATCCAAGGCAACTGCAGTTCGAGTTGGCCAAAACCTGAATCTGCACCACGTGCAGCTTATTCATCAGCTTCTGGGTGCCTTTGTGCTGTCCCCAACCGGCCGAGATTGCCCAGTCACGAGCAAACAATGATCGAGATCGGGGCAGGACCACGTATTTCACCCTCTTCGAGTAGGTTATATATGGCATATGGATCAGGGCGATGTCATTGTGGTACAACCTATTAAAGCCCGGATGTGTGAAGAAGGATTTGCTGGACACAAGTACATGGGAGCTTGATTCCTGACGATCGGCAGCTCCAAAGCTAATCCTCACCCGGCTGGCAGGATTCGTGCAAGAGGCAACTGTAAGAATCCAGCGGTGTGCTATGATGGATCCTGCGCAGAACCAGCTGGATCCTCGCGCTCGTCCACTGAACTCCAAGGCCACAATGTAGGGAATCTCCGTCGGACTCGCCACATATCCACTGTCGAAGTGCTCGTCCTCCTCAGTCAACAGCGGAATATTCCGCAAGAGTTTCGGCTTCAGTGTCTGACCTTCAGAGCTGCATTTAGCCGAAAAATTCAGAAGCAGGACTATGATAACATGCTCGAGATACTTGTGCATCTTACAATGTGAATAATTGTAGACGCTGTTCGCTAATTCAGTTTAAAGAAATACGAAAGCGCCCCAAGAATCAGCCAATATATACTCAATTATATCATGAAAGCTCAGAAAGCCAGACATGTGGTATGAAAGAAACACAGAATATTGACAGTTGGTTTCTTTTTAGCACATGTTTTGACGCCACATTTGCAATATAAACAATGTATTATAATAACACTATTTTACGGTAGCATGATCAGTAAATTTAAGTAACAATACGAGAACGTAAAGTGCAACAATAATAATATTAAATTTTGTATACTCCTCGCGGGTATATTTAGTTTGTGAAAAGTACATTATTTCAACCCGATTGAACCATAAATATTGAAGATATTATTATTATTATTATTGGCAGAATTAATATATAAATAGAGTTAATGGTCAATTAATTCATTTTACATTTATGTATGCAATATACATAATCCCTTTTTGCGGATATAACATAAGCGACAAAAAGCAAATTTTACAAGAGAGAGTTTTTAAGATTTCGTTAAGTGAATTTTTTCGTTTCGTGTGTCGCTTACGTTATAATTGACAGTCCAATATCTCCGTAAATAGAAAAAACCAAAGTTTAATGTTTTGGGTGTAGCTACTGTTCGTATTAATGAACACATTTGCATTAAAAAACAAATTTCGGAAAAATGTCGCTTACGTTATATCCGCAAAAAAAATTAAACATTTATTTCAGTAAGATTAAATTCTAATAGCAAAGATCTAAACGCATAGCCTGGAATTAAATACAACAAAATAAAAGAAATGTAAATTTTATTTGCAGTGTGTCGGCAAAAAAATAAAAGTATAAAGTTCTCTCACTTTCGATCGTGATCGGAAGCAGATGAAGGAAAAAACAATTTCAGCAGCTGTAAAACAGAAATGATGAGCTTCAAATTAAATTTGGCTGCAGTTTACAGCACATTTTCCGGCTGTGCTTTTATGGTTTATGAAGTGTTGGGAAAATATCTGCAGATATGAGCCAAAATAAAGCAAAACAAAACGAAAAGAAATAATAAAAAAAGGGGCAGGAACAAGACACGGCGCCAGGCACTTGGAGGCATCCCTCGGTGGAGGCTGCTGAATCAGCACTCAATGGCAACGTGTGGCAAACGGATGAAGAGGCAGCCAAAAGTGCCACTATTTGGGTTTTGGTCGCACGGATTGAAGCTGTTGGTGCGAGTACGGGAGGGAATGTGTGGGGAGTATTGTGGGGAGGCATGGAGGCTGGCCTCGTCCTGGCCACTTGTAACAACATGCAAAAGGATTTTCGTCGATTTTCGAGTGCTTCGCCCCTTGCCACATGTGCTTCCCTTGCTCCTCCAACATACGATTGCCGCAGCTTCTTCTTTGCAGCAGAATTTTTATTTTTCTCCTTTTTTTTTGTTTTTTTTTTTTTTTGACAACCATTTGGCGCTTCTGTAGTTTTGTATCTTTTGTACGAGTAGTTGTGTTCAGTGCCATTTATTGTTTTGCGTCAGTTGTTGCACTTGTATGGCAGTTGCCACTTTTTCCGGCTGCATCCCCAGTTTTCTTGCCACTTTCCCAATTGCGCGTACTCAGCATTTTTAACAGTTTATTTGGCCAAAGAAGGAAGCTGTCCAGCAGCGAATGTTGCCAACTGGACCATCTGTCTGTCAGAGACTCAGGGAAATTCTTTTGACTTGCTCCCAGTTTGAATTTTGGTTTATTGGCAATCGATGGAAAACATGGTGCAGATTGGTTTACTTGGAAGAGTATTTTTTATCAGCGATCTCTCGTTAAACGGAAGCCGTAATTCCCAATTCCGTTTTATCGATCCCCACAATCAATTGATGCAATCCAGCATAAATCTATGCAATCCCTGTCATAAATTAACCAACTGACAAATCAAATTCCTATCAATGTATGTACACAACTTTTCAAGGGCTAAAACAACAAACCGAAAGCACAAAGCATGCAACAATAAATCCGCATGAAATCCTCAAACAATTACATTTACATTTACATACAAACATATGCGTGTACAAAGTGTAAGTGTGTATGTGTGTGTGTGAAAAGCGTTGGGCAGTCAAATAACACAAAGCGGCAAACAATAAGAACAGATATGAGATGAGAGAATGCCATAAAAAGCCAATGGGCAAAAGCGAAAGAGGCGAACGAGTGAAACTGCAAGCGCAGCAAAGCAAAGAATCGCACAATTAACAAAACGAATAAGAAGAGAAAGAGAGAGAGAGAGAGAGATAAAAAGAGAGAGAGGGTAAGAGAGTGAGCGATTGTTGACTGAATCGTTTGCCCCAGCTCCTCCCAAATGTGTGCTTCATTTTATGTGATTTTGATATGCAGCTTATGCCGATGCCGAAGCTTGGGCAGAAAGGGATAGCACAAGCCTTGACATTTTTACGATCCACACGGAATCCAAAGAGTCATTAAAATGAAAAACAATAACAGTTTCAACTAACACTGAAAGTATGCCTCAATAATTTGAACCTATCTATGGCTGGCCAAACAGAGATGTCCAATTTGAGTCCACACTTCACACGTCTGCCAATTTTTCACTTTCGCAGCATAGTTTTTGACTTATAACTCCTCCTGCTTCACTCTCTTCTCATGCGATTTCTCTTGCTCCATCTATCTCGGTCTGTTTGTTTCTTTTTTTGGCTGCGGCAAAATATTTTATATGCGATGCATTGCCCATTGCCTGGGCAAGGGTCATAGCCAAGTTTTATTGCCAGTGCAGATGATGGGCAGCAGCTGGACCGAAAGCAGATAGAGATAGAGTGGGAGAGAGAGAGAAAGAAATATGAAGAGAAGAATTCGCTGTGGCTTTTCCCGTTTTACGAGTGTGTGCTCCAAGCGCGTGCTGCTCCAGCGGCTGCTGACGATGTTGATTGGACGTCGGAGTTTTTGCCCATACGACGACCACTTCACTAACAGCTTTGACTGTCCTCCCAGTGTGTGGGTATGAGAGTGTGTGTGAGTGAGTGTGCCGGTGTGTGTTTAGCATCTTGAACATGACGCTATAAACTGGACCGCTCGTTTTTTTGATGAGGCGCTTCTGTTGCTGCAGCTAAATTCAGAACGAAAAAAAAAAAGACAGCTACAACGCCTTACGGGCTGCAATATTTTTTCATTTGCTTTGGCACGTGCACATTGCAATTTCGGTAGTGGATTGATGGAACAGGGCTTTATATTTCGTTTATACTATGTATATGTATGTGTCTTTTAAAAGCGCCAACGATGGTTTTAAGAACGTAAGCTACAATTATAATTCCTAACTAGGCTTCTAGGTTGAGTTTATGGTTAAGTTTTTAAAATTTTTTAAGGCCTGCCCATTAATAGAAGTGTTGTATTGGACAGCCAGAGTTGACTGTATAGCTTATTTTATGCTAGACTTTGCACATTTTTCAACCTTTTTAACTTTAAGAATCTCAGTGAAACCACTTATCGTAGAATAGCCTTTTAAGTTTCCTGATTTTTGTTTCCTATTTATAATATTTTGAATTTTTACAATTCATTTATTTTTATTTTAATTGTAATTCGGATATCGACCTTCACCGACTATTAGGTCATAAGTCTAAGAGGATATTTAAAAGAGCAGGAGTTTAGAAGGTATTATTTTAATGTAATTTATATTTTTATAATATGATTTTTTTTATCATATTTAGCAATATTCTATTCTAAATTTTTTTTTTAATGTTTTAAAATTTAGCATCTTCAGACATGCACTTTAAGTTGCCATCATTAATCCGATAATGCCTCAATCATTTTTTGTGACAGCTTATGAATATAGCATTCATACGCAGTTTTAAATTTAAGCGACTTAGGTTTACTGCTACTCATTTTTAAAATAAGAAAATTACATTTATTTGTTCGTACTTTTGTTGTGACCCTGTTTTAATAAAACTGCTTTAATTAGGTGTCGCTCAATATACTAACCAATAAATTCATGAAGAGACGTTGAGCTAAAACTTTTCTGATTCCAACTAAATTGGCAATTAGCCTTTGTCTTCATCAATTTGCTACTTACCGTTTTGACGCATTTTTTATGCAGCAGCTCACCTGCAATTAAAGCGAAGGTGCAGCGGGAGTTGCAACAGTAATCGCATTGCTGCCTCACACATCAGCGGCAGCTAATTTTCACACGCTCTGGTGGACGAACGGGGTCCTGTTCACCTCATCATGGTCTGATGAGGCTAGTGTCAGTAGTCAGCAGTGTCACCAGTGGCGCCAATATGTTTGTCCTGTCACAAAACCAAACGGCGTCTCTCGCCCACTCTCTCTTCCTCTTTCTCTCTCTCTCTCTCTCTCTCTCTCTGTGTAACCCAAAACTTTGACAGCTGTTGACCCAAACGCGTAACCAATTTTGGTGGTCGTGTGCAATGTCACACTGCCCGACGGCCACTTCGACGCTGGATGCTGCACTTCATCATTACCCGGTCGTTATCGCTTTTTTGAATTTAAATGATGGCATGACAGCATACATGTGTGTGTGTGTGTGTGTGTGTGTGTGTGTGTGTGCATTTATCTGCTGCGAGGAGGCAAATGTGGGTCTGATTTGAAATTTGCGTCCAACACGTACGCCGCCAAATTTACTCTACTTGCAATTGCTTCACGTTCTCAGTCCCTACCACCCCTTTGCCCTTCATCGCCACCGCCACCGCCACCATGTCCCGCTCTCAGAGTCCTGTTCGGTCTGATTGTCAATGTGGGCTCTATTGGAGCAAAAAATACAGCAGCCGAACCTCACGCGAAATGCTCTGGGGGTTTTTATCCCACACACAGCGCGTGTATCGCGGTCTCATGCATACATATAGTTCCTCCCTCTCCTCTCTCCGCACCTCTTTCACCCCCGACGGCGGCAGGCATAACCGCCACGAAAATGCTCATTAAAATACGCGAAAATGTTGTAGGCAAAATGTTCTCGGTTTGCCTTTGAAATGTCATTGTCCATCGCCGCAGGTCTCCTCCTTTTTTTCACATTCTCTTCTCTCGACTTATTCAGGCCGATCGAAACGCAAATAAATATTGAGTATATATACAATTGCTCTATTTTGTTAAATACATTCCACCAATATAGGCCCGCCAATATAGGCCAATATTGGTAGTCCTAACTCATGATTAGATTAAACAGGCATTTCCGATCTCATGATTAGATTAAACTAGGTTTACAAAATATAATATTTACGATTGCAATTTTAAAATACTTGAGCTAATAATTCCGATCCGAAGCTGTTCTTCAAAATCAATTTGTGGTTAAAAACGGAGAAAGCCGTTCTATCGCCATTTAGTTTGTTTGTTTCTTAGTGTATTAGAATCATAATCATACATTTCAATGCGTTTAAATGTGAAGCATAATCTTGAATGTTCATGAAGCTCAATTACGAATCTGTATTGAGAAACCCTATAGAACAACAACACATTCATCCATTTCGAGAGATAAGATTCTGCTCAAAGTGTATATTAAATTTTAGAGTTGATTTAGGTGAACGTTTTCGATATGGCTTCTAAATATTCGGCCTTAACGACACAAGACTTTTAAAATATGCTCGCAAACGACGCGTTTACTCACTGCTGCCCTGTTGCCTCGGCTGCTCACGATGATAACCCGCTGATGCCATATAAATAACAGATTTAGTGCTCCCGGCCTGGCCCGGTGGCCATTTTGTTTATTTTGGGCCTTTCAAGCGGCGCAGACAGCAGCGCCAGATAACGGCAGCTTTGTTCTGGACCCAATCGACCCGGCCAGGACAGGATTCGAATCGGCCGGACTTGCCAGCGAGTTGACCAGCCAGCCAGCCTGTTTTTATGTGTCATAACCATTCCATGCCGTCGACTGCAATTGTTTGGCGACTGCGACGACACTGGCAATGGTGGCTTTTAATAGCCGGATGGGGGCAGAGACAGGGGCAGAGGCAGGGGCTGGGGAAGGAGTGAAAGGGAAGGGAACAGGAGGCAGAAGGCAGGCAGAAGCAAACAATGGCCTCAGCTTCATTGACTGCGTTAATTGCTGTCATTCATTTGAAAAGTCATACGCGAGATTTTTGGGAGCAAGGACAGGTTCCTCTAGTGTCCAATGGCATCGTCCTTTGGGCGCCCATTGGTCTCGAGTGCCGTTAAAACTGATGATGATGCGTTTACTCTTTCGCTTTCGTTGGGGATTGCACTGGGATTGGACTGGGATTGGGATTGTGCTTGGAGTTGGAGTGAATAGCATTTGGGCTTCCATAACATTTAAGAGCAACGCTTTTATGTCGTCATCATCGTTGACTGGAGCTGAAGCTGGAGCAGCAATTTCTGCAAATCTTAATCCCCCATTGGGGCAAAAACAATCTGCGCTTTTACTTTTCCACACCGACGCAGAGCTTGGGTCGCAACCAATCATTTATGTCATATTATCTGCTTATTTGCCATCCCCGTTCCCCAAACACAACCCCAGCCCAACCATATTGAACACATCTGAATGGGGATACTCCTTTTCTATTTTCCCAAATCCAATTTGGCTGCTAAGCCGAGCAAATTTTTGTGCTCGTTTATTGATTTTGGCCTGGTCACATACCCAGTCAGCGAGTCAGCTCTGCATTATCGCTCCTGCGATTCGCACAGGTCGCAAGCGGATGAGCCGAGGGTCAACCGGATGAATTCATATGTGTGTCTCTACCAGGTCTGATGACATCCGAAAATTTGAAATGATTTTAGGCAGAGTTAAGTATTTTCGAATTTTCGAGTACAAGTATTAAATACTGACTCATATATTAAAAGTATTGTAACGAAGCTTTTCCAGCCGGGGTCTGCGTCTCAGTCCGGCCAGGGTCTGTTTACAGAAAATTTGTAAAACATCTGGGACGACTGGACAGGGCGGCGGGAGCGTCAGCGGGGAAGCTGACGTTCTCGCTCGAAAATCGGCTGAGTTGACCTTGCTGCGAACCCAGGATTGGCCCAGGAGGACGAGGAGGGACTCCCGAGACCCGTTGCGTCGCTCTCCTCGGACCTTCCCTGCCAAGTTTGAGACGCAAATTCGTTCCATACCGGCGGCGTGGAGGGAGCAGCCCAGAAAGGAGAAACCGTATGACGGTATCTCTCCGTCCAAGGATGCCCTCCATGCCGCGCAGATCTGGCCGCCGGGTCAGATCCGTGGACGACGAGACCGTATGACGGTAACTCGGTTCCACAGACCGGACTCCGGTGTCTCCAGGCCCGGTGCGCCGGTGAGGACCCCAGAATAGGAACTATATGATAGTATTCCTATTCCGGGCCAACCCCGACGCACCAAGTCCGGCCAGTTGGGTCGAACTTGCGTCCCCTCCTTGGGCTCGCGTCAAGGCCACCTGTAATGACCTGAGAAAGAAATGGAAATTGTTTGTCTACAGTGGGAAAAAAAGAATAAGAAAACATGACATCATCGTTACCAAGTGGCCATTTATTGACCCCATGCTGGGGTTTGCTTGCGTAGGAACTTTCACAAATATTTCTCTTATAAGATCTTGCCGCACGGTCAGAAGAAATGATCCCCGTTCCATAGACGGAACCAAGAAAAGGAGAAAGAAAAGCCGCTGGCCAGCTTACCCGCTGCTTGTAAGAAAGAGGAGGTGGTTTGTCGTTGCTATTCCTCTATACACACACACTCTATGCGGCGGCCGCTGAGGTACAAATGTTGTTGTTGTTGTTGCTGATGCTGGCGCTGGTTGGCAAAAAAAAATTCTTCGCGCTCACCCACACACGAAAATGTTGCGGCGGCCGCTGGTGCAAAAAAATGTTGTTGTTGTTGTTAACGGAATCCAGTGGCACTGCTGTAGCTGGGTTTGTCTTTGTTTTTCACGGCGCGAGAGGATCGGATGAAAACACGTCTGTTGCGTTCGAGCCCGTCAGAAAAGTGAAGCCGGATGGCGTGGCGGAAATTCCGCCATGTTTTTCTGTTAGTTCACATCTGGAACTAAATGAGTGATCTCGCTTCAGTGTGGGGTTCACGAGAACGAAATATCGAACGCAAAGACCTTCGTGATCGGCTGGTTCAATTGGCGTTGCCAATTAATCCATGTTCCCAGCTGATCCCTTTCTGGTCACACCAGCGTTGCCAATGTTGACATTGGAAAATACTATGTGTGTTGTGAGGCCAGCAGAATGCTGCCTCACACTCCCCCTTTACTTCGGGGCGGGAAAGGAAAGGCTGTCGTCATCCTGGGGGGCGGAGTGGATCCTTGTAGTGGATCCCCCAAAGGGGTGTTCTTCGTGAGGCTCCGGTGGTGCGGACAGGTCGCCGTGTCCGGCTGTGGTTTCCCCGAAGGGGTAGGGACGTTGAGATGGCTCGCCATCTTCAAGTGGTCCCCAAGAACTTGACCCGGTGGAACAGGTCTCCTCAGTCGTCTTCGTCTCATGATGTTGCTCGTCTTTTTGGGCTGGAGTCGTCGGCGCGTCATCTTTGCTGAGTGGTGTGCCCGCCTTTGGGTCTTCCTGGGCTTGCGTGGGATTGCCCCCGGAAGGGTCTGGGTATACATTGCGTGGTGTGCCCGCCTTTGGGTCTTGATTTACTAGCTTTTGGCTCGCCAGGCCAGGGCAGCGTTTCCCTGCGTTCTTTCCTCCGAAGGAGATGTCTTCGTAATGCTTTGCTTGTGCGCACAGGTCGCCTGGTCCGGCTGTGGTTCTCACTGTGAGCTTAGCTGTGTCCTTCGCTGTGTGCTTGCTCTGGTTCCTGTTGTATTCTCTGCTGTGAGCGTCGCTGGGTCCTTCGCTGTGTTCTTGCTCTGGTTCCTGTTGTATTCTCTGCTGTAAGCGTCGCTGTGTCCTTCGCTGTGTTCTTTGCTGTTGATTCTAGAATTAGTCAAAAGAGAGAAATTATTTTGATGTCGGCCTGTCCACCGCCGTCTTCCAGCCGGGATGAAAATCCTGCCTCGCCGTAGTGGCGCGGATGGTTAGATGGCGGCTCGTGGGTCCTCTGTTGAAAGGACGCTGGGATGGCGCATGCCTCTGCCGGCACCGCCATGAATCTCTGTGGTCACTGCTGGGATGACGCATGCCTGGCCGGCACCGCCTTGAATCTCGGTGGTCACTGCTGCGATGACGCATGCCTGGTTGGCACCGCCAGTGGTCTCGGTGGTCACTTCTGGGATGGCGCATGCCTGGTCGGCACCGCCAGTGGATCTCTGTGGTCACTGCTGGGATGACGCGTGCCTCTGCCGGCACCGCCATGAATCTCGGTGGTCATTGCTGGGATGACGCATGCCTGGTCGGCACCGCCAGTGGATCTCTGTGGTCACTACTGGGATGACGCGTGCCTCTGCCGGCACCGCCATGAATCTCGGTGGTCATTGCTGGGATGACGCATGCCTGGTCGGCACCGCCATGAATCTCTGAGGTCACTGCTGGGATGACGCGTGCCTCTGTCGACACCGCCATGAATCTCTGTGGTCATTGCTGGGATGACGCATGCCTGGTCGGCACCGCCAGTGGATCTCTGTGGTCACTGATGGGATGACGCGTGCCTCTGCCGGCACCGCCATGAATCTCGGTGGTCATTGCTGGGATGACGCGTGCCTCTGTCGACACCGCCATGAATCTCTGTGGTCATTGCTGGGATGACGCGTGCCTCTGTCGACACCGCCATGAATCTCTGTGGTCATAGCTGGGATGGCGCATGCCTGGTCGGCACCGCCAGTGGATCTCTGTGGTCACTGCTGGGATGACGCGTGCCTCTGCCGGCACCGCCATGAATCTCGCTGGTCACTGCTGCGATGGCGCATGCTTGGTTGGCACCGCCAGTGGGTTTGGGTGGTCACTGCTGGGATGACGCGTGCTTCTGCCGGCACCGCCAGTGGATCTCGATGGTCACTGCTGGGATGGCGCATGCCTGCTCGGCACCGCCATGAATCTCTGTGGTCATAGCTGGGATGGGACGAATATGCTTCACAGAATGCCGCTACATTCCAACCGGGATGGAAATCCTGACTCGCTGTGATGGCGCGGATGGTAACATAGCGGCACACGTGAAGCTCGATGACCTCGTGGTGTCACTTCCGTTGCTGGGCCGCAGTGCAAGACGGCTGGGATGGCGCACAAAAGTCTAAACTCAAGAACACTTTGTCGACGATAGTTGGCAATACCAGATATGGTATGTTGCGTAATCTTGACAAGTGCCTTGCAGACAATGAAGTGCCCATCCTCCGCCATGCTGACTTTGGCCCCACGTCTTAAAAGCCGTTCCTCTTAGCGTTGGAAAAAACGATCCGATCGCTTTGCTGGTCCCAAACTGACTCTCTCCCTCGATGACCTCGGTTCAAGCCATGAAGGCTGTGGCGATCGCTGTTGACGTCGGCAGAGGCGTTTCGACGCGCTGCACCGCGCAGGAGCCCGCTTGTAACCGCTGCTCGCTCTTGTGGCGCCAGAGCTAGCTTGTGGCTGCTGCTCGCACACGAGGCGCAGAATTCGCTAGCGTGGAATTCTGCCCGCGCTCGTGGCGACAGAGCCAGCTTGTAGCGCTGCCCGCCCTTGTAGCGACAGAGCTCGCCTGGGGTTCTGCCCGCGGTGCCTTTGGCTGCTCTGCTTCTGCTGTTGCTCTGCTTCTTTGTGTTCTGCTTCGTTGTCGCTCTGCTTCGTTGTCGCTCTGCTTACGTTGTGGCTCTGCTTCGTTGTCGCTCTGCTTCGTTGTCGCTCTGCTTCGTTGTCGCTCTGCTTACGTTGTGGCTCTGCTTCGTTGTCGCTCTGCTTACGTTGTGGCTCTGCTTCGTTGTCGCTCTGCTTCGTTGTCGCTCTGCTTCGTTGTCGCTCTGCTTACGTTGTGGCTCTGCTTCGTAGTGCTGTGCTTGTCGTTGCAATGCTTACGTTGGTGCTCTGCTTGTCGTGGCTCTGCTTGCGTAGTGTTCTGCTCCTCTCTCCCGTTCTCTCGCGATCTGGAAACAGCAACCAAAATCTCCCGCCGTGCGACGGACTAGCTCTGCTAATTTTCTGAGCCTGCCGCTACTTGCCATGAAGAGAGAGGAAAAGGAAGACTCTCAGCAAAATGACCTTTCAAAACAATTATTTCCCCCTTCTAAAAAAAAAATTCTTGCGGAATATCACTAAATTAATATGCTCGATTTACAGGGTACAGGGTACAAATGTACATGGGCCCTAAAAATTCTGAGACTGGTGGAAAATTCTGTGCTAGGGAGAATCCCGTGGTTGACTTTTCTGACGGGCTCAGGGATTTATGTATTAACTTGATGCATAATGTAAATATGATGGCCCTATAATACCCTACATTTTGTAACGATGATTGGCGTGCTTTTCAATAAGGGGAAGAGAGAAAAAAAAAGGAAAAAAAAAAAAAACATGGCCTGCCGATATCGATGCTCGAGGTGTCAAAAAAATGCCTAATAGGAATTTTGTTCCAGAAGTCCCTGCTCGGGCGCCATCTGTAACGAAGCTTTTCCAGCCGGGGTCTGCGTCTCAGTCCGGCCAGGGTCTGTTTACAGAAAATTTGTAAAACATCTGGGACGACTGGACAGGGCGGCGGGAGCGTCAGCGGGGAAGCTGACGTTCTCGCTCGAAAATCGGCTGAGTTGACCTTGCTGCGAACCCAGGATTGGCCCAGGAGGACGAGGAGGGACTCCCGAGACCCGTTGCGTCGCTCTCCTCGGACCTTCCCTGCCAAGTTTGAGACGCAAATTCGTTCCATACCGGCGGCGTGGAGGGAGCAGCCCAGAAAGGAGAAACCGTATGACGGTATCTCTCCGTCCAAGGATGCCCTCCATGCCGCGCAGATCTGGCCGCCGGGTCAGATCCGTGGACGACGAGACCGTATGACGGTAACTCGGTTCCACAGACCGGACTCCGGTGTCTCCAGGCCCGGTGCGCCGGTGAGGACCCCAGAATAGGAACTATATGATAGTATTCCTATTCCGGGCCAACCCCGACGCACCAAGTCCGGCCAGTTGGGTCGAACTTGCGTCCCCTCCTTGGGCTCGCGTCAAGGCCACCTGTAATGACCTGAGAAAGAAATGGAAATTGTTTGTCTACAGTGGGAAAAAAAGAATAAGAAAACATGACATCATCGTTACCAAGTGGCCATTTATTGACCCCATGCTGGGGTTTGCTTGCGTAGGAACTTTCACAAATATTTCTCTTATAAGATCTTGCCGCACGGTCAGAAGAAATGATCCCCGTTCCATAGACGGAACCAAGAAAAGGAGAAAGAAAAGCCGCTGGCCAGCTTACCCGCTGCTTGTAAGAAAGAGGAGGTGGTTTGTCGTTGCTATTCCTCTATACACACACACTCTATGCGGCGGCCGCTGAGGTACAAATGTTGTTGTTGTTGTTGCTGATGCTGGCGCTGGTTGGCAAAAAAAAATTCTTCGCGCTCACCCACACACGAAAATGTTGCGGCGGCCGCTGGTGCAAAAAAATGTTGTTGTTGTTGTTAACGGAATCCAGTGGCACTGCTGTAGCTGGGTTTGTCTTTGTTTTTCACGGCGCGAGAGGATCGGATGAAAACACGTCTGTTGCGTTCGAGCCCGTCAGAAAAGTGAAGCCGGATGGCGTGGCGGAAATTCCGCCATGTTTTTCTGTTAGTTCACATCTGGAACTAAATGAGTGATCTCGCTTCAGTGTGGGGTTCACGAGAACGAAATATCGAACGCAAAGACCTTCGTGATCGGCTGGTTCAATTGGCGTTGCCAATTAATCCATGTTCCCAGCTGATCCCTTTCTGGTCACACCAGCGTTGCCAATGTTGACATTGGAAAATACTATGTGTGTTGTGAGGCCAGCAGAATGCTGCCTCACAGTATTATGCCGGAAAGATTGTAGTCGGGAAATATAAAACAGTTATTTTCCCTGTATTTTAGTTTACATTGAATAGGTACAATATACTCTTGTACTCATGGGATTTTCCAGTTTTAAGGTGCTGTTCATTATCTTGATTTCTATTAGGCAACAGTGACTGACTGACTTGGGTTTTTTTTTCTTTTTTTTTTTTGAATATTTCATTATATAAGTATTTTTTTTGCAATACGATCCAATATTGATTTAATTTGGAATATACAGAGGTTGCTGATTGACCCAAGGAAGAAACCCAATTTCTTCATAGTGGGAAAAAATCAGATGAACATGGTATTTTCGCGATTTAAATTTATTGAAATATAATTTAATTTTCATAATTCCTTGGTTAACAAGTGGATTATTTTTTACTATAAATAAATAAAATAAATCTATAATCACAAAGAGGCTGCAGTAATTGATATTTAAGTAAATACTACCACAAAATTCAGAGAAAATTCAAAATAAAACTTTAATATAGACATTGAATTCCATTTAAATCATGGCATTGTGCTTCGTATACTTAATTCTAAATCTTTATATTTATTTGAATATGGAGTTCATATCCATCTTATGAACTTTTTTTTTAACGTTATCTTAAGCACATAAATTGTTGACTTTTTACCAAAATATTACCAAAACCCATTGCTAGGTTAAAATTAAAGTTTTATTAGTAACAACATTTGATGACAAAAAGAATGTTTTATAAAACAACTGATATATTTAAATAAAAATTAAAGTCTTTAATAACATTTAAGCCAAGTATGCTTAAGACATCAATTATTACCTTTTTGGATTTATATTTACTAGCTCAATATCATGTGAATTCAATCCGCATCACTTTTTCGAATGATGAACTTGACATTATTACCCAAGCTTATCATTTTGTTAGCCTTTGACAGAATTGTGTTTACCTTCTCTCACCTTTTGCATATGCAAAACTAAAAGCTTAAATTTGTTTGTTTGTTTGTACATTTAAATCAAAATAAGCAAAAGTTAATATTCCTGCCTGGCATTTTGAAATTTTAATGTTTCTACTCAGTTGCAGTGCCCTCTCCCTAGTCGGCTGACCCCCAATCCCAAACTGCCCAGCGGATGCATATGAACTCTGCCCGTGTGGTTTTCAAATCCATTACGACCACCCCCAACGGGCTGCAGCTCCTGGCCGAGAGCCGTCTTCATCTCTGGAGCGGGGGTAAGCTAATCAAGGGCTATGCCAACAATTTACTTAGCCAGCACTCTCGGCTCCACTTTGTTGGCCGATGGTCCTGACCTGTTGGGGCTGGGGGGTGCCGTCCACTTATAGTAGGTGCTTCCATCATGTACACTCGGTCCGTGTGAATTTCCTTGCTTTCCCGAATGCAGACGTTCCCTGTATCTGTATGTTTGGGGGCCTCATGCATAAACCAATTTGTTTTGCATAAGCTCAGGCGTGCAGGGCCAGAGGATCGAAGGGAAGAATGGAGTGGCCAACTCCTAGATGACGCATCTAGCTCCGATTTCTGCAATTTTAGCTGTCCGACGTCTACTTTATGCATTTATGCGCCTTTGTCTGCGGTTTTTTGCACTCGCCGTCTGCGGCGCCGGGTCATTAATTTGAAAGCGAGCGGAGTTGAGCTTTGGCCCCCTTATCCCTTAATGCCCTTATCCCTGTAGCCCCTTGGTTGTTGGCACTGTTAAATAGTCGCTTGCCCAATCAGCTGGGAAGTCGGACTGACCGGCTATCTAGGTTCTTACGGACATTTCCCTAGTGAGAAATTAGGAAATTGCATTTGCTGGCAGAACGAATTGAACCGAACCAAACCATACGGCATGGTAACGAAATTTACGCGTTGCACTCGACAAAGATTTGCATTTCACGATAGGCGGGCAAATGCAGGCAGCCAATTGGGCCAAGAGATCCAGGAGGAGGATGGCATCGAGGACGATTCTTCGACAGCTGGAAATTGGCAAAATGTAAATTTTCATATGGTCATGGTTCCCCCTCGAATTCGAGGCCGTGCATATAAATTTATTGCTCATTCGCGGCATTTGCGGTCAACGTCATGAGCATCATCATCATCATCGTTGCCAATATCATCATCATCATCATCGTCATCGTCATCGGGGTTATCATCTGTGGGGCTCGGCTTATAGCAGAGGGCGCTAAAATATTCATAATCAACGCGGCATTAGCAACGCCAACGTTTCTTCCTCTCTCTTCCATTTCCTTTCCTCGACATTTAATTTAAAGAATGCCTACAGTGAATCAGTGCTGAGGAGGAATCGCAGCTGGAAATGATGCTGCTAATCATATGAATTTCATTGATTTATGCTTAGTTTGCCTGTCTCTCTCTGTTTCTTTATTTTCTTTTCTCTCTCTGTTTAGCTACGCTGTCAGTTTGCAGTTGCAGTTCGAGCTGTGTCTCCGACTTCCGAGCGTCGTCTGGGCCGAGGATGGCGACAATATCAGCCATTAAGTGTGACCAACACGTAACCGGGCAATAAACAAGCGTGACAAATGATGCTGCTAAATGAAAGTTGATTGCCAGTTGACGGACACACCTGTGCGACGTCCGACGTCCGGCAGGAGGAGCTGCCACCAGTTGGACAGCCAACGGGCAGCAATCAAAATTGTCAGAGAGCCATCGAAAAAACGAACTACCTGGGGTACGGGGACGAGGTGCTAGGAGACCGGACGGGGAGAATCGCGGAAATCACGACACGAACACGGTTCGATGCCACGCAACGGAAGTTAGCGCAAAAGCAAAAGCAAAAGCAAATGTCGTACACATCGTTTTGGGACCAGTCTGGAATCCCGTAACTCCTCTTCCTGTTGCCGGCCATATTAATAATGATGGCGGCGGCGACAAAACGCAAAATGGCCGCCCTTTTTTTGCCGTCGACGTCACGTGTCGAGGCTGCGTGTGAATTTCTAGGACAGGAAGCAAAATGGTTGCGAAATTCGCCAGAGTCCTGGCCAGAAAACTGCAGTGCTGCAATCTGTATTCTCTGGCCTTTATTGCTGTAAGATCCACGTTTGCGTCCTGCCGTCGCCTTCGAAGTGCATCGAGTTGCCAGTCAGGAGGCAACTCCGACTGTCCTCCGAGGGGGTCAGCAGCATCGTCCATTATTATAGCCATCGTTGTTATTGTTCGATTATTGCTGTTGTTGTTGTTGTTGTTGACGAGCTGTCGCATTGTCACATTGAATTTGCCCGTCTTGTCAGTCGATAAAAATTGAATAAGTTCACAGCAGGAACAGACTGGGGGACAATCTGATAAATGCATTGTAATGTGTCGTGTGGAGCATGCTTTTAAATTAATTTAAATAAATTGAAAATGAATGGAAAATCTGTGTCGTTTGAGTTGTCATTGTTGTTATTCTGCAGCTCGTGGCTCGTAGCTCGAAGCTCGTATGAAAAATAGTCTTAGTCGAGGCACGAAATGAATCCAACTGTGATTTCAGTTTGCACTTTACTTCAAGCAAATTGAAGATTAACTGACAGAATATTGCCGCCAAAGCCAGAACAATCTTTAACAGATGCATTCAAATTGAACTAACCAGACGAGTCCCAGCTCCAACAAAGCTCAACGCTATTCAGAATGAGGATGGGGTGTTTTAGTGGCGAACTGAAGCTGTTCTCCCACTCTCAAGTCATCCAGGCGGCAAACAAATTACTAATTGGCAAGCAAAACGCTCTACTTGTTTTCCAACAAACAACACAACGACCAAGTCTCCTCTGGGCTGCTGGGCTGCTGGGCTGCTGTGGTCTGATATCTGCTCGGTCCTAGCCAGATATAGTCTTGGGTAGCATCGCACATTTCGAAAGGATGCCAAGGATGGCAGACACACATGGCACACAAGCTTCATTAACTCAAACTATGCTGCATTTTGCGATTATCAAATTGTCTTTACACACATGAAACCAATGAGGAACAGAACTCAGTACCGAACATCGAGTTCCCAGCACGGAGAGACCAGAAAATATAATTGGCGACTGCTGCTGCTGCTGCTGGCAAATACCAAGTGCAAAAGTTGCCAGGAGGGTGTTTGGGGCTAAGGGGAATGGACAAACTGGCAACCGCAGAAATATGAAGCGCACGGTGCGATGATGACAGCAACAACAACGGAACAACAACAACAACAACAACAACAACATCATAGGTGTTGTCTCTATGGCCATAGAGAAAAGCAGAAAATCCCCACGCCCGAAAATGCTTTGGGACATTTTGTTGAGCAAACAGGCAAAGAGGCATGCAAAAATTCAGATGCGATGCTGATGACAATGATGACAACTATGATGGGGGATGAGGATGCCTGATACGAATATGGTGGGGTGACAAACTGACAAGCTGACTGACTCAACTGGATAGCGACTGGACATGCAACTGCAACCGGATACATCAGGCAACATTATCACACCTGACAGCGATTAGAGAGTCACTCGATGGTGGTGCTCTTAAATTTGTGCTGTCTGTGTTTGCGGTGCCCGCAGGAGTCGAGAGTCGAGACTCCTAAATCCAGAGTCGATTGAGAACTTGAGATTGGCCAATTGGAAGGGAGTGCAAGTTAAGCGACCTGCTGATTGATGGTTACGACACCTCAAACCTCATTAAAGTGCTACTTAAGGCTTTAGAAGGGAAAGCAGGTATCAATTGGGAAAGTTGATTAAACTGAAATGAGCTCAATTCCATTAACAAATATCATAGACAGTGAAAGTAAGAGAATCTTTTCTAATCTCTTCTTAAAGTCATATATTAAATACTTCTTGTAGCTATGTTATTTCTACTCTTCACCTGCTAAATGAATCTTTCCATTTTTGCTATTAGTTTGTTTTTGTTACTACATTGTTAGCCTTTAGTACTACTTATTGCATTGTTCAGTTTCAAAGACTCACAATAACTCGAATCTGTTCCTCTTGGCAACTTTTATTTGTTGTTCCTGTCACCCTGTTTATAAGTCCTCTTCTTAATTTTAAGTTTCCCCAGGAAAGACTAGGATCTATTTCACTTGCGAGTTCTAATTTGCTGCTTTTGTTGCCCCTCATATACCTAAGTAAGTATAATTCTGCTGGCAGTATAGACTTTCTGGCGTGACTTTGTTCTACCCCTCACTTGATAACTTTCAGGGGACCATGGGCAGGATCTCTGTTAGTTTGAGAACGCTTCTCAGTTTCTATTTGTTGTTTCTATTGCAGGCAGGCGAAAGCAAAGCAAAACTTTCGCTTATGCAAAATGTAGGTCACTGTGTTGGATTGCAGCTAAAGTTTGCATGGAAGTTCTCCTGCCCTCCAACCAACTCGGTTGCCATCCACTTTTGTTGTTATGTGAAAATATTTTCCATTTAATTAACGCATGAAACTAGCTGCTCAGATGACGACTGGACGAGAGGGGAATTCAGGGGATGGGGGGACAAGGACTGCTCTGTCGCAGCAGATTAAAATAAATTGCATAGAAATTTATCATTCGAATCTCGGGCCAGACAACAACAACAACAACTTGACACAGTTGCAAAACTTGGCAAGAAAGTGGAGCTTAGGGTCAAATTATATGTGTATATATATTTAAATGTGTGTGTGTGTGTGTGTGTGTGTGTGTGTGTGTATGTGCATAATTAATCATAATAAAAACCAAAGACAGCAACGAACCAGGTAAATTGCAAGAACCAGAAGGGAAAAAAAGGCCACAATTTTCTAGCATTTTCTTTGCCATCAAAATAAATGAGCCAATTAAGCGGGCCACAAGTGAAAATGGCCGCCAAAAGCTTCCGTCTCCGTCTCAGTCTCCGCCTCCTGATGAGGGTAGCCCCAATTCGAGAACGAGACCGAGACCAAAACCGAAACCGAAACCGAGACTCGCACTCGAGTGAAGGAAACAAACTCAGGCTCAGGTGTTGCGCATCATCATCATCATCATCAGTGTCTGGCATTGGGTTGGCGATGCTCCTCTCCTCCTCTCCTGCTCCCCTACTCCTCGGCTCCCCAACTCTCCGGCTCCTCGGGCACTGTCAATTTATGCAGCTGCTGCTGAAATTTATTTGTTTCTCTCAGAAATTACACTTCGGTTTGAGAATTCGAGTACGAGAATTGCAGAGTTGGAAGCCGGGCGTTGACTGAGGTTAAGTCGTTTGAAAATTCCCTTCTAATGAAACTAAAAGAGCCGCTAATTGTTGCACCTTTCTCAAGTTCTCAACGTGGCTTTCGACGTGTATTCGCATCGTGGAATTCTCTCTTCTGTGGTTGCTAATTGAAATCAATTTGCTTTGTGTGTTGTCTGTTGTCTGTCCCATTAAACGATCTGTGGGAGCTTGAGACTGAATATAGTTGCCCAATAGTGTTTCTATTTGATAATTGATTAATAAAGTGGTTAACTTAATAATATTCTCTGAATGACAAGCAATTTTAACAATCTATCTTTAGAATTCTGCAGCTGTTTATTGTTTATTCATAATCTCCTCTTTGTGTTTTTCGTTTCAGGTTCGTTATGATTGTACTCATCTTTGGAATTTCCGTTTGAAATAAAGGTTTTTAGAATTCGTCTACAGTAAATAATACTTGCGCACGTCATACTTGAAAATATTTGCATAGCTTTAGAAGAGTTCGCAGATTAATGTGAGATTATGCAGATAATGATATCAAGGCAGAATCTTACAATGTTTTGCCAGCTTCAAATATACACAAAACTAAAGTTAACTCAATCGAGTTGTTTACATTAAAATAGTATACAATTTGTAGGTCTATTAAACGACAACTGCTAATCGAAAAAAATAAACAAACATGTACTTACTTTGTATCGAGTTTCCAGTTTAAAATTGTGAAACGCATTTCCACTTTTGTTTATTTATCTTTACTGATTAGTTCACTTATCATAGGGAAGGTCTTAAAGCTAAAACGCAATCGAGACTAATTAGAGCTGTGGCAAGTAACGAAACACAAATCATGTGGCAGCTGCTCGACATCTGTTGCCTTTGCCGTCGTCGTAGTTGCAAGTTCCTCGTCCCGTTTTGCCACAACAGCAGAAACATCAGTTGGTTGAGGTCCTTTCACATTTGCATCCAGATGCAGATGCAGTCGCTGCTCCTGCTCGGCCCCTCGGACAACCGCAAGGGCAACGGAGGCGCCCAGCAGCGAACCGGCCACAACATCCGACCAATGGTGCTTGTAGTCCGTGACACGGCTGAGCCCGACAAACGAGGCGAGTGTGACGAGCAGCAGTTGGCACAAGGGCCGCAGCAGAGTGGACGGCATTGGCCGACGGACTCGCTGCAAGTGGAGAGCGAGGAAGACGAGTCCGTAGAAGGCCATCGCGGAGTGGCCGCTGGGAAAGGAGACGTGGAGATCCTTGAGCATCGCCTCAGTGGCACCCGAGAGATCCGACTGGCAGGTGTAGGCCGTGTGGTAGACGAGACTTTGAGCAGGTCCGGGGTCTGTGCAGGTCGTGCCATCCTCGAACACGGGTCGACAGACCTCGAGGAAGTGGGGCCGCAGTCTGCCAATGAGCTGCTTGCCCATGTCCTTGATGAGCTGCTCTGCCACGTGTCCAAAGAGAAACCAGCGCAGGGTGTTGTAAACCGGCCAGAACTGCTCCCAGCGAGAGCGTGATCCCGCTCTAGGCCGCTTCCAGCAGCGATAGCTCTCGAGGATCACAAGGGCGGCCAGGGGCAAGTGCAAGCACATCCAGTGGAGCATCGCGGGTGTCACAGTGTTCTCCTTGTAGGGATACATCAGCGACTCGTCGTCACAGAAGAAACCACGTTGCGTTGGGGCCCCCCAAAGACGCCGGAAGTTCTTACCCACGACCAGCAGCCCTCCGAGAAGCATCGCGTCGAAGACAAGTCGCAGACTCGGCCTACGGGCTGACATCCAGTTGAGCGCCGGATCGATACTCATGGTTCGCTCGGTTCGACGATTCACGCTGCACTGATCGCCCCGAGAAGTCGAGCTCTCTGTTGAAGCCACTGCCCCGATCTGGAATCATTCCGACGTGTTACGATTTCAGCTTCGTTTCAGCGACTTCAAGATTTTGTGAGCTTACTTTGTGTAACAATAACAAACGTCGAATACTGAAAACAGATCCACAGAGCACCTTTAATACTCTTACAA
Source organism: Drosophila quinaria (assembly GCA_035047525.1). Classification (NCBI taxonomy): domain Eukaryota; kingdom Metazoa; phylum Arthropoda; class Insecta; order Diptera; family Drosophilidae; genus Drosophila; species Drosophila quinaria. Next base: position 144,560 of record JAWNPO010000178.1, read on the forward strand.
TCTCAGATTATCAATTTACTGAGCACATTATTTAGATTCTAAATTTTAGAATAATCAAAGCAATTTTTTATGAATATTTTTAGAAAAACTTCTGAAAATACTTGTAGAAAAATAAATCTCTCATTCTTTGACTTAACTTCTTAACTTTGAGAACTAATTCTTTCACAATCGTAGTCTGACATACCCTCGGCTAATTTGATTTTAAATATTCTACCCTAAACACTTTTTAGATTTGTGTATTTTTTATACAGAATCTATGTGGGTTTTCCATCGATCCCCGTCACCAACTCAAAATTCGCACTTGCCTCGGGCTAAGAGACAACTGATAACAACTTATTGCTGGGGCACGTGTTGAGGGATCTACCCAACTTAGATTTGTTTTGCCTTGAAGGTTCACATAACACGCGAGTTTCTAGTTACGAGATTTAATACGAAATACATACATATATTTATAATTACAGTTGAACTTCCCTAACTCGAACTTCTAACGATTTGAGAAAAAGGGGGAAAATAAATAGAAAAAATTTTTTGGGGGGGGGGGGGTATTATATTTTTAAATTTGTGCGGTTGGAAACACAATTATAGGGGCCTAGTGAACGAACTTTGGGTTGATGCTCTTGAAAAAAATATTTATTTATTTATGAGGAAAAAGGAGAAAATTAATTTATAAATATGAATAAAGTAAAAAAGTGTTTATATTTAAATATGCATAGATTTCTCTGGCTAAGCTCTCTTAATAAAGTCGACTGGCACACATTTTCATATTTATGATTTACACAGCAAATACTTGCGAATAATCATAAATAAATAACCGAAAAACACACAAATTCCCACGATCATTCAAAGGGTTCATCGCAAACAAATCTTCAGTCTAATTCAATTCCCCTTTATTTTATAAGTTTTGACTATGACGCAGCATATACAGAAAGACGGCAGGTGATCGAATACAAGATACTCAGTAATTTAACGAAGTGTAACTAGTACATTTCATTACCTAGAGTAATTTTTGATTATGATTTTATCGTTGTATGACTGACGATATATCACTAATTAATTTCGATTGTTTTTCATGTTCCTTATAGACAAAAAAACTTTGTGTATATAAAAAAACTTTGTTTATATACACTTATTTGAAAACAGACTTAACAAAAAGATAAACAATGAGATCGAGTTCGTCATATGGAGATATAAATAAATGGAAAGGGAAATGGGCCAAGTGCAAAGTTGTATTTCGAATAATTTCTGATGGAACTCAACCAAGCATGAACAAATAATACTCATCATAATTCTGAATGTGGTTTTTTATATTTATTACATAAATAATACGAACAAATAGAATACAGTTTGATGGACCTAGAATGTAGAATGTGAATACATAGAGTACATATATTAAACAAAGATGTATGACAACTATACAAATGCACATGATAGATTCGACAATAGACAATTTGTGGAATCTGGAACTACGAGCTAAAGATATTACCCTTAGATCTAGGAAAGAGTTACGGAATATAAACTATTCTAGAAATTCTCTTGTTTGCTTCTGCTTCACAGGTTTTTAATTTATTGATAGCACGGACGCGTTATCTTCCCCATGTTTTATTTGGTATGGAATGTTTTAGTTAGATTTGCACTTTATCTTGAACTTAATCTCGAACTACGCCTATACTTTGGTACAATACTGATCATCGTTGTAGCTGCTGTTCACACAGTAGGGAGGCGGGGTGCTGGGGCAGACCTCCTCTTCCAGAGTTGCCGAGGTGTCCTCCCTCCTCAGGCCGCCGCCGAGAACGACTTCGTGGAACTGCGGCTTGAAGAAGTGGGCGATGTAGTGGGCGGTGATCAGTGCCCCGACGACTCCGATCAACGATCCGGCCAGCACATCCGACCAGTGGTGCCAGCTGTCCATGACGCGGCTGAGGGCCGTGTACCAGGCCATCATGACGAGCACGAACTGGAGGAAGTGACGGGCCAGCTTGGAGCTGCGCCAGGTCAACTTGCGCTGCAGGTAGAGCGCCACGTAGAGGAGCGAGTAGAAGGCGAGGCTGGAGTGGCCGCTGGGGAAGCTGAGGCGGGTCTGCCGGACATCCGCAACGGTGTACCCCTCCCCGGCGCACTCGTAGTTCTCCACATAGCGATGCAGGTTGGCCGGGTCGCTGCAGAGGCTGCCGTCACTGAGCTGCGGCTGGCAGACGGCGATGAAGTGCGGCCTCAGCCGTCCAATCGTGTACTTGCCCACCTCGGTGGCGTCGAAGGTGAGCAGCATGCCGAAGCCAAAGTAGGCGAACTGGCGGCCCAGCTCCACGTACCAGGCGGACATTTGCCAGCCCAGCAGCTGAACCGTCGCGGACAGCTCGCCAGCCCGCATGTAGCGCACATACTCGACCGCGACGAAGATCAGGAGCGGCAGCGCACCCACCAGCAGGCCCAGCATCACAGGCGTGACCGTGTTGTTGCTGAAGGGATACCGAATGCTCTCGTCGTCGCAGAAGAATCCTCGCCGTGCCGGCTCCACGGCGAACTCGTAGATGCAGATGGGGATCACCAGCACCACCACGATGAGCAGCTCGATGAGGAAGCGACGGGTCAGACGCCGTTGAGCGGCCGACGCACCATCCGTCTCCCTCTCTCTCTCCCTCTCCCTCTCCCTCTGCGTCACCCTGCCGCTGCCGCTGTCTCTGTCCGTTCGAGTGGCGGGCCCTGTACTGTCCTCATTGGCGGCGTCGCGCATTTTGTAGTCGTCTGTCTCGATGCTTTTTTAATTAGTTAATATTCCAATTTTATGCTGTCTAATTAAGTTTGGGTTCCGTTTCGGGTTCGTTGCTTTTTTATACCCGTCGGACTTGCTGGCGTCGTTTCGGGTTCGTTGTCAGTTTCTGACTGAAGTGGCCTCGACTGGGTAACGTTCTTTTAATTTAACGATCATTTCATGCTCCATGACTCGCTTATTGTTTTCAAAGTCCCTCTCTCTCTCTCTCTCTCTCTAGATCACTCTCTGTCGGGCCCTCTCTTACTCTTTCTGTGTTTATTACTTGAAAGCTTCGCTGCAGAGCTGGAGAGTATTCCGCACTAGACGAGATTAGACAACAGACAATTTGCAGTCCGAGTAGTACACTGAAAGAAAAAATCGATATTACAAATTTTTATAAACATGTTTTTAGATTGAGTTATAATACAGATGTAGAAATAACTTAACATTTAAATATTAGTAAAATTAAAAATAAAGAGCCATAGCGATATTTAAAATTAATTTTATGTATAAAAAAAATAAATTTAATTAAATTTGTAGATAAATATATATATGTAGTTATTTTTATAAAGATTGCCTAGTTTCTCTTTAGTAAAGTGAAATTGAATGTATGTGAATATTGTTCTATAAACATGTAGAATAATTACAACATTTTAGAATAATAGCAATTATTCACTGTATTCTTTCGCTCAGTGTACTGTTGCCTCACTGCTCTCACTTGAAGAGAACCGAAAATGCTGAAGATCATTTTGATAAGATAAGTCAACGCGTGTTGTAGATAACAGCAAAAATACTCACTTAACCTGCCCACACACAACATTTGTGCTAATTCATTGCAATTCAGCTCATTTTAAGGCAATTGGGCAAATACAATATGATAATACTGGTACTTATATTTACACAAGTTGGCGGTTTTTGACTGATGTCAGTGATTAAGTAAAAGTTGCTGTACAATTTTGTTTGTTTGATGACTTTCACCTGTACTTCGAGTACGACTGATAGGAGTCGGAAGAGCGTGATTACGGGCGAATACTCGTATCTTAGGTCAATAGGCGAGTGACTCACTCGGTTTACTCATCATCATCATCATTATCATTATCATCACGATGATCGACGGCGGGGGCTGAGTAGTCGTCTATTGTTGTGGACCAGTGATGCATAAAATAGGCGCGTCGCACGCACTCAATGAGATTTGCATTATCATCTATAATGCGGCAGCAGAAAGTGCAACACTCTCAATAAACAAGCGAAGACGAAGGAGAAGAAGAAGAAGCACGCTAATCTGTTGCAGTCTTCCTCAAGAATGGCCCCCATTGTGTGTGCTCAGATCTCTGTGGCAACTTCTGCTCAAGTGCCCCCAAAAAACACATGTCACATATGCACAAAGTTGAACAGTCAATTGCATTAAAAAACATACAGGCCTCCTCCCCGCCCGAAAGTGAGTACTCACACTCATACTCATACTCATACTTGTACTCGTGGTCGCAGTCGCAGTGGGACGTCAAATGGCGCGACCTTTAATTGAATGAATAAGCGACATTTGATTGAATTAAGGCTCTGTCCTCTCTCTGAATAAGTTTCTCTCTTTTTAACATATCTACATATGTAGATCCACATATGCGGAATACTCTCAAACTGGCGCTTATTTTGCCGCTGTTTGACTTTTTTCTGTTGTACGGGGTTAATGGTTGGCATTTTAAAATGCACTTTGAACTTTACTCTCTCTCTCTCTTTTTTATTGCATTAAAAATAATTAAGAATTCTGCGAAATTGTAAAAAGCAGCGGTGGGCACAAAATCTGAGTTCGTTAGCAGCCGCTGGCTCCCGGAGCCATTGCGTGCCCACCGCTGATACAAAGTGCTGCATAAACTTTACATTCAATTCAAGTTCGGTTCTAATTTAATTATTTTAAGATCTTTATTTTATTATTCGATCACAGCTGCAATAGAACTTTTGCATCACATCAAGTGCACTCACTTTTATTACAAGTAGATTTTTCCATCTTCCTCATGTCTTCTTTTTGCAATTCGCTTTAACAGCTTACAGCTGCACCACGCACCTCACACCACTCCCACTCCCCACTCCCCACTCCCACCACGCACCACCATGCATAATAACCGTAAACATAAACGACAATTGTTCAACTTGACGATCGATCGTTTATTAGTTTTACGACTCTTGCCACTGTGCTGATCCGAATGTAAACTTCGAAGCGCCGCTTGCCGACGCCGACTGAATAAAACGAAAACAAATGTCATGAAGCGCTGTTTGTTGTTGACTTTGTAAACAAATCGCTCTCTTGTCTGTCCACTTGTCCTCATATTGCTGTTGTTGTTGTGATCATTGCTTAACGATTGCTTGCGCTTTAGTTATGCCATTGACAGAGAGAGAGTAGGAGTGAGAGAGTCAGTTAATGGGTTGTGCAGAGAGTAAGCTTTGTTGTGGACTGCGATTGAGTATGTGGACTGTGGTCAGTGTGCTTTCGCTTGTCGTGCGGAACGCAAGTTAGCTGCTGGTGTGAAACTTGGCTGATCGTTATGCTAGAGGTTGAAGTACACAATAGATAGACATTCCACAATGAATATTGGTATTCTTAATGCAATAATTTATTGACTTTTTATCATAATCTTAATCTTTATCATAACAACTCGTCATCTAAAAGCCATAAGTGGCGCGATTGTAGTAACCAGCATAACCGTAGATCTGTTCGTTCCTTGGCCACTGACGACGCTTCACTCTCACCTGCCGAAACAGGTGGGCCACAAACACGGCCAGGTAGGAGGCCAGAGCGGCGCCCAAGAACATTCCTGCGGCCACATCCGAGACATGATTCTGGTAGGTGGAGATTCGTTCCATGGCCACAAGCAAGGCCATCGCACCGCAGCCAAGTTGCAGCGTGGAACGAAGCACTCGCAACCAGGGGGCAAAGAGACGGGCCTGGGCATAATAAATCAGGAAGAACATCGCGTAGCTCGTGGTGGCCACAAAGCCGCTGGGGAAGGAATGCCGCACCAAGGAAAGAAGCTCCAGTGAGGCAGCGAACTCGGTGCAAGTGTAATCCTCAATGTAATTGGAGGCATTACTCGATGGCTGCACGTCACAGCTTAAAGAGTTCTCCTCCTCGCCCCAAGTGGGTTGGCATACATCGAAGAAGTGGGGACGGAGGCGACCAGTTGTGAACTTGGTTACCCTAACGACCAGCAGGGCCAGTCCCAGGCCGAAGAGGTACACGCCGATTATCTTGTAGCACTCGCTGATGAAGCTGGGAATGCGGGCGCCGACGAAGACGAATCTCTGCTTCAATTCCGCGGAACTGGGCACAAAGGCAGCCCGAAGCATCTCGACGACCAGAATGAAGGCAGCGGGAAGCGCCACCACCACGATGGTCAGGTGCACCTTGGTCAGCCAGGGCTGGCGATACGGATAGCGGAGACTGGCATCGCTGCAGTGGAATCCCCGCTGCACAGTCTCCAGCTGCTGGGGCAGCACCACCAGGGCCACACAGTAGACGCCCAGCAGCAGCAGAAAGTCGATGATGAGCCGCGAGAGGAGACGCGTGTTCGGATTGCCGCACATTTTGACACTGCCCGAAGATTTCGGATCTCGGATCTCTGCTGCTGATGGCCAAGTGCTGAATCTCTGTCTCTGTCCGAGCCAGCTAATTTACATGTCTATCAAAGTTACGAGTGGCCGCTACGTTGGCCACACAATGAAAACTCGTTTCCAAGACTCGACTTAACACTCGCCTCGTTCTCGGTCGGAATCTCGGAAACAATGCACTGAGCCCGAGTCTAAGTCGCCATGGCATTCCCATGTTGCTTATCGATTGCTTAAGTATGCAAATTTGTATTAATTTATTCCTAATTTCTTAACATTTCAGTGTCGGCCTGTGTGCGTCTAATCTCTGCGCTTTCGAAATGCTGTTGATCAGTGGCGATTCTACAGACTCTACAGATTCTTCAGGGTTCTAAGGGCTCTATTTTGCAAAAGATGACTTCTTTTAAACAAAAGCAAAAGTAACTGTAAAAGTTTGCGGAACATTTTCAAGAATTTCAGTATATTTAATCAGACGGGTCAATGTCATAGAAATTTCTCGTAACTGTTTACAAGCGCTCCCAATGGAATTCCTGACTCAGAGTATAATTTTAAACTAATTACGATATGCGGATATCACTGCACAATAAATTTTTCAACTTACTTATACTTGATTGGAGGGTGTAGAGATATTAAAGATTACCGATAGTATTTTTAAGCGATCCCAATGAATCTTGATAAATTATTATTTTAAAAGATTTCTGATATTTAATATCTGTATCTTGTACTTAACTCAGATGAAATATATTTTAAGATGCTCTGAACGCGTATAATGGATTAATCATTGTTCCACTTTAGTAACTTCAGCAACTTTCAGCTCTGTTTTCCTCCACTCTCTTTACATCTTCACATCTCGATAAACCCAATCGATGGGGCACTTTCTACTCAAGCTTTAGCTTGATTCGAAGGTGCAACATCTCCATTACCACAACAAATTATGAGCATTATTAATAAACTTTCTAAGAAATGAAACATTTTGGTTAGAGTGTAATATCATTAATATCGCAAGTTCGTAACATCGTATGTTTATTAAGCTAAATTACAGAAACAAAACAGAAATATGTGCGGGAATGAGGCTCCAGCGAGTTCTAAGAGCACCTGCCTCGAGTCTCGTCACAAGTGCTGACTAAATTACGTGCATGGGGCAAGTTGGACTCAGGGCACGTATCCGTAGTTGTGATAGGTTTGAGCGTATTGCGCCTGCGCCGGATGCGCCGCCAAATAAGGCAGCGTGCCGAAGGTGTAGGCGGGCAGGGCGGGAGGCATTCCGTTGGGAGGAACAGCGCCTGTCCCATTCGAGTGCGACTGCGATTGGGATTGTGATTTGGTGGAGCTCTTGGGCGAGACCTGAGTCTTCTTGAGGGTGTTGGCGGAATATCCAGCACGATTCCAGCGCTTGAAGGCGAACAAGTCGGCCACGTAGACACTGGTTAGCCAGGCGAAGAGGATGCCAAGGAGGACTCCGCCCAGGACGTCGGACCAGTGGTGCCAGTAGTCAGTGATCCGGGTGAGACAGACGTACCAGCCGAACATGACGAAGAGGAACTGCAGCAGATGCTTCAGCAGCTTGGAGATGCGAGTGCTCAGCGCCGCCTGCAGGTAGATGGCCAGGTAGAGCATCGAGTAAATCATCATGCTGGAGTGGCCACTGGGAAAGGATTGATTCAGCTGCTGGAAGTGGAAGTCCGTCATATTGGCATTGCTGCAGGTGTAGCTGCTGATGTAGCGCCCTACGTTCTGGGCATCTTGGCAGGTGGATCCATCCGGGAGCATTGGCTGGCAGACTGCGAAGAAGTGAGGACGCAGTCTGCCGATGCACACCTTGGTCAGCTGCGTGGTGAACGTGAGCATGGCCAGGCCAAAGAGATAGTAGCCCGCCTGCTTGTACAGCTGCGCCAGCCGATGCACGAATCTGCAGCCGTCCCGCTTCCCCTCCTTGCCCCCTGGTCCCACGGGCAACTGCTTGAAGAGCTCCACCACAATGATCACGGAGGTGGGAACGCCCAGAGTCAAGGCGATGAGCAGTGCAGCTCCGATTGTGTTCTCCCTGAGCGGATAGCCCAATGACTCATCGCCGCAGAAGAAGCCGCGCTTAAAGGGCTTCACCAACTTGGTCAGCAGCAAGCTGGCCACCACGAGAGCTGCCCACAGCAACAGGTCGCATATCCCGCGAGCCAACTTGCTATACTTGGACATGGCGTTAACCGACTTCGACTTCCACTGAGATTGCGACTGCGACTGCGATGACGATGACGAGGTCTCAACCGAATGCCAAACCGCGTTTAACTAACCGACCAGAGTCGCTTGAATATCTTGTCTGGCTATGGGCCCAACTTGGCCGAGATTTCCTCTCCCTCTCTCGCTCTCACATTCGCCTCTCTCTCGCTCTCTCTCTGTATATGCAGCTCTCTGTCTTGTCAGTTGTTCTCAGAGCTCAGAGCTCTTTGCGGTCTGTCAGTCACATGCGAATACTCAAACTCAGACTCGTATTCGCTACTGTTTGATGCGTGCCACATTCGCACCCACCGGCCCCCTTCCCAGTCCCTTCCCGGGTCCCTCACATTCCCCCAATGTTGCTTGGTAACGGGCCAAGCTGCCCATCAAACAAGCCATAAACAATAATTGTTTATTTATTTGTCTGTTATACTGTCTATAATTATAATAGTGATTTCACAGTATTAGTCTCTTTGGTTATTCAATATTTGGAGTAATACACGACACTGCAGATCGTGTTCGTATATATCTCGGAGACTAGGGCAGCTTTATTTTGCAACTACTAATGTGGGACTTCAATTGATTATTAACAATCTATTTGGCTTTGGCTTAGTTACAGTTCAAGTCCCACATACGTATCTTCGCCATGGAGAAACTGGTTTCACTTACCAGAGAAATTATTCAGCACTGCCAAAGCGAATCATGTGGGGAACCTACCTGCTAAAATGGGCCCACCAAAAACTCGTTTGCAGTTGCCAGGGGGGGGAATGTGGCAGGGTGGGAGTGGGGCGCTGTTCTCTTCTTTCCTTTCGCTAGCATCTTCGGCAACTGCAACTTCACTTTTGATGCGTGTGCATAATTTGTGTGTGGGCACGAAGTGGAACCACATCGCGGTGGACCAAGCGACCAAACCACTGACCACTCAAGTGTTAAGGCGACATGGAGGACGGGGATACTCATAATTGTTGCTGCTTCTTCAACTGATTCGAGCATGAGCTTGTGGCTTGGGGTTTTCTCTCAAAATCCCCTTCCTTTTATGACTCAAGCTCGAATTTCGCTTGAACAGAGATTCGCTGTCCAATGACCCAGTCAACGGATCTCGACTGAATCCGCACCTGTGCTTCTACCTGTGTCACACTGTGACGTCAGTCGCATTCCTCAGTCTATGGCGTAGTATGGTATTTCACAGCTGTCGGAATGTTATGACGTTGTGACGTTGTGACTGCGAAAGCTTTTAAGCTCCGCTCTTGGAGAATATGAGCGCTGAATATGAGCTTGGAGAATATAAGCGTGTAAACGGGTTTTGATAATCGATTCTTGACTCTCGTTGTTTATTTATTTTTATACTTTTACTTACTAAAATTGCAACTGGCAGCATGTCTGGCTCGTTAACTCGCCAAATAAGCATTATACGTCTTAAACATTTTATTATTTGAGTGTTAATGTATGATAATAATAATCATGTTGAATAATGTGGGGAAGCTACCTGTCAGTCAATTAGACTAGCTTTGATCATTTCGAATTGATCATATTATTCCATATTCTTTGTAGAAATCTTGAATGCTTTAATCATTTTATAACTAGTTATCATCATATTTACAATTTATTTTCCGTAGTCTTATTCTGGATTCATTTTTATCAATTCTTTCATGTTTATTATGCATTTACAGTCTAGACTTCAGGTTTATCTGGTCCGAGGTTCAGTTTCCTAAAGTGCATTGCACGTGCACAGAATTGAAATCAATTAAATTGCATTTCGTTTAATATGTTTTACATGAAAATGTAGTTTGCGTGTTTGTCAAAGTTCTTAAAACAATCATCTATTATTAACTATTGCTATTAATTATATGTAAGTTTAACTCATTACATAAAATCTAATTTTTGGACTTTAACTAATTTTTAATATATGTATGTATATTAGAGTGCATCGATTTTTTCACTGAAAATGGTAACCTATATTCGTAATCTACGGTCATTTCTAAGATGTTTACACCAAGAAAACAAAGTTCTTAAAGCTGGCATCTCACGAGCACTTTTTCACCGACACTTTTCGTCAAAATGCTGTCCTTGTCGTTTAACCACACAAAATTTCAAAGCTTCGGTGAAAAACTGACGCTCACCGATGGAAATAGAAGGAAGGTGATAATGTCTAATTAATAATAATATGCAAAAAAAAATATTTTAAATTTACTTAAATAAGTAACGGGTATCCTATAGTCAGGAGCTCGACTACAGCCTTCCCCCTTGTTTTTTCTTGGAAGCTGCATTTTAATAGAAAATATACAACATAAATAAATTAATTGTTGAATTTTCAATACGATGTGCCGATGATGGAATTTTGTAAGCGTGAAAAAAATAATCAAAAATGGAAAGTGATTTGAGAGATGACATTTTTTCCAATATCTAGTGTTATATATTAATGCATCGAACATCGCATTGAATATCGATGTCGTAAAATTGAAGTTCATCCCTGTAGAGATTGGCGGCATGTATCGATTGTTTACTTATACATACATATGTGCATGAGCTTTATCGTGTTTAAAAAATTGCATAATTTTATGCTCTTTCAGCGTTCTTGAATTGTATGTTTTAACTTGTTAATAATAACGTCTATTTAGCAATATATATTTTGGTAGTATTATTACTTATCGAAAAGAATCGCTTAAGACAATTAACAGTCACTTCCTGTTCGAATTGCTCACGACACCACATTCCAAACGGGTTAATACCCCACCCACTGACACATGCACACACACATGCATGGATAGATAGGTTGGTTCAAGTTTGTATGTGCTAATCTACGTAGTACTTACACCTGCTACTTGGGGAAATTAACTATGGCAATAAGAAATGCATACAAATAAACATGCCGCTAAATTACAATTACCCTTCGCTTTCTTCATCCACCCTTTGCAAAAGTATAAACAAAATATTGTCGCGACACAAACAGTTGGCCCCCCTCGCACCTTCCTCCCCTCTCGTACCCTAAAATCATGATTAGGTCCGCCCAGGGAGGCACTTGCAAAGCTGAAGCAACAACTCGGAGCTCTGCCTCAACTCAGTCTGCAACTGCGACGTAACGGGAGCATTGCCTGTTCGCAATCAGCACTCGAAATCGTAATCGTAATAGTAATAGTAATCGTAATCGTAATCGCTTTGTTATTATTTTACACCTTTCGCTTATCAGTCACACCATGCACACCTGTACAACAAGGGTGTTGAGAAGTGTCTATCGCGATTTCAAACTTGGATTTGGTCTGAACAAATAGTCAATTGCAAATTGAAAAAACTTGATCTCTGCTTTATTTTGCATAGCCAGATATTGTTTAGTTGTAGTTTGTTTTATTTTTTTTTAAGTCAGGCTGTCCCAGACCGTGCCTCAGCACTTTTATTTACTCGCACCCGAATCCAAGGTCTTGTGTAACTCGTTTGGGTCTGCAACCATCGCCAACTCAGCGCATTTAATGAATTGTGTCAACAACTAATTTAAATTTGTCGTCGTTTGTATTAACGATGAAGTGTGTCTTGATCCCAGTCGATGATGATGATCATCGTACAATAATCATTGGATTCCTTATGATAATCGTTATCGTGAAACTAAGCTCAATCACTCCCAGAAATTAATCGTAAACTTGATGCAAATTCCGATTGATTGCTGCTGATCATAAGAGTGTTGGTAGAACAGCTATTTCCCATAAATTCGAGTTTTTTTTTAAATGATCAATTGCGAAAATAATCAAAAACAGTGGGCAGCGGAAACTCTGCATTTGCTTTAAATGTATTTACTACATAAATATATATTAAACTTAGCCCGATAAATTTGCAAAATTAAAAGGCATCTGCATCAATCTCTTTTGAAATATCTATAGCCTTTGCTTTTTAAAGTAACCCGCCGAAGTCATCTTAAATGTCAGAATCTTTGTTCGAAGCTTGCCAAACAATTTCAATCTTTTTGATTGGTTTTTATTTCCGACCATTTGAGCCAAAGACACCTACGCAACCTGTGAATATAGAAATTAAACTCTTGTATCTGCTGCAAGTATCTAGATAAGTTAACGATAATTTCATTGCACTATAAGTGACTGTCAGAAATTTCTTTTCATTTTCTAAAATAATCTAAAATTGATCAATCAACACATAAATAATATTTCAAGGGAACCAAATTTCGAATGCTTTGTTTACCAAATTTAGCTTTTTCTTGATCTTTATCCCACTAAAAGCTGGTTTCCTTTCGTGTGAAAAGTTAGCAGTACTGGCTAGTAATACTGATAATAATCATGATCATTAAGTAAGTTGCGATCAATCCCAAATGTCGATGTTCGTAACCGTAAAGAATAAAAGACTAAAGAGTAATCTGCTTCTGATAATGAAATAAAAAACAACCGAGCGTTGATGATCGTGTTCATGATCTCATTTCGTGCAATATCGAGACTGTCGCGTGCTGCGATTATCCATTGGATCGGCTCTGAAAGGGCTACGAATCGATTCTGTGGCTTGGCTCAACAAGTGGGGCGTATTTAATTGCGTTGTGGTTGTGGCTGGATTTGTTGTTATCGCCTTTCAATGAATGTGTGTGGTTATTGATGGGTACGATCACTTTCAGATATCTTTTTCTGGCCTTATCTATATAATAAACAACACTTAAATTACTTTTGAAATTGTTTCAATTTCCACACCAGGCAACTCCGAAAACATTTTTCAATAGATTGGCAAAAGATCGCTTAGCTTGGAATTTTTACAATGGTAAACACTTGTAGTTGTCTTGTTCGGTTGAGAGTAATTTTTCTATTCCGAAATTAACATAAATTAACAGCAAATATTGTCGCAGTATGACAATTTCTATGTAAATTGAGCAGTTGCTACCAGCCATAAAGAAGCTAAGTTCGTTGTGAAAATACAAAGTGGCCATAAACTTGCTGCACTTTATGAACTGCGTTTCCACAGTGCCGCGCACGACCCAACCGCATTCGGAGTATTAGTAAAAAGTGGCTGTTGTTATTGTTATTGTTGCTGTTTGGTGTTGCTGTTGTTGCTGTTGTTGTTGTCGTCGTCTCCATTACCGCACACAGCTTGGGCTCGAGCAACGACCTACATCAACAAATGCTATAAAGGCACGCAGCAACCGATCCGAACAGAGGAGCCCAGCAGCCTCAACCAACTTTAGTCACGTTGCAATGACCTACTCCAATGCTTTGTGGGGTGTGGGGAGTGGGGTGTGGGGGAAGGGATTCGCAGGCTGAAGCGAAGGCACTCCTTCATTCCATGGCATTCGTCGGGTAAATGCAACTCTTTCATTATGCGCAAATGCCAAGTCTCTGGCAAACAAGCCTAAACAAACTCGGCAAAAGTAAACCTTGAAACAATTCAACAGTTTCCTCATTAGCGTCAACGTCGAAGCCAAGAAATACGAGTGCAGCAGTTCCAGGTTGCATTCCCCTCACCCCGTCACTTTATTACAATCGAATACGGGGCACGGGAGGGGGAACGGAACTCAGTCTAAAGCGACGCAAGACAAATTGATAAGAAAAACATAGCATTGAAATTCAATATCAGTGCGAAATACACATGGAACATTATTGGGTTTTGTGGGTTCTGCGCCTCGTCAGTCGCCACTCGTCGATCGTCGGTCGTCAGTCTTCGGTCGTCGGTCGTCAGTCGCTACCGGCAGCAACAGCGCAGCGAGTGATCGTCGCAGTCGCAGACAGAGTCTCAGTCTCAGTCGCATACAGATTCAGATTCGGTCTACACTTCCAAACGACAGCACCGCATAGACCAACGAACTGCCAGCTGCCCAGGAAACCCACAGCCCACAGGCCAAAAAAACAACAACAACAACTTGCAACTCCCAACTGCCAACTGTCGGAGACGTACAACTGACAGTTGGTCTGTTCATCTGGCCAATAGAGTTGATTTATTTAATTTGCTACGACTCCGAAAAACTCGCGCGCGCGAATGCAGTAAAAACATTGCACGTGGTTGTCTTTCTCAGTCTCTTCCTCATTCTTCTCTCGTGCAACAGACACAAAGGAAAATTGCCTTTGAAGTGTGCGACCACTCGACTCGTGGATGGGGATTTAGAAAGCAAAATCGCATTGATAAATGTTCGGAAATAAATAAATGCGCAATTTGTGTGTAAAAGTAAAAAGAGCGCCGAGTGCCGAAAAGCGAATGAACAGATGCGGGACTTTGTGAAAATTGCTTGATTAAAAAGCAAACACCCCAAATAATTGTTGTGTATTCAAGCTGACGCTATTAAAATCATCTGGTGTCGGGATCAGCTCGTGAGTTGATAGCGATAAGGCAACTGAATTAATTTGAAAATAACGCTAAATCAGATTCCGAAAATATGTAAACAAACTGAAAAGAAACAAAGTAAAGCAGTGATCAACTTAAACTTAATTCTGAACTAACTCCGAATTAACTCCGAATTGACTCCGAATCGACTCCGAATTAATTCCTAATTGTCTTGTACACACAATCAAAGCCGCCTTTCCCGTTAAACCTAAATTACTCCGAAACAACTCCGAATCGATATGCGGACCTTTAAACGCGGCTTTTTTTGCTCGGATCTGTCACTGCGCTATCCGTACCACGAATGCACCATCACAGTGCCCATGCTGCTCCTGATGATGCTCCTCCTGCCCATGCTCTTCATCAGTGTCGTGGAGATCATGAGGATTTGCAGGCACCTCCGCTTGCGCCAATATCTGCGCAATCTGTGCCGATCCCAGGCGACGTTCAGCTTTGGCTTCATTGCCACCTACCTGACCACGGAGCTGGCCAAGCACGTGGTGGGTCGACTGCGTCCGCACTTCTACAGTGCCTGCCAGCCACGGCTGCACGACGGCTCCAGCTGCTCGGACGCCCACAACGCGGATGTGTACGTGCAACACTTCTACTGCAGCAACCGCAACCTGTCCACGCAGCAGATCCGCGAGCTGCACGTCAGCTTCCCAAGCGCGCACAGCAGTCTCAGCTTCTACTCGATGTGTCTGCTGGCCTTCTACGTGCACAGCGCGTGGCAGGGGCGTGGCAGCGTGCGCGTCATGCGGCACATCCTGCAGTTCCTGCTGATCATGGCCGCCTGGTACGTCTCGCTCAGCCGCGTCGCCGACTACTGGCACCACTGGTCCGACGTGCTGGCCGGCGCCGTTCTGGGCGTGGTCTACGCCACAATCACGGCCATTTACGTGGGCGATCTGCGGCACGCGCGGCCCCACGTCGCTGGCCCCGTTGCACTGGGCTACATGTGTTGCAGTTGCAGTTGCAACAGTGGCTGCCACCAGCGCCACCATCATCTGCACCATCAGCTGCTGGCCGAGAATAATAATTCCACGACTGCCACTAAGGTGCACTTTCTGGCAGCCACTCCATACCACGGCGACAGCAGCAGCAACAACAACAACAACAACAACAGCGACATCGACGTTGAAGACGACGACGACGACGTCCATATCGACATCGGCATCGACGGCAACAGCGACGGCAGCTGCGACGTTGACGCCGACTACAAGCTGCCCACATCGCGTAATCCAACACCACCGCCCTCGTTACCGTTGTCGGCAACGCCCTCTCCGCCACCCCCGTCCCTGACACCGTCACCGCCACCGCCACCACCGCCGTCTTCTTGCTTGCCAAATACGGCCTAATCCGACAGCCGGAGCAGAGACCTATCTATAGGATGGGGAATGCTTTGGGCGGCGGCCACTTCGACCATTTTTCCATTAGAAATTCGAAATCGAAGCAAACAGAAAAATGTGATAAGCACTCTTTACCTGATATGCACATACCGCTTTGCCAAGAATTCCGAATGATTTACGAAATCCACGTTGCGACATTGTGCAACATCTGGCAACGCTGCGGGCGCACAGTGGGCTCGAAACGTGATGTGACCGCTCAAAAGTTAGCACTTGCAATTTATATAATTATAATGATTTTGGCGGCATTATCAGCATTTCGAGCATTTGTATCTTGGTTTGTGTCCGTCTGGTGTCCAGTGTCCAGGGTCTGTGGCTGCCGCTTGTTTGTTTGTAAACAAAGCCGCAGTCACGTTGCTGTCGCCTCTTTGAAGTGTGGCAGAGACAACAACACAATCTTCAGGCAGCTGACGCTGCAGCTGCGGTTGGCGCAGACGTTGATGGTGACGCTGACGCTGCCAGCGGCGCACTGTGGGGCCATTGCTCATTTTGCTTTGCAAAAATCGTAACTTTTGAACCAAATGAGATAATTTAAATAACTAAAAAAAATGTTATGGAACCTAAAAAAAAGTATTTTTAACAATTGTTGATTTTTATGATTTTTGATTTTAATTTTCAAAAAGTTAAAAATAAAATTAATTTCTTTGAAAAAATTATTTTTTATTTTCCGGTGTGAATTATCAGAATCCAGACCAAATTTGATTCAAATCGGACCACGATATCATATACTCTTTTTTATTGTGACGTTGCATTAGTTTTTTTGATTTAAGGTAAACCGTTGGGTCCGTGTGGGTACAAAACCATATATATTTATTTACTGCTAGACAGTTATAGACAAGAGAGTTATCGTCTACCAAAGTTAAAAAATAGTCCAAATCTAATGTTTTGCAGGTAAGTTGCAAAGTAAAATTGCAATGGTCCCACTGTGCGGCGTTGCTGCTGCCGGCGTTAAATGGATTTCAATGCTTTGCGATAGACGCAGAGTCGATAAGGCAACAGAAAATATAAATAATGTACAAAAAAAATAAAAACAAATCGGAGAACAAATGTGTTGTTGCTGTAATTGCCTAAGTTGTAGTTAAAGACCATTCGAATTTGATTATTATTGGTCCGGCCTGAAGATTTATGAACAAAACTATTTATTAGCATTTACTTACATTTATATTAGTTTTATGAGCATGTTCAATTCAAAAGAGATTTCATTTGCTTTCGTTGTTGAAAGACAAGTGCTTGCTGCTTTCGAAATAATAAATAATGCATTATTGTTATTGTTGAATTGATTTATGGGGTTTTCAATCTCCTAGATTCGACTAGTACAGGCAATCAACTCGGGATTGGTACGCTCTCTTGGAAATTTCACCGATTCACAGCAAATTCGAGGAAACCTTTGAATCTTATCTTGTGGCAATTTCTTTAAATGCTTAGAAGATCTGTTATCGAAGAGCGCCAGATAAGACAAAGACCAACCGCATTTCTGATAACTCTTGTCGATAAAATAAATTTGTAATTGTGGCTATAATTTACCCCAAAGACACGACGCACGAGTAGTGAGTAAACTTAGTATGTAGTACATGCGAGTATTTAGGAGTGTTCCCTATCTAATCGCTTGATAAAGGTATTCGCCGAACACAAACTAAGTGGAACTGGAGGAATTTCACAATCATATCTAGGTACTACTACCATTCCTTGTGGAAACGTGTACTATTGTCATAACTTAACTGATAAATCAATATAAACAAATTTCAACTATATTATGATTGCACATTCCCAAAGACTTTTGGCGTCGGTAACATTAATGGAGAGTAAACAATAAACACAGTTGAAATTTGAGTAATTTCATTAATTTCATTTCATGAATCTGTCGTAGGAATAAGTTTAGCTGGGTTCTGTGTGATCCGTATAAATTTGCTCGCCACAAATGTATTTTGGCGAAATTACGAGTACTCGTACCATTCATTCACATAATCAAGCGAATTGCCAATCTACTCATCAGCTTGTATATTGATTTTTACCCCCACCTACTTACTTAGCTTGTCAGTCAACGATTGATGTTTAAATTTGTGCAATTGAGGCGCATTACCTACTCACCTAGATATGCATCCATTTACAGATACAGATACAGATACAGATACAGATAGCTGCCTCTTTGAACTATATCCAAGTACAACGACAAAAGACTTTTGTGGTCTGTGCATGCGAAACCACAGCGAAAAGCCATAGAAATAAAACGCAAAACTAAAGCCAAGCAATTTATTTTTAAGCACACATATCGTAGATACTCGAAGCTACTTGAAGGTACTCGATTACAATACGGGCACAAAAGATCTCCCTACTAATACAAAACAATTGGGTGCAATCTTCCAGATAAATTTCGACTATGGACGAGCCATTGAGAGTGGGCCACCGTGCTGCAGATGCATTTTATTTATTTTCCAATTACAATATCTGTTTTCTTGGCTTTTTACCCTTTGCCGCACATGATATTTATAAATGCCAAGGAATCCTTTGCAACAGTGGTTGAAAGTGGGAGAGTGATGGAGATAATCATATCTACTCTAAAAATTGATCTAGTTGTCGATATATCTATCAATTTGCATAAATTAGCTACTAATGTAGAAAATTATTGCAAGTTGAGTAAAGTGTTTGATCAATAGGAAATTAGGAATGTATGCGTAACTAGAAACTAAATTAAGTATCTTTAAAATATCAGCAATATAATCGTAGTTGAGGCTGGAATTCATTTTATTGCGAATGGTGTAACAAATATTTATCGAAAAACCTGTTAATGTTTACATTATTACATTATCAGATTAATCGAATCAATAATGTTGTGCAATCTTTTCTCAATTTCCCACTGTCTCTGACAGACTTCTCTCACCCACATCACGTCGACATCGATGCATAGTTTGTCTCAGCGACTCTATTGACATTTCCTCAAAAACTTTTCTCATCAATTCATGTCAGTGTGCGACGAGTAAGTGTGTGTGTGTGTGTGTGTGTTGGTACTTGTAAATACGACAACGTTTATTGTCATTGGAATTATTACTGCCACATGCGAGTGGAGCGGAGGCAGCCAGTCAGTCTGCCAGTTTTCCATCGCATCTCCAGCGTCGACTTCATTGTAGGTAGACATCACAATGGTTGCTAGGGGAAAACCTGTTTTTCAGTTTTGCTTTTCTTTGCCCCCCAGCAGGACCAGGGACAGGAACAGGGACAGGAGCAGGAACGGGGACTAGGACGAGAACTGAGGCTGAGACTGAGATAGAGTTTGGGTCTCTAGCTACTTCTTGCGTATTTTTTTGGCGTATGCGAAAATTTAACGAATCATGAAATACGATAATTGAACCATGCACAAGAGTTCTTCGCCGACAGAGAGAGAGAGAGAGAGAGAGCGACGTTTCAGCGTCAGTTGCTGCTTTGTTTGTCCCTCTCTTTCTATATATGTACATATATAAGATATATAAATATATATAGATGCATGTATGTGTGTGCCGAGTTGCGTATGTGTGTGGCATAATAAAATTTTATTGTAGCCAAAAGTTGCTACCACTTTTTCAC
This sequence comes from Drosophila quinaria, assembly GCA_035047525.1. Lineage (NCBI taxonomy): Eukaryota > Metazoa > Arthropoda > Insecta > Diptera > Drosophilidae > Drosophila > Drosophila quinaria. The sequence goes on from JAWNPO010000178.1 coordinate 164,372, forward strand.
GGTAGTGAGGCGTAGTTTTCTCGTCTCGTAATTGTTTGCGGTGTGTGCGTGTGTGTGTGTGTGTGTGTGACTGTTCTTGCCTTCGGCTGCCTTGATCAGAGCTGAGGGCCCAAGGGGGCAAATGAGGCGAACGGAACTGTGCACCCAGATGGTTAGAAATTAGCGCGATGTGTGTGGGATTGAATGGTCTTAGTTGGATCTGGATGTGAATAACTGAGCACGCAACAATGTCATGGTTATCGTCAATGCCTTTGATTTTGAACGACTCGTGGTGTGATTGGGGGGGGGGGGGGTACAGCAACTTCAACGTCTTTACGCCATTTCTGTGGCATACTTTCAGGCGGAAGATTAAATTTGGTTAGGAGCAATTAAAGCGGCTACTTTTTACCGGTACTGAGATTAGTTCAATTTGTGAGCTCTGTTGCTTAATTAATATTTTTACCAAATGTTTCTTGATGCCCTATTATCTTTATTATCATTTGCAATCTTAAATTCTTATGTTTTCTTCTGTCTCTTAAATATTTATAGTCATGAATAAGCATGTAAATAAACTTGTAGTGCTAATATGCAAATTAAAATAAATTAAATTAGCAAAAACTAAATCAATTTCAAAGGCGCATTTTAAATATTTCACATTGCATACTTCCATACGCCATGTGGCATTATAACTGCTATTCAAGTCTGTCGGTAAAAAAGCCCCTTAAGCTATGCTATTCAATTGTTACTCAGCGAATGCGATTGCGGGAACTCTGAATGTTCTTCAGCTGCTTCTCCACCTCCTTCAAGTACTTCTCGGGCAGACAGTTCTCTCGCATGGCCGCAATCTTGGAGCTGATCACATGCTTGATGTTGGCGTCCCTCTGGCGCTCCTGGTCGAGCCACTTCTGCATGCGGTCGTGTTCAATGTCCGCCCGTCTTCGACGCTCCACTTCCTTCTCAGTCATCTGCTGCTTCAGGTCCCGTCGATAGGTCTGGCTTCTGAGGTCCCGCTCCCGATCCAGTCGGCGCTGCTTCTCTTCCTCGTCGCGCATCCGCTCGAGGGCCTTGGTGAACTCCTCCTCGGCATGGGCAATCTCCTGGGCGATGCGCTGCTTCAGTTCCTGCGCCTGCTGGGCCCGTGACTCAAGCAAATCCCTCTCCGCCTCTCGCTTGGCCACAGCCGCCTGCTTTTCCCGCTGGCGATACTCTCGCTCCACGCGATTGCGTTCCTTCAGATACTTGAGCTCCGCGTTTGTCTCGCGTGTTTCCTGCGCCTCGGCAGCTATGGTAAAGATGCGCTGCTGCCGCCGCTCGAACTCCTTCTTCACCAGCTTCTGCATGTCCTTGAGCTGGCGCTCCTTCTCTTGCTTGCCGCGCATATAGGCTGCCACCCGCAGCTCCGCCAGACGCTCCTGCTCGCTCAGCATCGTCTTGAACACGCTGGACATTTCGCGAATGCGCTGCAGCTCCTCGCGGAAGCGAACCTTGCGCAGCTGCACAAAGTTGCGCTGGCGCTCCTCCTCCTCTCTCAGCAGCTCGGTGGCCTTTCGCAGGTGCTTGGCCTCCTCGGCCACTCGCTGGGCCTCCAGGAAGCGCTGATTCTCGCGCTCGCTCAGCTGCTGGCGGATGTCCTGGGCGTACTTGGCTCGCTTCTCGATCTCCAGGCGCTCTCGCTCATCCTCCGCATTCAGGGCATCCTTGGCCCGCTCATTGACCATTTTGGCCAGGCGTTCGTCGTCCTCACGCAGCGCCCTGGCCAGTTGCCGCTTCTCCTGGATTTGTGCCTCGCGCACAGCCTTACACTTGGCATCCAGGATCATGCGGTTGATCTGCTTAACCTCCTCCTCCTGCTCTTGTTTGGCCAGCAGTGCCCTACTCAGCACTGTGTTTTGCTCCTCCAATGCTTCGTTGATCTCGTCGCAGTGTGCCTCCTCCTTGGTCTCCGCCTTTCGAGTAGCATCGATCTCCTTGAAGCGTCTCTTTGTCTCCTCCACCAGCTGGAGCTGCCTGCGATGATCCTCCTCGTTCTGTTCGATGACCTTCAGCTTGTCATCGATGCTCACCACCTTGCATTTCTCCTTGAGTCTCTTCAGATCATTCGGTCGCAGCACCAGCTCCTTGGCGCCTTGATTGCGTCTCCGCTCCCGCTCATTGCGCTTCAGCTGCTTCTGATCGAAGGCCGCAAATTGCTCACTCCGCCGTCGAAATGGCACATGGCTGGTATTAGCCGCCATCGATGTCATCGGCCGATAGCCGCCAGGAGGCGGACGATACGCCGCCGTCTGAGCCCTTGCCCTCAGCTCCTGGCAGCGCTGCTTGAGTTGCGCCTCGGCGCTCACAAAGCGCACATTGCAAGCAGATAAGCAGGGCATCCTTCCCACCAATCGGATGAATTTGAGGTAATCCAAATAAATGTTAAAACTGAGTTGAAATCGATGCGGCACAGAGACTTTCACTGCCTCGAAATGTGGTAAGAAATAGACGGACGATAATGTTGCTCAGTTACTAAGTGTCTGTTTGTTGGTTTGTTTGTTTAGACCGCAAACGAGGGTCACCTTGGCAGCGGTCTGGTAACCCTGGCACTGCACTTGGCGTGAAACGGTTTGGCAACACCCTTCGTTACCATAAAAGGTGTAGAAGGTGCTGACTGCAATTGATTTGTAGGGAGTAAGAAAGGAAAGGATTGGAGATTCTTTTCACTTTGAAGTCCCACTTTGGTCAGAGAAAGCCTCAGAAATGTCAGCTAGCAACTGTTTAGCTTGTTATCTAGTTTACCCACTGACCAGACATTTGAAAGAACCCAAAGTTTTGACCCATCCCTCGGCCTTTAATTTAAGCATCAGAAATGCAACGAAGCATAAATTTGAGGCGCTTCAATCTTATGATTTATGCGCAATGCTCAAGGACAAAATGTCTAGGCAACATGCACAACAAACACACACACACACGCACAGCACAACACACATGCCACACACAGCTGCTCAATGATGTGTGTGAATGTGTAAAAGAAGTCGGCAATTATGCGGCATACAAAAGCAATAAGCCAACAAAGTTCACACATTGTGGCCATTGGCCATGGGAGACTGGTGACTGTAGACTAGTAGACTAGTGACTACTGACTGGTGGCGAGTTAAAACTCATTCGGATTTGGCAACTGGACATTTGAGATATCATAAGAGCATGTCCACTGCCCATCCAATCGGTCAGCAATGCCCAATGCCCATCTGGGCGTGTTGCAAGTCTAAGCTGGCAAAGTTTACGGCCACACATACAAATTAACTTGACCAGAGAGCAACAGACAGCCCAGTTTGCTACGCCCACATTGTCAAACACACACACAGAGTGGACGAGAAAATAAGAGACGGCAGAGACAGAGAAGAGTGAGAGAGGGAGTGGTAAGAGGAAGCAAGAAATCTAATACTGAACAAGCATCCACAATGATTTCTGCTGACTTTAATAAAAAGTTTTTGCAATGAAAACTTTCACTAGGAATATTCAGAGACCTTTTTCGAGCACTTCACAAATGCATTCAGGCGTTAAAGTCAACTTAAGCCCGGCTCCCATCTAGGCCATTTCCCATTTTCTCAGCCATCTACCATCTACCACATACCATTCCATTACCATTCCGCTAGGGAGACCTCCCCACAGGGAGCACATTGCCTGCCGCAAATGTAAATTGACATTTTCGAGTGCACGATTGAGCAAATGAACGCTTCTTTTTTTTTTTTTTGCCTTCGCCAAGGACCTTTGGCAAGTGTAATGGCAGTCAAGTTGTTGGATTAGCAGCAGGCCTCGACGGCAGCGTGAGAGTTGAGAGGTCATGCATGGCCGCTTCGCACATGAACTTCTTGATTACATGCAAAATGCTGTTGGCCTCGGCTTGAAGGTATCATTAGAGCATTCTTAGCTCTGGATCAGGCCTTAATTTATGCTGGGTAATTGAAGTTGAGCTGGGGACTCGGACTGGGTCTGATTAGGGCCTAAAGACTTAGATTAGCTGAGATAGTTTATCGCCCGACACTAGCTAATGTTATCTTTCTCTTATCTTTTGCAGGTGAGTCCAGAGATGATGATTCACAGGATTGGAGGGACTGCGACCCTGAGTGCTTCAAAGTCATGTTTCCAGACAGACAAATGTCTCAACTTAAACCAAACGCAGACAGTGCCCATACTCCTAGACAGATTCAGCAACTGAAATTGACTTGAGCACAAAACTTTGGACGTTTGCACTCGCGTATCGTCAGCGTCGAGTGTCTGAGTGCATTACGCATTCGCCACGTATGCGAACGTGGCAGGACCCAACGGGCCTATTACAAAAGCTCATGCTGCTGCAGCCGTCAAATGCCTTTTGCCATATGATTCATTGGTCTGCCCCGCTGCCCCGCTGCCACTCCTACTCCCACTCCCTCTAGGAGGGAGGAAGGGAGGTTCCTTTTGGTAGACATGCGTGTGCCGAGTTATTTGCATAAATTATGGAGGAGCACTGGACTAGGCAGCAGCTCGGGAGGGAGAGGGAATCGGCGCAAAGCTACTTACCAAGTCTTCAACTCTATGCTGTTATTTATATACATTTTCCACTGACAGACATTCGATTTCCGGCTGCAGATTCTCTCGATGTTGCGTTCGTTTACATTTTCATAAACATGTGCTGGGATTTTAACCCAGCTTCTAGTCCTGTTCTCGTTCTGGCTGACAACTTTGCATAACTTTGTGTGGGAATTATTGATCGTCGGCAGCTTTCAAGTTCGCTTGGCAACAACTTTTCCCTTTTTGGCCCGTCTCCACCGTCGGCAACTGGCAACTTAAGCAATTTCATGCAGTTTCCTGTTGTCGTCGTCCTGTTCAGAGGACTAAGAGCACGTCATTTATACTCGAATATCGCACGCATATTTTTATTTATTTGGCAACATATTTCGTAGCCAGATCTCATGATGCCACACCCAGCTCTTGGCACACATTACTCATACGCACCGTTGAACTTATGTTTTGGTCAATTTTTTACAGCAAGTGTCGAGTCTCTCTGTCTCTCCTTTTCTACTTGAGGCCAACACACCCTTGCAGCCCATAAATTTCCACACATTTTCATTGTAAATTAATTTTATTTTATTTTTTATGTTCAGTCTTTTTATATTTTTCAGCATTTTGATTCACTTTGGGTCATATGTTAGGGGCTGAAATGGTTATGTAATATACTCTCGCATGTGGCCCAAATACCTTGATTAATTGGCTCGAACGACAAACACAGAGAACACACAATGATCCCGTTAATAGCCACAACTCATGTTTCTGATTAGTTTATTTGCCTATTCATTCCCTCAGGTCCATAAATCGCATCTTTGGCTACAGAAATACTTGATTAAGAATTAGCTTTCAATCAATCTGACACACATTCAGTTAAATGAATATTTTTATTGAGGGAGGTGAGGTCAATCAATTGAAAATCTGAAACAGTTTGAGAGAAGCAACTTTAACAAGAGATACAATTATTCCCGTCTATAGCTCTTTTAATTTCATTGGTCTTTTTGATTTCGTCGACCTTTTTCAGTTCGGGCATGCAAACAAATTTCATTGGAATAAAATTTTAATCACGCTGCAATACGAAACTGGTTTCTTTTAGTTGCTTTTGCATTTCTCTGGCTTGTGCGGAGAGGAGGAACCTTTTGCAATCTCGTGCACTGCCATGCAAAATATAATTTATATTTAATCCAGCACACAAACAAGTCATTAACCATATTTGGCCAGCCAACCTGAGCGGGCCCCTGACATTTTCTGCTGCATGTAAAAACGAAATTTATGAAGACTGCAGCAAAGAATTACGGTCTCTGTCTCTGTCTCTGTCTCCGTGTCCCCATCCATGATGGCTCTGAGTTCTGGTTCGGGATATTGCCGGGAACTTCAGCTCGAGCTGTACCTTTGGATTATTTTATTTATGGTGATGCTGATAAGATGTTGGGTCAGGTTGGTTGGTCAATTGCTGTCCCATTGTGAGTCACTTGGTCAGCCCATTACCAGCCCCATCATCATAATCATCATCGTCAGCATCATCATCACGTTGTGTGCTCAATTTGTCATTGATGTGGGACTTTTAATAGACTCTCTACAATTGAATGTCTGGGGGGACTCCCCTCTCGGATCGATCAGTCCAATTTAAATTCAATACACTGTCCCCTCGCTGAATCAGCTGCAAATTCGCAGAAATTCACTTGAAATTATTTGAATTCATATTCATTCTGGGCGTATTGTAGAAACCACAAGCGTACGTGCAACATTCAAGCTCATGTCACACTGCGACTGAGTTGGCGGCAACGTCGACGCTGGCGCCAGTTGACGCTGACGTCGACGCCGACGCCGACGCCGCTGCCGGCAAAGACTCCGATTGTGATTGCGATTACGTGATGCTTTAATCAATTCTTGTTTGCCACATTCACAAGTCGGCGATCCTCTGCTCAACTGTAAACAAACTGCACTCGCATGAGCAGAAATTGTGGCAAAAACTCTTTGTCGACAGTGTTTATGCAAATTCGCAAATGTTTTAATTGATTAACGAGCTGCGAAGTGTGCCAGGCCCATCAGCTCATCCGGCAGTGCAGTGAATTTGTACTCGTAATCATATTTGCATTTTTGTTCACATTGTTTATAGTTGTCGCCATTGCATTATACGGAAACATTACAAATTCGCTGCATGTTAATTTAGACAAGGGAATATTAAATGATCAGACAATTGTGAGTTTAACGTTGCATAAATAGAATATTTGACTGACTGTTTGGAATTGGGTGAAAAAAGCATCTTTCATTGCTTTTAAGCTTGTTACAAAGTTAGAGTATTTGATAATACCAATTTAAAACCTCATGTTTCTAAATATAATTTCTTTCTTCCTAAGCTTGACTTTGTCCAAAATTTGTAGCAAATCTAACAATTATTTTTCCAAAACACAGTAAAAACGTTTTTTTTAAGATTATACTTATTTATAAAATTTATTTAGGGTTAAAATAACTTCTGTCACAATTTAGTCTTATTATAGGAATCAGTTATGAAATGATCTAAAACACTATTGTAAAAAAATATCTCTAATCAACTAAGATTAGATTGGGAATATGCTGCTTTTCTAAAAACAATCTTGATACCACTTTTAAAACTAATATTCTCGACTACCTCAAGAATTAATCTTGTTAATGCAAGATATTCTATCGAGCTGAATATAGATTAGCCTTAATTAAAGAATACTTTAACAATATTGGGACAAAGTACAGTACCCAATAATAAACATATATATGTTCTTTTGGCTTAGTTGTAAGTTGAACTCCGGTAGGGAATCCTCTCACCACACTTAGCGTCATTTTGACGAACGCTTGTGGCCACTTTACTGTCCAGCTTCAGTCAGGCCATTAAAACCGAAACTCAAACTTGACCGTCCGAGCCAACAACGTCAAGCGGGCCGCAGACTGCAGTTTGGAGACTGGAGACTGCAAATTGCAGACCAGCGGATATGAGAAGGAGCGAACCAAACACCATGAGCAGCATCGGGCACATAAAGCTCCCAAGTGGAGAAACCAATAAACAAAGCCCATGTCAGGGGACGTACGAATACGAGTCTGTGGCATTGGGAGGCGGCTCCTCGGCAGCTCTCCCACGCACTTCGAGCGTTCTCGTCCAGTCGACGGGCCGACGGGCTGACGAGAAATAAATTACATACAAAATAACTGCAATACATGTAAATAAAAGTAGACACCCACTAGAGAGTCCTGGGGCTGGACTTATGCTCTTCAGTTGGGGGGAAAGTCGACGTCAGCGTCTCATCAACTGGCAGCCAAGTAAAAAAGTCAGTCCAGGCAACAGTCAGTCCATTGTCCTGCGTTCTGGGGATATCCATGTGTGTGTGAGTGTGTGTGCTGTCCAAAGGACTTTTATGCTTGCCACATGGCTGCTGTCCTGCACAGCGACATTTTGACGTCTCCAACTCCGCAGGCTCGAGTGTGCCGAGACCAAAGGAGGAGGCGGAGGAGGACGAGGACGAGGATGAGGAGCAACCAGACCGCCCGAGGCCAAAAGTATCACTTGTCAGATTAATTTACGTGTTTGTGCTGCCGCCACAGCACCAGCTAGGACGAAAGCTGTGTGTCCTGTATGTTGTATGTTGTGTGTCTCGTGTCCTGTGTCCTGTATCCTGTGTGCTCTGTGTTGTGTGTCCTGACAAAGAAATCAGCTGCTGCGATGCGGTTCGGTGTGGTGCGGTGCTCCACATGCAAGAACCGGAGCTGAGGCATGTCGCCGTCGTATTTACTTGAAGTAGCCTCGTTTCCCAGACCGCCAGGACCTCTGCTGAGGCTATGTAAATTTAGTGTCCTCCATGGAGGAATAGAGCAGGCCTTTAATGTGCTCAAATTTAAATGGACAATGCACTTACACACACACACACCTCCACACACACTCGTACGCAATAGGCTTTAATTTTGCATTTCAACTTTTAGTCGGACACGCCCCCAAGTGCAATGCAATCACGCCCCTTCTCCCTTCAGCCTCCTTTGGCTCTCCGTCTATCTACCCTGTTCTGCCTTGTTATTTGACATTTTTCAATTTGTAAGGCCTTGGAATTATCGGCGGTTACGGAAGCACAGTGGAAAGCCCATGACGTGAAGCCCATGGTGTAAAGATATAGAATTCTATGAACAAAAGTAATATTTTTGAATATTTCTACTAGTTATCATAGAAAAAGGTTATATATTATTATTTCAATTTAAATCGTCTACCTGTAGCTATTATAATATATATCGAGAACATATTCTGTCATATATGTCATATTTTAAATTATACAAAATTCAAAAAGATTGTCGGAAACGGCAAATGAAAAATAAATTAATAGTTTCAACTGTCACTACATGTATATGTACATATAAGTATTAGCAATAATTATGGTTTATTAATTGTAGATATATCAATACAATAACATTCACTACAAATTTCGCATAGTAATTAAAATAATCCATCCCCAAACCTAAATCTTAAATCAGTTATTATTCTTATAATTTTATTTATACACAATTTATTTCATTGTGGGCTAATCCTTTCATCATTTCATATCGAGGCAGTTATAGATTTGTGCATAATTAGTCCTTCTCTTTATTTAACGATTTCTGTTTGTACTCGCAGTATTTCATTTTGCTCCACAGTATCATGGAAAAACCCTTTGTATGCATTTCTGGAGGTTGGGCCGTGTTTTGTGTGTCGTCGCTTGATTTTAAGTTTTAATTTATGCAAATTGTTGCTATTTGTTGTTTTTGTTGTTGTTGTTGTTTATTTTTGTTGCTGTTATTTTTACACATGTGTTGGTCCCTCAGTGTTTTGTCTCCCCGTGTAGCATTTGTGTTATATCTTAATGTTTGCTTTAGACGCATTTAAATTTTTAAGCCCCACTGCCACGCCCCCACATGGGCAGCCCCCACGCACACAGCCTCAGCATCGACGGCAACGCTGCCACCGATAAGGATAATGGAAAATTTATTAGTTTAATTGAATTTCTAAGGCGGAAGTTTTACGTTTACGTAATGATATCGTCGTCGTCCTTTGGCATGCCAACAGAGTTTGGTCCTTTGCTTCCATTGTTGTTGTTGTTGTTGTTGCTTGTTGTTGTTGTTGTCGGTGGCTGTGGTGGCTTGTATACATTGTTGTCCCCTCTCCTTGCTATCATCCATTGCCCCAACTCCCTTTTGTGCTTTCTGCATGTGGCTGCTGTTTTAGTTTGAGGTTTTGTATGCCTCGATAATTTATTAATGAATGCATTTGCCTACCACTTTTTCCCTGGCTGAGATTGCTTTTAACTTTGTTTTGCTTTGCTTTGCTTTGGGTTCGGCTTGGTTTGGTTTTGTGCATAGTGGTTTGTTTAGTTGGCGATGGGGGATGTTCGATTATACTGCTGATCAGCCCTGAGGGTCGTTCATTAGCTACCTGCTTAGTTATCAGCTTGGAGCGAAAAATTCACTATCTATCTATCTAGACCGACTGAGTAACCACTTCCGTTGCAGTTCTCATTTCCTTTGCCCGAAACAGCTGTGGCAGCCAATTTGTATGGAAAATACTGAACCGATAACAATCGCCTAGGTGCGCCCACTGGGAAATGGGGGCGGGAACGGCGCCTAAAAGTATGCTAGAATAATTTTTCATTGCCTCGCGCCGTCGTCGATTCTTTAAAGCAGAAAGTTAATCAGTAGACACATCAACAACAACAACAAATGGCAGAAAGGCAAGCTAAAAGCAAACGCGAAACAAAGGCAGAGAAAGGAAGAGAGCGAGAGGGCTAGAGCGAAAGAGATAGCTATATGCAGTAGCCAAAAGAAAACACTTAACAGCTGCCAAAGCGCTGACTGAGTGACCTGAAGCGAGTCCAGGGAGTTCCCCGGATACAAGAGGAGAAGGAACAAGAGGAAGGAAGGAAGAGGAAAAGGAGGTAGCTGGAAACAACGGCAAATGGTCAAGTGGCAACCCCTTTGCCGTTGCCTGAAGTGGTCAAAAGTGGCGCCGGGGTGCAAATGGCAAAAGCCAAATGATGAAAGTGCTGCTGAAGCTCCTGCTCCTGTTGCTGTTGCTGCTGTTGTTTCATGGCCATGGCCAACGTTCTTGTCGACGTGGAGAGCGCACATCAAAGGTGCGAGCTGCGCTGCAGGGTTCTAGATTCGACACTGGACTGGGGATTGCATTGGAGCGAACTGCGGGTGCGGGACGAGGGGTGCGGGATGGCAGCTCCTGGCGCGCCACTTTGCATAAATGACGGGTGGGAGCGAAAAATAATAAACTAGGAATACGCACGGACTGCAGCAGGGATCGATGGCTTGACTTGGTCGACGACGACGTCGCTCCTTTCGTGACCTTTGTGCCTTTTAATGTGGTTTGCCGGGCAGACACCCCTGCAATTTGCAATTAATCAGCAAACAGGCAAACAGGGGCAGCTCCAACCTGGAGAAACAGATAAATAGACACCCAGACAGACAGACAGACAGACAGATGACAAACAGTTACTGGTATTCCATGTTTTTTATACTCGTTACTTGTTGAGTGGAATGGTATATTGTATTTGTTTCAATGTATGGCCCCCAAAAATATATATATTCTTGATCAGCATTAACAGAGGAGTAGATCTATGCCCATCTGTCGGCTGTATACTCACTGAGATCTCAAAATTAGAAAGCCTAAAGTAATTTAATTTAGCACACTCACGCCTGTTTCCGCCCTTTCAAACCCGCAAATGTTTCACTTAACCCAGACTTTTCTTTTCTTGAACACTTCCCTTTATTACTCTTCGATCAAAAAAATTATTTTAATGCAATACACTTATTTGCAAATCGAGTACCGGGTATCTCATAGTCGAGCACTCGACTAAAGCATATCTACTTGTTGTTCCTGTTGCAGTTGCTGTTGCTGTTGCATATTTGCAGGCGTGTGGCAGTCGTTGCAAATGTTGCAGGGGAACACATAAATTAACTAGCGACTGTCCTGGCAGCAAAGGGTTAATTTTGTAAAATATTTTAATAGTCGCCACTGCAGTGCCATTTGGCATTTATCCACCTCCTTCGGCTGCCCCCTCCTAGATCCCCTTTTAATCAACCCTTGCGAACTGCAGTGTCACTTTAAGGCAGGGGTCGTTCATATATTTGTTTTGCATTTGGCAAGTTTTTAATTTCATTTGTGCATTGGAGTCAATATGCCAAGAGTCGAGCCACGAGTCTAGAGAGAGCAAGGGAAAAGAATAAAGTACCAAAGAAAAACTGTAGTCAATTGTTAATAGTCATGTCTTTGCCATAAAATTTAAATTGAACCCAAGATTCTTAAAGAAGTGCCCCAGAAGGAGAAGTAAGTCTAAGAATAATTCAAAAAATAATAAATGACAATTTTATGGAGTGGGATGATGGTTAAGCTGAGTCTTCTTGGCCAACTTTTACTGTAGGTGTTTGTCTACTTGCCATGTAGGAATACGGAAAAGAATAAGACTTATCATCCCATCCCATCCCTGCACATCACAGCACACATGCTGGTGCCGCAGCACAATGGGGGACTGGGACTGGGACTGCCAAAAGGCAAGTCGAGAAAATAAGTCATTAAAATGCGGATTACCCAAAGCGTAGAAGTGGATTTTTGCATGTTATTTGCGCGATGCGTCGCCAGACTCTAGTCTTTGTTGGGCTCCTCGGATTGGGTCGAGGCTCAACTCGGTGACTGACAGGGCGCCCGGGAGGCACACGAACTGTGAATATGTTAAGCTCTTTCTCCATCTCAGTCAGTGTGTGTGTGTGTGTGTTAGGCCTTTGGATTTGACAGGCAGCCAAGGACTGATGAAGAGCCAAGCAGCCGAGAGCGAGAGCGAGTGAAATATTTATTAATGATCCTTTTAAGATTTTGCGTGGAACAGCAACATAATTCATTTTGCTCATAAACTGACTGACTCTAAGTGATGGAACACAGCATGAAACAAAACGAATAGCAATATCAAGAGGAGCAGCCTAGAAAATAAATAGTTTAGATCCATGTACATGATCGGAGTAAAGGATACGGATTAACAAATATTCCAATCTCAATTTGATCTGTTAAGCTAAATGTCTAAACACTTTTCATTTCCTCTTCGCAAAAAAACCTTTATCAAACTAAACCCAAACATAAATTGTTTGCTGGACACATCAGGCTAAGAAATTCCAACAACTCAGCGCCAACAATCCGAAGAACGCCTTTAAATGCCAATTAATTTGGGTCCGCCGCAAACTGTCAAGTTGTTGGACAGATTCGTCGACAAATATTCCCAGAATATCCCACATGTTTTGGATTATTTTTTGAATTTTTAATATCAAAAATGAAAAACATAAAAAAGAGAAGCCGCCGTCGCTAAGGTCGCGGTTTGTTTACGATCTCTTAAGCCTGGTTTATAACACCGCATCGATCGCTTTCAATCCGTGTGGCAATTTTGCTGTTTTATTTGCCTCGAAATTAGCAATTAAATTCCAGTGTGTGTGCTCCCATGAAAGAGGCGTGTGTTGATTTTTATTATTATTGAGCGAGATGCTGCCCGTTTCGATGGATCGCGCTGACTCAGCCTCGATTGTGAATGGACTCAACTCAACTCCACTCAAGTGAAGTGAACTGAACTAAAGTGAGGATAGCAGCTGGCCAAAAACAATGGGAACTGTCTGCGACTGGAACTGGGTGTGGCTTCATTGCCCAAAAGTCAAAGCGGAAATTAAAAAGCATCCTCTAAATTTGAGAGTTTAAGCATTTGGCCAATATCAGGTGCAGCAGAGGAAGATCGCATATTTCGAGAGTTCCTCAGAAGGACTTTCAATCAAAAGGCAGCTGAGCTAATGCCTTATGTTATGCCTTATAACATTTATAATCCATCGGGGGTTAATCAAAAGATGACAGTTAATTTTAATGCCTGGCAGGCCCCAAGGCGCGCATTTCTGATTCTGATTCCATTTCTTTTCGTTTGGTCCTAATCCCCATTTAGCATGCATATGCGAATGCGAATGCGAATGTGTCGCCTTAAAGACGTCATAAATTTCCATTTTCAATATGGAAACATGAAAATATATTATTGTACTGTATTTACTTGAGAGTTGTGCAAGTGCGTGGAACCACAATATAAAATGCGTTCAATAAATTCAGCAGTCAAATCCGCAACTGGGACCAAGAGCTGCGTTGTTCATTTCCACATAAGCGATTTTTCACGTAAATCAAAAGTTGGCTCGATGAAAATGAGCCGAGTGAGTGAGTCGAGGGCCTGGAATTGGGGAATTGGGGGCTGAGTTCGGGATGGTCTGTATTACAGACGACAGCCGACTTCAGCCATGTGTCGCTGTGTGTCCCGCAAGTTATGAGATTAATTCATTTGCTTTTTGCTCGAGTGCAAATTACAAAATTACGCCGTTTCCTTTTGACATTTCTCAATTTCTGTTGAATTGTGTGCGACATCGTTGCACTTGGTCGCCAGTCGCCATTCGGTCGGCAATCTCGGCGATAGGCGCTTTTGTTTTTCACATGAATTTAAATTTATAAATATTTAAGCCCAACGATAGACGTCGATGATGAAAAGGGGGGCCAAGGGTAGGGGTAGGGGTAGGGGCGCGGGACAGCTGCTCGTCGCGACGAGTCTTGACTGTAGGCGGGTCGCACGCTGTTAGGCAAACAGAATCAGTTCTGGCCCAAAACCAGTCGACAACAATCACAGAGTCCAGTCCAGTTCAGGGTAGACCTAGACCCTCCTAGACCCAGACTCAGGTTCAGCCAGACATTCTCAGCTCGACATGATAAAAATGAATCTTTGATGTCATTTGGGTTTTGTAGGAAAGTGTGTGTTTTAATGAAAAAAGGGCAACAACAAAACTACATAGCAGACAGACAGACAGTTCAAACTGGAGTCTGTTGCCGTTGTTAATGAAATTTGCACAGGTTGCGAGCAGGTCGCTTTATTTGCTAAAAATATTAAAACCATAAATAAATGATTGGGTTAAATGCGAGTAAGTTGAAAGAGGCAACTTTATCTAGAAAATATATATTGTATATTGTGTAGCTTTGCTTTCACTTACAGCTTTTAATCATTTCATCAGTTGGAATGAAGTTTCTCTTCATATTTTTCTAGCGCTCTTCCAACACCCACAATCATTTGAAAGCAATCATTAAATGATTATTCAATTATTTTCCCCACACTTTTCGTGTTGCATTATTCATTTTGGCCAAATAGATGCCTCTCTGGCCAACAACAATCCAATTAACGTCAAAATATCGCCACACACTCGTACCACATAGACATTCTCGTAAGTAGACCCCGAGCGAATGAGAAATCGTTTAATAGGCGCATCAATCAGTTAGGCGTACTCATAAAACACCAGACAACCGAACAACAACACTTGCCACAACAACAACAACAACAACAGCAGCAGCAACAGCAGCAACAAAGAGATGAGGAGTTGTTGCACGAATAGAAATAAAACATGGTTGCATAGCACATCGAACAAGCACAAGATGCAACACAGGCAACAGGCACATGAACATTCATTTCTTTTGAAGTGCCTGCAACAACATGTAGCATGTGTATCTTAAAGATGCAGATAAAACAGACAGACAGCGAGATAGACAGACAGAGAGAGACTGACTGACTGAGAGAGAATTCTCTCGGCCTGCACTTAATTGTTAAGACAAATCATACGCTAATGGTCGTAAAGCGAAGTGCGCAACTCGCATCCAAAAGATACGCAAAACGTGGCATCCCAAAGATACGACACGACAGAGTCGGAGACAGAGTCGGAGGGAGTCGACTCTCCTCACTATTGGTCTATTGGGGCCTCCTCTCGGTCGCAGCGAGTGTCTCTAGTGCACACATTAAAAATTAAATAAACAATTTGCAGCAGTTTCAGTGTAAAATGTGTGATTAAATGCGGTTGATGGTTCATGGCTCATGGTTCGTGGTCGGCGGTTGGCGGCTGCAACGTTGCACGGCCTTTTTATGGCCATTGAAGTAGCTTCCAAGTTTTTCGAAATGTATTTGAAATGCATTTTTTGGTTTTGGCCCATCAATTTTATGGCAAACGGATGTGTTATTTATTGGTTCTTAGTAGATGAATTTGGAGCGAATGTTGAGGGCGTAGACCTGAGTTTGTTGCACACATCTATTCAAGTTGGCGACTCTTGAACAATGTTTTCTCAAGTAATTTGGATAGTTCGCAATTTGGCCAAATCATTGTGTCAATCGATCGCTAATTGGCGCATCCAATTCAGAGCAATACCAAATTGTAGCTGCAGGAAACGAGTTCCCATCTTTATCTCTGTGTATCTGTATCTTTAGTTGTATCTCCATCCTTATCCGCGTCAGCTCGACCACAATTCTAGCCAAATCAAAGTAAATGCAAGTGCCAATTGCCATGCTCGACTGTCAATCTGTTCGAATACTGTAACCCGATTTCTTTTTTTTATACTCGCACTCGCATGTCTTTTGGCTCAGGTCTCAAGTCGTAACTATTTGAAATTTGTTTCCGCTTTTGCGCTCCTGCCAACGACACACTGCATCTCTGTCTCACTTCATCTACCGCTCTCGCTCTGTTGCAGGGATGTGCGTTACCAATTTTAAAGTTGGGCATTTCGGGGCGTGCGCCCTTTGCAGCAATTACGAAACCACACAACAATCGTTCAATTGCAAAATAAAAGCGACTTAAAAATAGACAAGGCAACTGACAGAACCCACAACCAGACCAAGGAATTGTCGGCTGCTCCTGCTGTTCCTGTTCCTATTGTTGTTGTTGCTATTGTTGTTGCTTCAATTTCGAGACAATCGCAAATTGACAATCAAAGTCTTCAAAGACTGTGGAAACTGCTGTTGCGGCATCACAGCCGAGAAACAAGCGAATCGAAACAGCCAAAAGAGCCAAAAACAGCCAACATGGCATCTTTTCGAATCTTTTTATCTTCACACACACACACACATGTATTCTGTGTGTGTGTGAGTGTCTGCGACGCAAAAGCATTTGATTTAAATTGAGTTTGTGAAAATTTTCGTTGATTTGATTGAAGCAACTAAACTTGCACCGAGCGAAGCCAACTACAACTCTTTGCAACAACAGCAACAATAACATTCGTGGGTGTTGTGAGTAAGCGAGTGAGTGAGTGAATGAGTGAGTGTGAGTGTTCGAGTAGTTGCCGCTGTCGTGGGCGAGTTAGCGGTCTGCGTCTACAGTGCATGAGAAAATTACAATACGAGTATGTGTACGAGCATTTTCTCTAGACAGACTGCAAACTCACTTTGATTGTCTACCATCCTATCTTTAAGGCTCGCAACATGATCAGAAAAATATCAGCTACAGTTGTGTCTTTTTTAGAAAAGATTTTGTTTTACCATATTATGTTTTTGACTGCTGACTGAAAGTAGCGAAAAATTCTTAATCAAGCTGGTTTCTTAATGTAATATTTTTGAGGCAAACAACTATCCTTAATTTCAGCTTTTGGGTTCCCTTTAACAAATATTTGCAAACGTGAAAAAGCATCAACAAAAAATAAAAGGTTGATATTTCAAATAATTGTAAATTGAGTTCTAAGTGAAAGATATTTGTAGGCATAAAACTATCAATCAAAATAACTTCTAAGCCGCCTAGTTCGTAAGAAAAGAGTGTAACAACTCATAAAAATAACTTAGATATCAGATACATATCTACAATTGAATATAATTTTCTATCTTTTATAATTTCGCTGCAGATTAATAGCTATTGCTTTTATCGTTGTACTTTCTGAATGAAACTATTCAGGGAATATAGTTGACAGGGGTGACATAGAAATCGAAAGTAACCGAAAACCAACCAAAAATGTAAGAAAAAACAGTTGGTCTTCGATTGATTTAATTATCTGTGGCAGCACTGTATAGTCCCATAATGTTTCCTATTCAGATTTAATACAAACATTTGCATATAACATAGAAGAAACATTCTCAAAATTCTCGCAGTGCGTTTTTTCTGGTTTAATTGAACTGGTTTTAGTTATTTGTGATGTTATTCACCAATCGCAACACAATCAGTTGGCACTTGCTTTGCTTTCATCTCAATTAAGCCAGCTGCCTTGGTATCCAAGTATCAGTTGGCCAACTCGAGTGTAGTTGACTTTTCTAATTGCCTGGCAAAAGACATTAAATTGTTCAGCACTCGGTCTAATCTCTAATGCTCCCGACACTCGTAAACATTTTTATTTTACTAAGATGCTGCCGCCTATCTTCAGCTCCAGTTTGGACCTTGGCTTTCATCTTTGAGAGCGGAAGAGGGACTAAAACTGGGTGTATGTACAACAATTTTGTCACCTCTATGCGCCACATCATCATTATCATCGTTTTATTGTCTCAGACTCATGTTCATGGCTGGAGCTGCAGCCTGCGGCAATGTGGCAATGTGGCAATGTGGCACCCACATGCCCCGTCGGCGGCGAGTGGCTCATTAAGTCGTAAAAACGTTTTAATCGCCGAGATCCCCTTGCGAATCCATAAAGAGTTAATAAAAAACACAAAATCACGGCGGTCGCTCAGACAAAAGCCAGAAACGACCACGTTATAAAAATGAGTAAATTTATATGCCTAACTTGTACTTTGGTATATTGAAACCACAATCTCAGTCTCCATCGTCCCTCTGGCTGCTCTGGTTTTGATTTTTAATGCCCACAATGCTTCATTACTCATACCGAGAGAGAGAGGAAAAAACACACACACCAACTTGTCGTTCCTGCTCGATGTAATATAAAATGTCTCATTATCATTTGTCGGTTTGTTGTCTCTTGTGTCTCGACTGTCATCTGGGGAGATCTGGGCAAGTGCTCGGCTAGCTAGATTTGGCTAATTGGCATTGTGATTGTGGCAACCTTGCCACACACATAGATACAGATACTGATACAGAAACAGAAACAAAAAAGAAGGGGTACAACAAATCTGTGGCCCGATAACCCCCATTCGGCAGTTACCAGAAGAGTTATGTATAACATATATCGCGGCTTTTAATAGACATTGATTGTCGATGTTAACATAAACTCGCCTTGTAGACAACTGAAAAACTACAACAGAAATCCATTTAAAGTCAAAAACTCGAAGCGTCGCATCAACGAAATCGAAACGCCTCCAACAATTCCCCGCTCTTCCCATTCCGACTCCCATTCTCACTCCCATTCCGCGATCCTCTTCTGTCCACAAATCCGGAATGCACCTCAAACTATGGAAAATAAAAATAAACAATGTTGGAAGCTGGATCCCTTCCCCTTCCCTTCTTCCCTGGCATTGTCCAGTTTCTGTCGGAGCTCTGGTTGCTTTCAGTCGATTTCGATTTCTGTCGTCGCTTGTTGTTTGCATTTTTCTCTGTTTTCATATAAATTATTGCGACACGAGTTAATTTCGCAAAGACAGACAACATTTAGTAGTGGACGTTCGTGGTGCCCAGTCCCTGGCCACGCCCTCCTCATCCAATAAGGTGTCGCTGGCGATCTTGAACTTTTGCCATACGTCGGTTCATTTAGGTTGAATTATGTCGTGGAATTTTTCGCCGCCTTGTTGTTGATTTCACCTCCATTTATTGTATATACCGAATCACTGTGCGCTTTGCATATCCGCGGTAAGAGTTGGATCCCAAAGGTGTCCCCGAGGGCTCCCCTCCACCTCCTCCTCTCGTCCTTTCGTCAGTTTAGAGCCAGCAGCCATTTGGCAATGCGTGTATTTCGGCAGCCGTCTGGCATTGTTTGTGCCCTTGTCTAGGCCGTGGCTGGGTTGGGATGTCTAGACTTTTTTGGCAACCATGTCAAGGATTTCTATCGTCCCAAAATGTAATTTTTATTGTTTCTGCACATTTGGGAGCCATTGAAGTTGTCGCAAACTCGTGCAGTTATTTGGCAATCAAAGGAAAAGAATGAAAATAAATGAGATGAGATGAGATGGAGCCTCCATTTATTTATTTATTAAGTTTTATTTATTTTTTGTTATTTATTTATTTCATCAATTATATTAAATACTGCGTATAGGACATTGACTCATTGAACTCTGTTTAAGAAAACGTTATTAAACCTACACTCACACTGCCCATCTAATCACATGTCCATGTCCGAGTTCCCGTCCAGCTGGCAATCAACTTTTGGCCCATGCAACCCACACAGTCGATCCCCCTTTGAGTTCTCCTTGCCCATTCTGGCCAACAGCTGAAACGCGTTGGGCAAAGCAAATTTAATGGCAAGTGCAGTCGCTGATTTGAGGCTGGTTTGGGTGCATCATGTTGCACGGTCACAGCCATGGCAGACTCGCCGCCAATAAAGATCTCATCAAGTGCAACATGCATCGTGCGTCTTTAACTTGTTCTTCTTCTTCTTTTTCTTCTGCTCCTTCTTCTTCTTCTTCTTTGATTATTCTCCCAAAGCTGAGCCTCTTTTGGGTTATTTGTGTAAACTTGTGGCTGGTCTTTTGGCTTTATCTGTGGCCTTTAATTTATTAATATTCTCATGCACTTCCCACTCGGTTACTCCTCTCTCTCTCTCTCTCTCTCGCTCTCTCGCTCTCTCTTTCGCCTTGTGTATAAATTTTTCAATTTGCGATCTTTGAACTGTAGACAATGAATTCTTTATAGCTTAACCTTGTCTACTGCGTCTACTTCTACTTCTACTTCGACTTCTTCTGCTGCACACAACACTTCAACTTGGATACTTGGATTCTTCTTCCTCATGTGGTTACCCATTCCCTCCCCTCCTCTGTTTTTTATGGCATTTTTGCCTAAGGTGAATGGGCATAGGCCGAGATGAGGCGACTCCACTCACATCTGCGTCTGGAGAGAGATTTCCCGTTCTGTGTTGGAATCTTGTGATCGCAGTGCGTTTATAAATAGCGAATTTTCTTCCATTTTTCATGTTCAATTTCCTGCACTTTGCAACGACACTTGTTGCGAAAGTTTGAGCGACTGATTATTTATTTTCACAAATGTGAAATTTGAATTTGTTTTATACAAATCTCAGCCCTCAAACATTTTCAGCTCCGCGCTGAGACTTTTCCAGATACTCACAGCGACCCATTTCACACTGCAGGCTTATTGAAATGAAATCCGATAAGAGTTGAGGCAAAGACAAATGCCAGACACGAACTTGGCCAGAAAACAAATTGAAAAAGTAACTGAATGATAATGAACTTCTGTGAGTGCCACAGAAATAAAAACTAATGTCGCCTCAACACGAAAAGAGATTTTTGATGAACTTCGAAATCTTCCCATAGCATTGAGCTGGCGGTCAAAACGATCACGAGAAGAGCAAAGACTGAGACAGAGGCAGAGACAGACAGAGAGAGACAGAGACGGAGAACAAAGAGCAGTCCACAAAAATTGAAGCCATCGAATATCAGCAGCTCGAATTTATTGATCATGATTACGGCGACTATTGACACCGCACAAGTCGTGGAAAGGAGAAGGAGCCACAATGAAGATGCCCCACGATTGGCAAGTGCAGGCAATGGAGCAATGGAGCATTGGAGTATTGGAACATTGGAGTCTTGGAGTGGGTAGCCACAGGGCAATGGTATTTCGAGTGGAGCTACCACTGCACTGCCTGCTGCAGAAGAGAGTGTAGGCAAACCGGTGGGTCCTCTGATCGGCAGCAGGAGCAGGAAACGGGGTTGCTTCGTATCTTGTCGAAGTAATTCATACAATTTAAGTCGTATGGGTGGCGAAGTTCTCTGCAAATGTATCTGTATCTTTGTGGCCTCCGCCTGTGCCGTTGAATTGAAATCGGAAATTCATAAATAAACTTTGCCTTTTATTGATAAATCAAAGTGAAGTGCAGCACTGCACAGCAGCAGGGGGTTGAAGAGGTTGTAGTTGAGGTTGCAGTTACCTTATCCCATCCAGGCGAGCAGCCACTTGGAGTTGCATGTGCTGCTGTGGCATGTGGCACGTATGAACTGGTTGCAGGTTACACAGACTCAAACTGTTTGCAGTTCCATATGGAAATGCAAAAGCAACATACACAATCGATTGTTGCAAAGAAAGGCGCAAGAAGTTGAAGCAATTCTTAACAAGAGAATTGCGTTTAAGGTTTAAAGCACAGTATGGAATATAGAAAGCGATACCCTTGCACTTATCTGACAATTAAATGACGGCGACTCTTTAAGCCAAGTGCGAGTATCAGATGACTCACAGCCGCACAGTCATTTACCACAAAAACGGCAATCATAACCACATCAAAAGCGCTTCGATTTACGACTTTCCTCTTAACAGAGTCGACAGAGATTAAAAAAAAGCTACATCCAAATATTTACATTTAACGATAAAAGCCAATTCAAGCCATTCGGCATTTGATGGCTTATTAGACGCCACAAAAACACAAATCGAACAAAAGCGGCTTTTGTAATATTTTTTCATTTGATTTTGTTGAACGATTTTTTAATTCCAATCATAAAGTTGCCTCGTCGTGTCGACTGCATTCGAGCGAAATGATCTTTTTTATGGTCCCCTCCAACAGTCATCAAATGTCCACAAATGACATCAAGCAGTCAATAATGAAGTAAACTATTCGGAACTATTAGGCGGAGATCTGAAACTTAAACACTTCCAAGCGTTAGGGACTTAGGGATAGTTGTCACTCGGTTTAAGCCCCTAAAAAAGTGACAGCTCTTCTAGCCACTGATGTTAAATGGTATGTTAATTTCCAACTAGCGGGTTTTTCAAATTCAATCAATTCACTGAAAAGCTGCATTAAAGCGTTATTGAGGCGCGAAGTTGTATAATCTGAGAGGGCTTTTCATGTTGCATAAGCAGGAAGTTGATAAAATCGTTTTTCGAAAATGAAAGTGAAGGAATTTCTTTGGCGGTGTAAAATAAAAAGGCCAAGACTCTTGGCCAAGCTAAGTTTAATTCAGAGTCAACTCACTCCCATAAGCGAAGTTCTCAAAAATCTGTAATCACATTAGCTACAACATGTATCTTGTATCTGTATCTGTATTTGTATCTGAATCTGTATTCGCTAAATCGGACATGTCAGTGTCACACAGTCATATCCATAGCATTTCATTTCGCATTGCAGTTGCTGTTGTAGTTTGGCTAATGAATACCGCAGACAGTTATCTCCCGCCCAGCATTTGCCATTGGCCTTTGGCAATTGGATTGTGGCCAGGCTGGATAGACAGCTTTATGGTCTTAAGTTTTGAGCGCGACAACTGCGCAATGCGAAAAATCCCAACACCTACACTAAGACTCAAACGGAGTCTGAGTCGGAGTCGGAATCGGAGTCTTATAGCCATGGAGCTGCTGAGAACACGTCCAAAAACAAAAGTCAGCGTATAATGAGATTAAAACTTGAACTTTGCAAGCCAAAAAGTTTCGACAGCCAAGCAGCAGGTAAATCATTTTACGCACCCGCAACGTGGAATGAACTTGAACAACTTTTGCAATATGGCTCTCAGTTCAGGTCTACTGTGGTTCGGTGGCTCGTGGTGCTGACGACAGAGTTGGCGGTGGTTTTCTGAGTTATGAGTCGATGGTCTTCGTTGTCGTTGTCGTTGTCGTCGCCAGTTTGCATTCATTTCTCATTATCGACATTCAATAAAAATGCAAGTAAAGTTGGCGTTTCAAAAGGTATTTTTAATATTTGGCATTTTGCCATTAGACAAACCAAAATTTGTTTTGGCTACGACTTTGGCTAAGTTGCAGCAGACGCCATAAATATGGCGAATCGAGGGGAGTCGCCTCCGGATCACGCACCCACGTAGAGCTCGTCGCGCCCAGTCATAGCCTGTCCACATCCACATCCACATCTAAGTCCATGTTCATGACGATGTCCATGTCCATGGAGGAAGGTGGGAAAGGAGGATGCCTAACCAAGCGTGCCCAATAAAACGTCGCCTTTGTATTTGTTTTGATTGTTTATTACTGCGGTAAATCGACTCTTTTCAAAGCGAAAATATAAAAACAAAGCCAGAGTCAGCGACAGCAACAACTAAAATGAAAATGGAAATAGAAATAGTAATGGAAAAACAATGACGAGCTAAGAAATACTCTAGAAATTCGTAACTATTTTAGCTATGCGATAAGTCAGAGGTGTTTTATGAGAGTTTTGAGTTCAATCAGATTAATAAGTGAAATAGATTTTCATATATTATGTTATTGAAGTATTTTAGATAAATTAAATCATTTAGATAAATTTAATAAGTTCCATCCATCGATCATTTTATGAGACAGATAAGCTGAAACTTTTAATCTTGCTAAGTTCAGTATTATAAACTGAAACACATTTTCATTTCTGTATTTATTGATAGATTCCTAAAAATTGTTTTGTCACAATGTTGAGCAAAAATAGGCAAGATTCAACATTTAAAAACTGAGAGTTATCGTATACAAATTAAAGTCTTCTTATGTTTACTTTTTATCTATTTAAATGTTTATTTATTTATTTAATTCAAAATAAGAGCATTTGATCTAAATATCTTATGAAAATTAAAATAAAATAAAGTATCTTAATATGATATTTAATTAAAAGTGAAGAAATATGTATATAATTGTTTTTTGAGATATTCTCAAATCTTTATTCCATCGTTGGCTACACACTTCCTGAGAAAACTGTGATACTCATTCTGTTAGGGTATAATACTCCCAGCTTTCTGCAGCCAGCCTTAGATACGTATGTCTGCACGCGTATAATCAAATTTGTTCAAAAACGCGCTCGTGTGGGCCACAGCCCATAAGAGACATATCTAGACCCCGTTCCCCTGTCTCCCGTTTTGTCCCTCTCATGCCCGTACTCGGGTTACAGCGACCACGACTCACTTTCTTTCAGCTTTTGTTTCTGTGTGTGATTTGTGCGATGGTCGGTCACAAATTGACAGGATTGAGACCTGGGACTGCATCATAAACTAACGTGCCACTCGATGGATGGAGAATGGGGAGAAGAGGTTAGAGAATGGTCGATGAGGATTCTCCAGTTGGCTGGTAGCAGGATTGACATTCAACACGGACCGACTGTTGATTGAGACTACCTGTATAATGTTACCTGCCACAAAAAACCAACAACGTCTTCAAACCTCAATTTGGTAATCACACATCATTACAAGATGCCCATAATTAGCTCAATTGTCATATGTGTGCCCATATTTAAGCTCCAAAGTGTATATTGTGTGACAGGGAATTGGAATTAGGATGTTAGCTTTCACAAATTGCTGCCAACCCAAATTTTAGTCAATTTCATATTTACTCAATTCTCTAATTGAAATTATTTGTTACAAAACACTAATTCTTAATTTTATTTCTCATCATTTCTTTCAATTGAATTCTGATCTATAACGACTACCATATGGTTTTTATTTGCTAAGATATGATAACGTACAGTTTAAGCGGTAAGGGTTAGCTTAGGCTGAAACCTGGCTAACAGTCTTAAAAAATGTGGGGCTCATTTCGTATTTGGCAATGAACTAACTTCTTTTTAGCACAGATATAGTACATACTTAACGGAACATGCCGAATTTATTTATTAACAATATTAAATTAAATTTTAATTTAACAAGTGTCTTCTAATTTGTGGAATGAATTGTCGATGCAAGCTGTTCAGAGAACAATCCACACCGGATTGTATTGACCAGAGAGTGATTCATTAGGCGCTCGAAAAACGCGTGGTCCAGTTTATGGCTGTCAGCTGTCATTTATCGGGTCAAAAGTGTCGGATATATGTTTGCGAGTCTTGACGTTATATGCATATATGTGTAGAATTTATTTTTCTCTTTCTCTCTCTCACTGAAAGGCCAAAAACCGAACGTTGAACCAAATTGATTCACAACAAATGCTGCGTTTCGATCTGCGAAAAGTATCTACATAAGTATTATGCAAAATTAACGTGTGTACATGTATGTGTGTGTGTGTATAAGTTAGTGTGTGGATATGTTAGTGTGTGTGCATGACTATTCCTGATTTTCCTGGAAAAGCTCACGCTACACGCATTATGTATGCCATGCTCCTGCATCGATAAATCAGTCAAAACTGTCAAATGCATATAAATTATATGCAAGCGAGCTACATTGCCCAACGGACAGTGGACAGTGGACAGTGGACGGTGGATAGTGGACAGTGGACTGTGGGTGTGCTGGACTTTCAGATGGATTTGGAGTTGGCGATGGAGGACTATGAACGCAGCTAGACAGAACAATAACAAGGCACGTATTGCATAAATGCAATATGCACACTACTCACACAAGGGGTCAAGGGGGTAATCGGCGGAGTCGAGTGCGAGGGTAAATGCGTGGGCTGTGTTTGATAGTGTGAGTGTGTATGGTACAGGTAAGCACTGAGTAGGAGGTAAGCACTACATGTGTGTGTGTGTGTGTGACTATTAGAACTTGTTGAGTGCCGTTTGAGTGGACGACGATGAGAGGACGTGGGCAATGTCCGCGTTGTAGCCGTCGTCGTCGTCGTCTTCTCCGCCGTCATCCCGCATGGAGTTATGTTAATGGGCAATGACTGTTGGGATTTGTATTAGATAGGGTAATGTGAATGGGGCTGGCTATAACTGTTAATGCCCGAGATTACAGACCGAAGAGGGAGTTGGACAAATAAGTAGTTGAGGGAGTAGAGAATGACAATATAAGCGATTGCATTAATGTGCTCAATTGTTGAATTTAACTAGTTTAAGTTGATCGCTGGAAGGTGACAAGTCTGAATCACTCATATAGGGTTTTATTCTATCAACTGCAAACGGAGGAAGTTTCTCCTCGTTTTCAGTCTATGTGTATGTGTTATCTATCAATTGACATCTCAAGCATTGCGTTTCAAACTGAATCTAATCTGAAAGCCTAATTTACATACGAGTCGATTCGAAACGCGTCTGAGGCTTTAATGATGCTGTTGCCCCATTTAAGAGATCATCTCGCAGCTGATAGGCACAGACAGGGCCATAAATGCATTTTCAGCTGATTCCAACAATGATATGCTAAAATACAAATAAAAATACAAAAATACAAATAGAGAAAAAACGAGGTAAAGCAAACAAAAAGTTCTCTGTTGATGATTTGAAATAATGTTGCACAATGATGTGGCATAAAAGTCGTGGCAGTGTTGTGGATAAATCAATAACTGGATTTGGCTTTGTCTCGGTCAATCCCAACCATCCAAGCTAACCCAACTGGAGCCTCTTGTTGATCCATTGGGGCGAGTTTCGTGTGCGTGATTTGTAAGAAAATTATGTAAATTATTGTTTTACTCTTACAGCATTCGACCGACTGCGTGCAGAGATATAATACAATATTTTTGTTAAAGCAATTATAGCTGACCAAATATTTACGTAACAATTATGATCTTTATCTGTCCCTCATCCCCTCGCTCCATCGCCCCTTTCCCCTTAGAAGTAAGTGAACTTTGACCAGACTTTGAGTATCTTAATACTTGTATACTGTGTTTGAGTTGGATGCGAGAAAGTTGCTCAAAATATATTTAAATCAGATGGCATGGTTGTACACGTCCTATATACGAGCACTCCCTTCCCACCCGACTGTGATGTGACCCTTGAGGTGACAATGCAACAAGCCAAGAGACTGTCAAACAGTAGCCGGAGACAAAGCGACAAAGCGACAACTGACAGCTGCGGCTGCAGCTTATGACAGTGACAACAGCGGCAGCCGATTGACAACAGTCAACAGACAGGCAACAGCACAAATGTTGCATGACGCCAGCCAAATGCAAATGAGGCATGCGCCGTCGCGTAGGCGACAGATACAATATACTACATACATACGTTGCACGTTGCACGCTGCCAGTTGCACGTTGCAAGGAGGACGCTGCGGCGGCGCACTACGCGAATTCCAATTGCAAGAAAGAAAGTTGCCTCGCCAAAGAGTTGCAAGTTCCTACCAGGCGGCAGTTGGTAATTTGTGCCGACTGTCAAAATAATATAGTCAAGCATCTTGAGTCACCCCCTTGTGCTGCCTCATGCCCCATGCCTCATACGTTGCCACAGCGAATCACGCGCAATGAGCAATTAAATATGCGCAGTCGTGTGTGCCAGGATGAGACTGAGTTCGCCACTGGGTGACTGTGCAGCATCTTGTGGCAACATCTCAGCTCATCGAGACTTTCTTCAATTCGTTCTTCGCTTGACCCGAATAACTTTGTACTCGTCGCTTGAGTCAAGCAAAGCTTAACATTCAACGTGGCAGAGTAGATAGATGCGATTCGAGTACTGGCAGATACAGTATATCTTGTAATTGTTTTGACAAAAATAAAAATATTTGTTGAGGTATAACAAGTGTATTTTAATACTTGAAGGAGCGAGAAATGTTTGTAGCCGAGTAGTTAAATAAACAATATTACGAGTAAATATGTTAATTATTGCTTAATATAAATTGCAAGCTATTGTTTTTGCAAATTTACAAGTTCACGATTGATTGAGATAAGAGGTAGGAATAATTTATTTATAACACAAAAATTTAGAAATATTGGAGTCAGTCGATTAAAATGCGAGAAGCGTCAAAGTAATGAATTTCTTGCCTCTTAGGACATTCTTAAAATTATTAATAGAACTAATTTATCATTAGCTGTTTTTTATTTTTAAAAAATGTTTAACAAAATGGATCGTACATTCTCTTTTCTATAACTGGTTTAACAAAAATACACTCATGGCTGAAAGGATTTAATCATTTCAAAATGAAATGTGCATTTTTTAAAATAAATAAGTATGCATATGGTCAGCTGTATTTAGCTAACAAGTAGATGCAACAAGCAATGACAACTCACTAATCGATTATTATTCTTTTCGTTGCAGGTATGTACCTTGGCCCTATTTGCATATGTAATGACTGAGGTAAGTTCAACGATCCGAGTCACAAATCTGTTATGTTTCCACTAGCTGTGTGTGTGATCCTCGCATCGACACGCCTGTTAACTTGCCGCACACTCACATGCCATTTGAAAAATGCCTCAAATTAAGCAGAACAAACCCCAAACCTACATATACTCAAGCCCAGCGATATATTCAGACTCGTAATCTCAAGTGTTTATTACAGACGCCTCGGACGGAGACCCAAACCCAGAACTAAGTACTCTGTGCATGCTTGGAAGATCTTTAATAAGCGAGTCTGTATTCCATTGCATGGCGTCACAGTTGAAAGGCGGCTTTGTTCTCACTCTCACTCACACTCTCTCTGTCTCTGTCTCTCTCTCTCGCTTGAATCAGTTAAAGTTTGTCGCTCTGTCTATGAATAAGAAATGCAACTTAAAAACTCGACAAACGATAAAAGTTTTCGCACATGCAACTGGCAGGAACACAGGAGAAGAATTTAAGGAAGCGGGGGAAGTTGGGGAAAAACGGCGCCAAGTTCTTCTTCAATGCAGAAAATCAAAACACTAATTTATTGCACATTTGGCACAAACAACACACGGATCAGGAGCCAAAACTCAAAGGCACCATCGGGACTCGGAGTTGGTAAAGTCTCAGTTCTCTAAGTGGCCGAGCAAGTGAGACAACGGAGACAAAGTCTCGCCGCGATACTCGCAGCAGTCATAAATCACTTTCACTGCGGCGACTGGAAAAAAACCCAAGAAACTTGCAGCTCATATACATTTTTCAATAGTTGCCTGGTCCGAGAATAGTTAGGCGATGGGACCCAGACCTAAGTGAATCCTCCCCAGCGTGTCTTGGTCTTGGTCTTGGCCTCGGTAAAAAGTGCAGCCTGGCGACAAAAAAATATTATTGCAGTTGTGTAAATATGTGGCTGACAGGACGCAGTTCCCAAATGTGTGCTTCACTTTGCTTGTATTTGTGCAATTGTGTTTGTGTTTGTGTTTGTTGTATTTGTGTGCCACAAAAACATTGCCTCAACCCGGCTAAAGAGAACCGTTTTCAAGTGCACTTTTTGCATACGAGTTTCCTGTGTGCCGCACTTCAAGTGATGCCCGACCTCCGGAGCACACATGCTGTGCGAGAGAAAAGAAAGAAATTATTATAAAAATCCCGCCTCCTTTATCCTCATTGCAAACAAGCGACAGTCTCGCCTTCCTCCTGCTACCTCTCTACCTCTCTCTCTCGCTCTCTCTCTCTCTCTCTCGCTCTCTCTCTAAGTCTCCATCCCTGCACCGTCGTCTGCAGACGGCGCATTTTTTGTGGCGGCTTTATCGAGGCTGCTTCGCAATGTTTGCACTTGAACAGTGGAATGAAGTCACAAAGAAAGTGCCCAAAATATGCTTGTTAATTTCATTGTCTTTTGAAAATTTCAACAAAACAGCAAACACAAATAAGAAAGCTCAAGTCCCTTACCCTTATATACCCAAACTCATATTTAAACTCACCTCAGTTCATAAAAAACATAGACTCATGGCATTTATAATTTACCTGATTTGTCTGTCTCAAGAAAATCGAAATAGTTGCATCTATCCCTTAAAATAAGCTAGATCCTTTCGCCTATAAGGATGCGGCTATTTTAAAGCGGCTCTTAGTGCAGCTCAAGAATATACACATATAGATATTGAAATATGTAGATGTAAACATTTTTGTATTTTAAGTGCATGGGATTTTCAATTCTTATGGTTTTTCATGAAAACTTTGATTAGCTTACAAAGTAAACAGAAATGCAATTTTATTTATTTTTTTATTTATATTACAATATATATTTCATATAACTTTTATTTATAATTGATGTTGGCTTTGCTATCTTCCAGCTATGTTAAATTTTATTCAAGGCGCACCTATTCCAATGTACATTTCAAAAGCTATGCAAAATTAATTTAATTGGATTATATTTGTGTTTTGATTTAATAACTCTAAATTAATATTCTCAATCAGAATTTTTTTTCTAATCCGTATGCTAATCAAAGTTTTCAATTCGTCCAGGATGTCTTTATATTAATACAAATTTTTTAAATAGTCCAAAGTTCGGTCACATTTCTGTCACTGTTTGAATTTGGTCTCATTTATTTTATAAAAGGTTTCTCCTGCACTTTGGTTAGCCTCGGACCCACTGTGCTTATAATTCAGGAGATTTAGCAACAGAAAAGGATTTGCTCTAACAAGCGTCCAAGTGTCCCTCTGTATTCTGTCTCCCTCCATCTCATTTTTCTCGCTCTCGCGCTCTCATTTACTCTTGCTCACATTCTGCTTAAATCCTTGGCTGTTCCAGTGTAAAATTACACCAACATGCGGGCCAGTACAAATAAACATGAGTCACACACACACACAAACACTCACATGTATGCTCACTTACAAACACGGTAACACATATGCATATACTTATGTATGCACTGTAATTCCTTTTGCCAGCCTGTTCCACATCAAAACCAATTTGTTTATTTTACTTTACCGAAATGAAAACTAATTTCCATATGTGAAACTCAATATGCCGCCCCCACTACTGTATCTCCCTCTCTCTATCATTCTCTCTCTCTCTATCTCTCTTTCTCGTTCGCAATTTGTTGTGCTCAGTCCGCTAAACACACAGCTGCAATTAACAATTTAAGTTGCGGCAATAAAAGAAATTAAGTCACTTCCCCCATTTCCACCGTTTCATTTCGTTT
Source organism: Drosophila quinaria (assembly GCA_035047525.1). Classification (NCBI taxonomy): domain Eukaryota; kingdom Metazoa; phylum Arthropoda; class Insecta; order Diptera; family Drosophilidae; genus Drosophila; species Drosophila quinaria. The sequence goes on from JAWNPO010000178.1 coordinate 195,347, forward strand.
TGAACAGAGTGGAAAATTGAAAATTGGAAAATCACTGCATGATTTCCCAGCTGCCACGCCCGAAATGTCTCCTCTTCCCCTCACCATCACAGGCTGCTTATCAATGCATAATTTGAATGCAGTTGCTGGCCCGAAATGCATTTCATTTCAGGGCAGCTGCTCTTATCATAGACAACTCGAGAGTCTCTACACTCTTCCGTCGATCCTCACTGTTAACCCTTCAGACTCTTGCAGCTCTCCAAAATGTGGAGCAGCTTCATCAATATTCGTTTGGCATGTCGTCCCATTTCTGTTTACTCGCTGCATTTCCTTTTCAATTGGTTTTATCGTAAACCCTTTCAGCCCCTGAATTATGATTAACGATGACGCTTGAACCAGGAATATGTTCATAGTTTCCCAATTCCCTCGAATTCGATTTCGGGGCGCTTCCAAAATTAGCTTGTGTTTGTCGCCGCTTCATCTACTCAACAATATCGGTGCATTAACATTAACATTAACATTATCTCAGCATAATGTTTTTCTTGCCCTAAATGCTAATGCACATTGAGGCGACCCCCGCATATTGTTCGGATTGCTTGTTGTTGCTGTTGTGCTTGATGCTGATGTTATTGTTGTTGTCTTTTATTCAGAGTTTTGTTTCATCAACTGTTGTCAATTGTTGATTGATTTCTTCAGGCTGACACTTGAAATGTACCAAAATTAGCCCCTGAGTCTGGAGTTCGGGTTGCTTTTTATGGGTTAAAACATTTTGTTTGACATAAATCATGTGGACATGCGGATGCATCTTGTCAGTATCGTCTCGTATATGGGCACTTGAAATATATCTGAGATGCAATCAGAAGCCAGAGTTAAGATACATTCTGCCTACGTTAGAACTCTTAGCTTTAACTCAGCATGTCGAACAAAGGCAAAGCGATGCTTAACCTAATTTACCATCACTTTTATTAATTAAGCAAGAAAAAAATAAGAGTAGACATCAAGGCATGGAAAATAAGAGGAAAATGGAACTCACAATTAGAGCGAATAAATCTGCATTTTAATCTAAAATTTAGGACTTATCTTATGATATGTTGCCAAAAATTGTTTAACGCTTTCACACCATACTAATGAAGTTTTAAATTTTAAATAACTTCACAGATTTTCAAAAGGTTTTTTACATAACTTTAATCAATACAAAAATTGAATAATTCTCCAAACATCAATTTAAAAAGGAATTCGATTTTAATTTAATTAAAAAGCAATGATTATTTGGGAGTGTGAATCTTGCCAATTAAAGCATTTTTTAATAGTTCAGTTTGGGCAAAAGGTGAGATATTTATATCAATTTTAATGCACACTACACATTAATTTCTATCAGATAGTTATCAGAGACCTTAACTGTACATAACTTAAATATATTTCATTTCGAGTTATATTTAGAGTTTTAGTCAAATATGATGTATGTTTAATTTAATCCAATTTAAATTAAAATACATTTACATATGCGTAATAATTCATATTTATTGAGAAAAATAATACATTTTCTCATTGATTTTTAATTCCCAATAACTACAGACAATATCTATAGCTAAAATAGGATCCAGATACAGAGTCATTGCACATTTAAGGACCTGACCAGACTCAGCTCGTGGATGCACCCCGGGTATGGAAGGGGGAAAAGCGACGAGTAATTAGATCATTAAACCCATGCGCATAACGGTTATGTGCACTTAGAAGATGTTGCTTGGGGTGATGAACCCCAAAAATTGAATTTACAGTTGTGGTTAATGCATTTCACTTACGCAAGTGATAAAAGCGCAGAGATAAGCCAGAACCTCAGGCCTGACAGCTCGTAACCCCTACCCCTGGAGGGCAGTCTGCCCTTCTGCCCTTCTGCCTTTCTCCCCAGGCGTGTCTAATTGCATTACACGTCATCGTCGACATTGCGACGCATCTTTGTTGATGTTGTTGTTGTTGTCTTCTTCGACTGTCAATCGTGCGTCGCATGCATTTCAAAAAAAAAATTATACTTTTGTGACTTCCCCGCTTGTGGTTTTTCTTTGTCTACGAGAACTCAAATTCATTCCCTGTCAGTTTGTCAGTTTTTTGTGGCGCTCCTCGATTCTTTATGTTGTATTTTGTGTAACTCTTTTGACAATTTATTAGAATCGCATTAACATTTACATTTCGAATGCGTGCAGCCTTCCTTTCTTTGGATGTTTCTTTTAATTGAATTGGAAATTGGTTCTTTTTATTTTGTGTAATTTTTTATGGCTTAGTCACGCGTCATTCGCATTGGAATTCTCAGTACATTTACAGTTATTTTTATGACAACGATTCTTTGAAATGGGACCGCCGAATTGGTCATTACACTCATAAATCTGAATGGATTGTAAAACTATTTTGCATAGAAATTTTATCTTTACCTTCAGTATATGAGATTTATATGCAGTATATGAGATTTATATTGTAGATGAACATATGTATCTTTGAAAATATGTTGTATATGTTGTTTAATAACTTGATTAACTTGGTGACAAATAAAAACTTTCTGGCAACCACAACCTATTTGTGGATATAATAAAAAGTAATTGTATTACACGATTTTTAAAGTGTTTTATTTTTGCAATTTTTTTTAATACTCATGATCTCATATCTCAGTCGGTTTATTGTAAATTGCCACTATATAAAAATAATTTTTTAATGCACTTGTAAACCCTTTTATACACACACCCATGGGTCCAGCATGCTGTTGGAATATCCACACACTGACACTATAATAAATTTAATTTAATTTACAAGCAGAGCTTACTTTGTTGGTACACAACAACAAGAACAACAGGAACAACAAAAACAACGACGGCAGCAAAATAAATGAACAAATAAAATGTGCAAACTGCTGACAAAGAAAATAAAATTTATTGCATTATGTTTGAATTTTAACAAGTTTATTTTATGTCAGGAAATGGAAATGGGATTGGGAAGTGAAATTGGTAATGGGAAAAGAAAATCTTCGAAAAGTTGATTAAAATTATTAAATAAATTATTCATTTAATTAGAAAGCATATTCTACGAGCAAGAATCTATCAAAATCGAATAAGAAAAATTATATTAACACCATAACATTGTTTTGAACACCAATCTAAATCAATAGGCCCTCAGTAAAATAACTCTAAATAATCAAATAAGCATAATTGACAACCATTTTGGTAAAACGTTTTGAAGCATGATAATCATATTCGATTGAAAGTACAAACAAAAAGAAGAAGCAAAACAACCCAAATGAAATTTGAAATTTACAAGAAAATGCAATTTATAAATTAGCCATCCCGGAATCAAAGAGAAATCGAAATGGAAAAATTGGCAAAACAAAAAGCAAAGCCTAGCAAAAATATCAACAAGATATCATAAATATTGCACGAGCCGAGAAAGCGAAAGGATTTGCAAACAAATTTTCATGCTTCAGTGAAAACTAAAGCCCCTGCTTCTGTCCCAACCGAAAAGGGAAAAATAATATAGAAAACAAAGCAATACAAAAAAGAGAGAGAGGAAAAAATGAAACGGGGCGAAAGGAAAACATGGAAGAAGAAACTGGCAAGGACCAAGGATAAGCCTGCATAATCAAGTGGTTTTCGATAAATAGAGAAAAGCAGCGAAAAGGTTCTACTTTCCCTTTCCCTTCCCAGTTCACAATCCAGCCAGACCCATGCCCAGTTAATCGAATATGTTTGTTAAAAAAGTTTTGAGGCGTAAAAAGGCACTGCAACCGATTCGAGTCAGAGTCCGAGACGGAGACGGAGTCGTAGTCCGCTTCAACCCTTGAAATGGCTGGTGAAAATTTAATTTGGCTCGCGCAGCGCCGAAAAACAAAGCCCGAAACTTGAGAGAACTTTTCGGAATTGGTCTCTGCACTAACCTGGGCTGGGCACTACCTGCCATTGCCGTTTGCCTATTGACCCACATTCAGTGTGAGCTCGGCTTGTTTTAATTTCCCCATTCTCGACAGTGTTGCCATTCACTTTAATGCTCTTTCATTCTAAATTGCATCCTTTCTGAAAAACAGCAGGGTGTGTGGGGGGCAAGACAGGGGACAGGGGGCAAGTTGTTGTTATTTTGCAGTCCTATTTACAATTGTTGCCACATTCACAGGCATCTTTTTGGACTCGGCCTTTCCTCGACGTCTTCATTGCCTCCGTCTCTGTCTTTGTCGTCATCGTCCTTCAGACATTTTAATGATTTTCCGAGTGAGAATTTTTTGTGTATGTAATTTTCCTGCTTTAAATTGCTTTTATGTTCTTCCTCTGCTTCTTTTTTTATTTTGTTTTCCTCTTGTTTCCCATTTTATACAGTTTTATTTACTTTTTAGTTGCTAGTTGAGTTCTTGTTGATGTTTTATTTGCTTAGTTTGCACAAATAGTTTGCCTAAGAATTTTTAATGAATTAAAGAGAAATTGTTAAGGGAATTCCAAAGGCCTACGAGAGGTCAATACATTCAGGACTTTTTCTAAATCTGCCAACAATTTCCAAGGATTTATCAATTAAGTATCAAAGAGTTTATTCACTAATTTAAGCCCTAATCCATTACAGATGACCCTTCTCCACTTGCACGTGCCGCACCCAACAGTCCAAAGCTCAATAAAATTCTGTGAACATTTTTTTGGACCCCATTTTTACAGTGGCTTAAAAGCCAACTCGACAAAAACTGCCCTCTAACCAGACCACAGCAGACCTTAAGAAGAAACCCGAGTAAACTCAGGCACTTGACAATACAAAAGATAATTAAATAAACAATGAATAAAAGGGCTAAATGAAAATGAGAAAATGTAAATTGAAAAAATAACCCTAAATAAAAAATAAGCAAATCTCAACTCCTTCCCATAAAAATGAAAGTGTAAAGCCGTACAAAATCATTTGAGAACATAAAAGTGTCGTAATGAAAGAAAAATTAAGAAAGTGTGCGAGAATAAAGATGAGAAAAAACATAAAATTAATATCAAAGAAATTTCCAACATTTTGTGCAATTTTAAATTTTTTTAAAACAAATAGATAACAGCCTGTATTCGTTTGTAATTATCTTAAAAATTTTTATTTCTCATCAACTTTTAGCTGAATATGGGAAACTTTTTAATATATACACATTTTAATGGCTATAATTTTATAATTGTGAGTAATGTCGATTTTTACTTCTGATGAAGAATATCAGGTGAGAACAGAAGGGAATATGAGCCATATTGTGAAATGAGTTCAAAAGATGTGCAGTAGAGGAAGACTTTAAAGAATGGTTTGCCCAGAGTCAACAGACTGCACGACTCAATCAATGGATGGTTATCTGGGTTTTCTTTGAGCTGAGTAAACATTTCACTTTTCATTAAATGCATATCTTGAAGTATATACTCTCTGCAGCCCCCATTCGATCCGATAGTCAAATACGAGTAGTACTCCAACTTTGCCATCGTCTGTGACAATCAACTCTGCTGTGGAGTGAAACATTTGACTGCAAACAAAATAAAACAACGCAAAGCAAAGTAAAGTAAAGCAAAGCGAAAACCAAACAAAACAAATAAAATTGTTTTGCGTAAAAATTGCAATCATGCAATGAAGTGGAAAAGTTTGCTCAACGTGTGCGACGGGCAACGGCAGCGGCAACGGCAACGGCAACGTTGGCGACATTTGTCTGTGACAAAAACTTGTTGTAGTTGTTGCAACAACAAACACAAAATTGAACAAAGTATGGGCAAAACAGTAAAACAGTAAAAATGTAGGCCCGAGACAAATGCTGCAGGCCAGCACAAAAAAAAAAGGAGAAAACTGAAATCAGGGTACACTACACAGCACAGCAAGGAAAGCGCCTAAAATGGCGTCGGAGACGGAGACGGAAAAGGAGACGGCGGCGTCGCCATCAAAAGCGGAAACAGACGCCGTCATCATTGTCATGAAAGCGGTGCAACTTTTTGAATGATGTGGGCGGGGCAAGCCACTGCCCCTCGGGCGACGAGACGCGACAGCAGACAGAGACAGAGACAGAGATAGAGAGAGCGGCAGCAAAGGAGAAAGAGGATAAGATAAGAGAGTCACAGACTGAGACGCATGTTCATGATAATAATGTTCATGAGCAACTAGTACTTATTAAAGTGAGGAGTATTCACAAACATTAAAATGAATCTTCTTATAAATATATTTAAATTTATTTGCTTCTTAATTCCTAGTGCTTAAGGGTTATCTCTGTAAGCTGATGCACTAGTCATTGACATTTCATCTTTAGAAACGTGTTTTTATGATAATTAATATTATTGCTTTTATAATTTATATTATTATTTTTATTATTATTTAAATTATTTGTATCGTTATCATTACCAAACTGCAAATAATCTAAAAATGAATCAGAATTCAAGTAGTTAGTTTCTCCCTTCAGGTTATAAGCACTTTCAAGCTTTGTCTGCGAAATCAAGATTCGATAATCGCTTTGGCATTTCTTTAGTTGCCTCAATTTCTCAGACAGTCGCAATTCCAATCAGTCTCATTTCCACACACAATTTTCATTTTCTTAGCCATTTTTTACAGTTTCAGCTTGTCCAAACCAGTTGATCTATTTTGGCTCTCGTATGTCTTCCTGGCGCTGATTTTCAATGGCTGGCCAAAGTGCAAAATGTTGTAAGTTAAATGGAAACAATAATGGGTTTGGGCTCCGGCTTCAGCTTCAGTTTCAGCTTGTCCCTTCCGTATCCTCATGCTCATCCTCATCCTAGTCCTCATGCGCTTTTCAGTTGAAGCTCTCCAGCTAAAGCCATTGGTTAGTTTTTTGTGAATTTCCTTCGCTTTTCTTTGGCATTTTTTCAGTGTTGTTGGTTTATTGCCTTGCACTTTTCACTTTTCTGTTTTCACTTTGCGCTCTGTGCTCTGGTCTCTGTGCTCGATGCTCGATGCCAATGTGTCATTGTTTGGTGCTTAGTTTTTGCTCGCTTGCCTCGTGCTTCATTTGCTTCATGGGGCAATTGTTTAATTTGACAGATGAATTGGCTTTCATTGTTTGATCCCCAGAGTATAGAGTCCCAGGAGTACCTTTGCTGTTAACCCGCTTCAACTTTGACTCAAGTCGGAATCCAATCGAGTCGAGGGCAACTTCCTCTCTCTCCTGCTCCTCCTCCTTCAGTCAGATTCCGGTCACAGGCATTAGCTGTTTTAATTAAATCTCGACTCGAGGAGACCTGCAATGCAAAACTTCTGCTACTGGCCCTAAAATGTAGGCTCTGCAATTGCAATCTGCACTGCGACCGAGCAACAAACCATAAGACATAAAAGCTAAACCGACGCTCCATAACAAAGTCAACCACAGCAGCAGCAGCAACAACAACAACAACAACAAACAGGACAACAACAACAACAACATCAGTAATAACAATAACAATGTCTGCAGCAAGGCAAAGAAATAGTTTGTCCAAACTATTTGCTAGCCGCCATTTTCATATGCAACGGCGCAAGTTGCGCCATAATTTTATGCCACAGCGGCAAAGTTGTGCGGTTTTCCATGCGCCTTACCACACACCTTGCACCCTCCCCCTTTCCCCCCTCCTCGTCCTTGCCTCATCCTTAGCCACGCCTAATAATAAGAAATTAGAACTTACGGCAGCCACTAAGTCTGTCCACAGCAGCAGCAACAGCCAGCGAAGGAGTAGGATTGGGACCAGGAGAAGTTGCATCAGTGGGAACTGAACTGTAATCGTCTTGTACAGAGAAACTTAAAGCTAACCGCAGAATGTCCCAGCAAGCACAGAGACAAAGAGGAAGAGAGAGAAATAGAGAGAGAGAGAGAGAGAGCAAAGTTTTGCAGTCTTAGCACCTGGCCACGACTCGACACCAGCAATGACAATGAGGCAACTGCGTTCGAGGATTTTGTTGTCTCCTGGCCATGACACTGGTTCCATCCCCAATGACGTTTTCACTGTGCCACTTTTTTTCTTTCCTTCAATCCAACGATCGATGCAAATCTTGAGCATTTGAACTATAACACGATTCCGTTCGGTTTATTATTATCATAATTTTATAATTTAATCAAGCTAATCTCAAATTATCAAGAGTAAAATATTTTTAAAATATGAAATGAATAATTTCTATTATTTTTCCGTTTCCGGTTTGCAACATAACTCTTCATTAAATCTGAGGAAAAACATTTAATACACTTACATTGTTTCCTCTGATCCTGTGTACCTTGTTTACCCAGATGTAGGGCATTCATTCGACGGCTTGCCAGGACATTGCTGGCTCCATTTCTTGCTGGTTATCCTGGGCCAGCTTCGCTGAATGGGGCTATTCCCACATCGCAGCGCTGACTTCGACTATATTCTCGTTCACAGTGTTCTGAAGTGAGCGCAGCGCATTATTTAGGATTTACCTTTATGCTGTTGTCAACGTTGTTGTCTCTGTTGTTTTTGTTGTTGTTGTTTGACTTGACTCGCACATCAGTCGAGTCAGGTAGGAGGAGAACGAATACGAGTCTCAAGCTGTGCCTCCCCCTTCCCGCTGCATCCATTGGGTCGTTGGTAAAGGCGGAGACATTGTCGTTGTCCTCATGATGAGAAAATGCGAGGCTCGTGTGACATTTTCATTATCGTTGTGGGATATGCGCTTTTCTCTGTCCTCGATCCTGTCCTGCGCTGCTCAGTGTGTCCTTCTCCCATGTCCATTTGCTCCTCCTCCCGTGTCTCTGCCAGAGTGTTGTGACAGCGACAGGCCAGATAAGGTTACAAAATTATTAGTTGGGATTTACAATGCTCCAGTTTTAGTGGCTGTCTGTGAGAATATAACGAATCCTTGTTCTCGTGACTGTGGTGTTCCTTGTCCCAGGCGAAGCGACTCCTGCATCCAATCGATTTCCCATTAGAGCCCATAACTGGTTGCATATTTGATCTACTTGCAATGCATTCGATGCATTCAGCCAATTTTTATTTATCAACTCATTTTCAATAATCGAAAATTGGCTCAAATAGCAAGTAGTTACCTTCCTCCTCCTCCTGTCCTCCACATAACGCAGTCGTTTAAATTGCCATCAATTGATCAGAGCCGCCGTTGAACGCTTTGTGCATTATTTTGCCAAAACTCGAAAGTTCAAAGATTAACACAATTTCGACAAATAATGAAAGCATAATGAAACTCAGCCACGAGCAGCCTGCGAGTCCTGCGGCAGGAGCAACAGTCGAATACAGTAGGACAATGGGGCCAGGGAGCGGACGGGAACAGAGGTCGTAGGCGACGATATTTTTCTTTATCATCATATAAATTCCACTTTTGCTGCCGTCTTGCTGATAAAAATGGATATAATCGGGGGGGTTAAGGAGGTTAACGGGGGATGAGGGGGCCAAGGACTCGGCAGGAGTTGCCCAACGCAAGAAAAAATGCAAGCAGGAATTTGAAAATTTCAATTACGCGTGCAATGAAAATTACGAAAACCCACAAAAGTCATTTTTCTTGATCGATTTTTTTTTTGTTGCTCTCTTTCTATCGTTTTGTGTGGCACCGTCTGTCCCTGGCCTCAAACGAAACGAAGGCCAGCAACGCGAAGAATGGGTCGAGGGGAGAGGAAGGAGGGAGGAGAAAGAGATGGATACTCCACCTAGGTGGAAAGGTGGTGAAGTTTGAGTCTCTGTTGGAGTCGGAGTGGGAGATGAAAAGTTGGCGCGATGCTCGCGAGCTGCACAAGTAGAAAAAGCAATTTCGAAATCCCAAAGAAATTGCAAAATTCCGTGCGGCGACAAAGGAGCACAGGACAGCACAGCATGTGGAAGCAGGACTTGTGGCTGTTGATATCAACCACTCGCATCCTGGCGATGCCACCTGCAATTGGCGCTGCCACCTGCCCACAGAGACAGATCAGTAGGGTTAACTGAGCGCCAGACGGGCCAAAAAGGGTTAACCCTGTAGCTCCCTTCAGTGATAGCTAGCCAGTAACTGCAGTAGGGATACCTTGACTCCCCATTCCCTTGCCCTTGCCAGCTGCCATTGTTTGTGTTGACATTTTCCAGCTTGACTTTGGAGCTCATGCAACTCTCCGACCGGAAGGAGGAGCGCATGTGGCAGCTGAGGAGCAGGGGCAACGTCTTGTGCTAGTTTAATGTCACCTTGCCCGTCTGCTGCCCCTCTTCTCTCTTGCACCTGCGACTGCTTCCAGATTTCTAGTTTTTCTTTTGCCGCCCATAATATTTTCATTTCGCTTTTCTTTGCCTTCGCCTTCGCCTGGGATGCTTTTCATTATTTAGTTTTTCATATTTCACATTCCCATTTATGTTGGACAACAAGTTTGCTGATGAGCTCATCGCAAATCTCTAGCATCTAAGTATGTGTTTTTTGCAATAAAGATGTATCAGATTGTATGACTAAGATTTCCCGGAATATGAACCGCACTTGTTAGTTGCTCGATTAAACAAAGGCAAAAGTATCTCAATTTATTTGTATAAACAAAACACACGAACCTACGTCAATGGCATCGAATTGTTTATGAATTCTATTTGGAGGGAATTGAAATTTCCAATGTGGAATGCAGAGATACAAATGAGTGCAACTGGGAGAGGCAGAGATACGGAATGGCATGCCACACTGAAAACTGGACTTGCAACAGAAACTTTGATTTGCCCCTCGCTTCGTTCGCTCTTAAGGGGCACGGCCCGCGCGGCACGATTAAATCTTTCAACGCCTCGGAACTGAGTCATTGGACTGAGAGACTGAGAGACTGAGACTCGGCAGCTGCTGTTCAATTGTGCCAGCAGCAACAACATGTTGCGTTCATATTCAAATTTGTGGAACGTGCAATGAATTTTCAAAATGAAAATGAGTAAACACTCGAAGAGCAAAAAACAAAACAAACTCAAATGCATGAGGCGATTGCCGTTGTGTTTCTGCGGTTCCCGTTGAGGTTGCTGGTCGGTGATTGTGGGGTCAAATAAAAAACTTGCCAGCTTAGTCATAAGTATTCCAATTGCACAGAAGAAACCACTGAGACTGAGACTGAGACTGTGACTGTAACTGTGACTGTAACTGAGTTTGACCTGCCATCAAATTGATAACCTTCAATGGGCTCTGGCGCAGCTTTCAAAAGACGACAACTTTGTGGAGCGAGATAACATTTGCATTTCTTCCGTCTCCGCCAGTAGACTGATTACTTCAGTCTCTTTATAGTTTTTTATGATTTTTTTTTTTTAGAGAGCTCTTAAACGAGCAAAGACAAAGTGGTTCTAGCCTTATGATGCATTCTACTTATGATAAATTCCATTTTAAATATGTATTCCAATACTATTCCGATAATTGAGCTGGCGCTGCGACTTTGAATACTCGCTGAGTTTTTTATGTGGCCCACAAATTGTTATGGCCGTCGAATCATCTCAGAGTTGGCGTCATTTATGGCCTGTTCTTTGTTTGCAGGCGTCGTTTCGAATCATTCGATTCTATTCGATTTGAATCGTTTATCGTTGCCTTCAATAGGTGGTCCAAGAAAGTCTCGTCTCTTCCGTCCTTCGTCTGCTCTTTGTAGATCAAGCTCCATTTCCTGCCCATACTCGTATAAATCGTTATTGTTTGCAGATCTCAGTCAAATGGGCGTTTGTATGACAATTTATTTGCATTGCAAATTCAATTTGTTTGCAACAGCAACAGCAACAACAGCGGCAACTGCAACTGCAACTGCAACAAAACGACCAGCGACATATAAGGTAAATTTCCAAATGGACATAAATTTGGCGAGCAAGCAGCCAACAATTGATATACCAATTACCCAACTGCTGGCCACAATTGGCCGAGTCTATGTTCGTTGCAATTGCAACCGAATCCCAACGCCAACACACGCAGCTGTTGCTGCCGCATTCAGTGGCAGGGCGGACGTGGGATTGGGCTTTGACTTGGACATCGGACTTGGGCAGGGCAATCGCATGGCTAGAATCTCGGCTTTGGAAATTAGCTGCATTAGAAGTGGCTTAGAGGCGACCGGTCGCATAGCTCTCGCCTTTCTGGGATCGGGCAGCGTTCCACGCAAGGGTCAATTCGAGTGTGAAGCTTTTGGGTCTCTTGATAATTGCAGTCGGGCCAAAAAGCAAACAGCGAAATATTATTTGCCAAGCTGCCTGGTCGAGAGCCAAGTAATTGCCAAATGCCATTTAGCCAGCCTTCCTCGTCGTCGCCATCATGGCCATATCTACCCGATCTTGGTTGCCCCGCTGAGCTGCGCTTGCGCACATTACCGCATTTTCAGAGTTTAATAAGTTGGTTTCGGATCGGGGATCGGGGTGCGATTTCGTTGTCGCGATATGGACAGTCCCAGGCTCGGACTCGGACTCGGACTCAGTCTCAGACTCAGACTCGCATCGACAACAGTGATCGCGTAATGAGCCATTATAGTCTCGATGCGGTTTTTATGACCACGCGACCAGCTGGAGAAGCAGCTGCCCTGTTGACGTTGCAGTGCTGGCATTTTGACCATATTTGTCACCCATATGGCATTCGTACAAGTTGCCAAACTTAGCTCAAATTACTCAGCTTGCTCCCCGCGACTTGTGCGTGAGTTGAACATTGTCGTAAATGACATTAGGCAAAACTCTTGGCTCTAAGAACAGAGAGAATGAAGTCAGCTAGAGTATTATTAATCGATATCTTATAATGATAAGGATCATAATGATGAGGATTTGAACCATTCATTGTGTAGTTTTTGGTAAGATATTTGGACTCAAAATGTATTGAAATTATTGTCAAATTTTAATCTATCGTATTTCTAAATAAACATTTAGTTGACCTATGAGCACATCCGACCTTAGACTACTTCAAGTTGTCAGTTCAATGAGAAATATTAAAGTATTCGAGTAAAATTCCATTATAATTTCTAAACTTAAAGAAATTGAGCTATGGTTTTCTTCAAATGTAAAGAATATTTTAATATGGGATCTCGGCTTAAGGGGTCAAGAATTTCACAGTGTATGATTTTAACACATACGACGTACATATCAGAGTACTAAGATACAAACTCGACTTTATCAGCAAATTGAATGTTTACTACTCTAAAAATGATTATAAAATGCTTGCTTAGCGATTCTGACACGATTCAAGTTGGGAATTGGGTAAAGATAATTATATTTGATATTTATTTATGTTATATCATTAATCAAATGGATTGTACTAATAATAATGTTAATAATATTTTTATTCCTTTTCAGGTGAGTTCAATGTCAAGCATTTGGTCTATAAATCTCATCTCTTTTACAACTAATTATTTGGTAAGCTATATCCTATAATAATTTAGAATCCAATGATGTCTGAGCTAGACATTCACACTTCCCCTTTGGTTCAATAAAAATATTGAGTTTATGTTGCAGGGACGATAACAATATCATTATCGTAATGACTCAAACTAAGAACAACTTCTAGTTGCGCTCTGTGGCGCCATTAACAATGCCGACTTATGTAAATATCAATTTTCACTTCATTGCAAGTGGAAAAGTATTTACGAGTATCGGGGCAACGAGGCCAACGCAGCTGCAAAGGCCAAACAACCAATTTTTTTATGGTTTCGAGTATTCCCTCTTTTTTCATCTTCCACTATCAGCTGTAGGAATAATGTACAATAAGTAGTAAAATAAATCGTAAAAACAATCGCACAGTAATGGGCAATCAAGAAATGTATGCCAACAACAGCGACTAGCAAGTCACATAGTATTGTTCTTAGTGAGTGTGATCGACTTGGTGATACCTTGTATGAATATATTTTAATGCGTAATATTTGTTCTGCCCTACCTTTCATCTTTTGAGATGCATATGCCCAAATATATTTTTGATGCTATGTCAACTATGCATCATCTCTTTCTTTTGGGCGCGTATGCACACTAGCGAATTACTGTACAGGGTATAACAATGACTACAATAATCTCCACTGTAGGGTTGGAAACATTGCAGTCATAGTTAGTTCACAGTTTCCTTTAGTCGCATATACCCATTATGCAGTGCTCAGTACAGGGTACATAAATAACAACAGCAATCTTTGCTGTAGATTGTCAACTCTGCAGTGTCCCTCTTCTTAGTTCTCTGTTTCTTTCAGATGCATTCGACGCATTTTTTGTAGCTGCCGTTTTTTTGGGGTCGACTCAACTAAACGATTTTATCAGCAAAACAAAGTAGAAGTAGAAAAAGCTCAAACTGAAAATTACAAACAATATGTATGTATGTAAAGATATATTCAATAAGATGCGATACAATCAGCGAGCATTGGGGAAAAGCTGGAAAACCGACGTGTACTCAGAGAGGCAGTTGGTGGGATTGTGGAATTGTGTGGCAATTAAAGCGCAACCAGAGACATTTGTCAATAGATTGGCCCCCGAAAAGCTGACCCGAACAAACGAGGCTTGTTGCTGCCCCCTTCCCAGCAACCCAGCAACAACCCAGCGGCCAAACAAATGATGTTTATCGGCATGCCATTGTCTTCTCTGGGGTCTTAGGTAGTGGGCCTTGTGGGTCTTTTGGACGAGTCTCTTTACTGTTTTGTGTCTCGAAGGTGCCGCCGCCGACTTGGCTCGTTACCCAAATGCGTCAAATGACAAATGATTTAAAATTTATTATCACAGCTAGCTTTGTCCCACACACACACACACACAAAACACACACATTAGTATCTGTATCTGTGTTTCTTCTACTTTGGTTCCACTTTTGCATGAGCGAAAGTGAAAATGTTGAGTTGACTTTTGTGACATGTCTCAGTTTAGGTTTTTTGTTGATGATTAATCGATGAAATAGGGAACAAGACTTCTGCAACTTTCCAATTTCCATCGTTTCCACTGGCCATTGCAAAACACAGGGAAATATATATAATATAACAAAATTAAATGTAAATTCCTACAAAAATTTTACAGAAAAACGTCTATTGATTTACCAATTAAGTTAATTTTTTGGTAAATAATTTTAAGTTTCAACTTGTACTTACTTAAAAATGGTAAAATAAAAGATTTTACACACATAAACTTAATTACTGAAATATACATTTTTCATATTTTTATAAATTTAAATATCATGGTACTTACAAATAATAATACAAGTAATCAAAAAATAATTTCATTTATTTTTTTTCTATTCAATTTTAAAACAAAAATGTATTCTGTTTTCATGACAACCCCGACCCGAACAGAATATATTAGATCTGAGATTTTTCCATTCATGCTAAACATTTTTTTTCGAGCTTGATTTTTATACACTCATAACTCTTATTTCCCATCCCTGGTCGTAACTATTGCAGTATTGATTGGATACTTACCCTATTGTTAGTTGTTGCTGCTGTTATTGTTTTTGTTGGCTGCTGCTTAAATTTGCGTAAATTCATAAAAGTTACAATAATTTACAATTCGTTGGGTTTGCCTTGCGCAAATTTGCAGTTTGCCATTTCGGGCGCTGCCTTCGCCAATAACAGCAAAAACAACAATAACAACAACAACACTGGCAAATAAACAACCACACGCACACATTAAACTATCAAAATAAACAATATTGCTGAGCGTGGGTGGGTGGAGTGTTTTCAAGGGGAGGGAGTGAAAATGGGGTTTTAAGTTCATATCGAAAGCATATAAATCAAGCGCATAATTTTCTGCTCTCTGGCGAACGAACGTGAACAGCGAACGATAAAAACTTGGCAAATATAAAATGCAAACAAAATTGGTTGTAGAAATGTGACCGCGAGTGGGAGCAAGAGAGAGACAAAGAGGGAGAGAGAGAGAGAGAGAGAGAGAATGTTAAAAAGAGATGGAGGTAGGTAGGTAGGATTGCGGTTGTAGGGTAACTATAATGGCCGTCAGCCATTGAATTTGCAGCAATTGTTGCCTTATTGCTGGTTAACCATTCAAGAGCCATTTTGAAAGCGGCCCAAAAATTTGTGCTGTGGCTGCCACACACATCACACACACACACACACACGCACAGTGAATTTACATTTGTGTGCATTTTGGCGGCTGCTGTTTATTTTAGAGTTGATTTTCAAGTGAACAGTTTACTTAATGCACGCAATGCAACGTAACTCAATGCAAATTACGCATACGCCAGAGTTGCCAGAGTTTGTGGTTAGCCGAGCAGCGCATCCATCTCACTCTCTCTTCTCTCTCTCTCTCTCGTTCTCTCATCTATTCTTCTCTCACACTAAACATTTCGTGGCAATAATTTTCGATAAATGCCACGCCCACTCACGCACTGGATGGCCGCCCCCTTTTGGGCATGACTCGCCTCTTCAGTGTTAAATTGGAAGCACTTTAGATTCACATTCAATTAATTAATTTAAGCAAATTGTTTGCTTCAAATTAATTGAATTTGCATTTAATTTGTGCTCACGAGAGACCCAGTAACAACAAGAACAACAACTAAACTAGTCAACTAACCGTCAGTGCGTCAATCTGTCAGGCAGACAGACAGTCATTTCGGCAAGTCGGGCAGTCAAACCTACTCTGGTTAACCCCTCCCCAAACCAAAAGGTCTCCCAATTGATTGCCAATTTGAGACGCCGCAACAACCGGCTTGCCTTGCCTTGCCCCGCCCTGTTCTGCTCCGCCTCCTCCATCCACAACTTGTTCGTCAAATAAGTTAAATTTATTAACTAACTTCACATGTGTGTGAACAGCAACATCTCAATAATTACAGATAAAATGTTGCAGCTTCTTGAGTTGACTGCGCACTTTTGTGAAGAGGGTGGAATGTGCTGAGGGGGAGGAGAGTCGCGTAATCAGATGAAAACACTTAAGAGGAATTGCATGAAACAGTGAAATGTTTATAAAAAAAAGTAAAAAATGGTATTAACAATCCCAGAATAAGTGTCTTCATTATATTTATTAAAGTCTACTACAACTTTAATGCAATGATAATTTCAAGTTTAAAAAACCCAAATCTGTTCCGAACCCTTGAAATAATTAGGCGAAAGCGGCAATGTGCAAAATGTTATTTTTGGGTACGAAAGCTTTTTATGCTGAATACCAAATTGTATTTTTTTTATTTTTATACTTAAAATCAAAAATCTTGCAACTTGCAAATGCCTGGAAATTTTCGACTCTGTTTAAATCATAGTTTTTATTGATTTCCAGCTGATTTGATATTCTTTTTCTCACCTGTTCACTCGGTCAATCGGTCACTTGTTTACCTGCCACGCGGTGGCAAGTGGACAACGGCTAAGCAACAACTGATATGAGAACCGAACGAAATGGTGAAGAGGTGCTAAGTGCTATAGATAATAATGCAAATTGTGGTTAAATTTCATCATGCGGGAATGGAAATAACAAAGAATGATAATGACGAGTAAAAGTATTTCAGTTGAGTGTTTCGTGGAACGTGTGGCATGTGGCAAGTGGCAACAGCAATCAGCATGTAGACATAATAATAAGTACATACATAAGTACATGTAATGATTGTTATTAATTTTAAGCCAATTTACGAAGATGGAGACAAGTTAAAAGACTGAAAGGCGCCATATAAAAAGAAGCGAATAATTTGCGCTTTTCACACTAATTAAATGCGAATGGGATGACAACTGGCAAATGAATTGCACTAAGACAAGGATGCGCAGAGAGTCGTGACAGAGACAGAGACTGAGATAGAGACAGAGACAGAGGTAGGGAGAGAGAATGAGCAATATTAAAGCAGCGTTGCATGCTACACAAATGATTAAAAATGTAAATTTTAATTCAATTTAGCTGGAGAACGAAGAAAAATAAAACTAGTAGTCGCTCTGTAAAGTGGTTTATTGTGAGCCAGAAACAGACGCGCAGGACATGCGAAGTGATCCTGGATGCAGGATGCAGGACCCCAGCTGGTGAGACAGACGGACAGACGGATCGACAGAGAGACGGGCCAAGTGACGCGACAAACTTTGCCGCAAGGCAGCGTGAACAAAATACAGCAAAGGAAAAGTAAAAGAACAGCCGAAGCTGATAAAGTAGATTGCCGGAGGCCAATCAGATGAACAGTGGGTGCAAGGCGGTGGGCGGTGGGCGGTGGGAGGTAGTCAGTGGGTGTGGCAGAGCAGAGACGAAGACAGAGGAACCAATGAAGTGGGAAGTGGGTGTGACACGAGCAAAATCTTGAGACAAATCGAATTTCTTATTTTCCAAGAAAAAATATTCATCACTTGAAATGAGAAACAATAGATTCTATGGAAATATGTTTTCTTATTCAGCTCAAATTAGAGATTTTCAACTTTAGTTGAATATGTCAAAGGTTCTAGCTCAAACAGTTTAATAGAAAAAAAACGCACTTCATACTTTTTATTTAAAATTCATTTTAAATTTTTAAGTAAAGTAAACAGAAGTCAAAATTATTTCACAATAAATTACTACGATTTAAAATGAAAGCAATGTACATAGTAAAATAATATTGATTCGTCGATTTTCCAGCGTAAAAAGTTAATTCTCTCTCTTATAAGAGCCTAAGTTAGACTGAAAAACAATTTAAAAATAGAGATTTTATATTAATCAATTTGATTTCTATGTTCATGATGAAAACTAGTTAGCTTAGGATCCTGTAAAGAAATGAAGTAAACTAAAAAAAATTTAAATAAATTTTGCAATATCATTAATTAATTCGTCTGAATGGTAATTTTTTCCATGTGTCAGCAAAGTTTTTTCCATTTGTTTATATGAATCTATTTATTTATTTATTTCTGTTTTTATTGGTTTATTTCTTTTTTTTTGTAAATACGAGTGCAATATTCAGTTATTATAATAATTAATAATTACAAAAGCATTTGTGCTTAAATCAAGTTTTCGGATAAGCCGTAGCATATTTATTGATTTAAGGGCATTTGCAGGGCAACCGCCAAGGGAATTGGCAACTGGAGAGTGGAGAGTGTAAATTGGGAAACGGAAAAAGTTAAGCGGAAATCGAGAGAATTCGATTTTAATTTGCTTAATGACCTCGGCACGTTCAATGCCTTTCGCTGTTAATTGGCCGAGTTATAGCCGTTATAGTTCATTAATTCGATTATAGGGATATGCAACTGGGGTCTATGATTTCCCGAGGGATGCCCAATGCCCAGATCAGTTCTTGATTTTTTGCGGTTAACCAAGTGGACTTTGTGTCCAGGTTTCATAAAGGAAAGGAAACCTAGAAAAACATAAACTGGCTAAAAGGTTAGCAACGTGTTCAGCAGGACATCATCTTTCCTTTCATCCTTCGTCTTCCGTCGCTGAGTGAAATGAATCTGCAATTCTATTCCATTCTATCCCTCCTCGTTGCAGTGGCGAAGGAGACGAAGGACGCGGAGGATGCTGATGATGCCAGGTGTGGATTTAATGCGCGTCAGGTGCTGGCTGATGGCCTGTCGGGGGCGGGGAGAGGTGGGGGCGTGGTTGGTGGCTGCCATTTTGCTGGTTCGCTCTGCGCTTTTTGCCATCGCGGCGAGCAAACACTTTTCTCTTGCCCCACGAGCCAAGGAAGGGATAGAAAAGAAATGGCAAGGAATGGAAAAAAATATAGATGTGGCTTCGTGGATTCGCGGACTCTTGGAGTGTAACAGATCCAGCAGCAAATGCAAATAACTTGCAGCTTTTTTTCGAGTCATCGCGGCATGCGAAACTGTGGCAAGGCTGCGGGTAATCAACAAACGTTTATGGATTCCACAGCTTCTTCAGCTCCTTCAGCTCCAGCTGCAGCTCCGGTCTCCGTCTCCGTCTCCGTGTCTGCCTCATCATCAGCTTCAGTTTCTGCTTCCGTTGATGAACTTGTTGATGATCGCCGTTGCAGCATTTGGTACAGTCGGTCATTTGTCCCTCTGCGTTTTGTTTGAGGACTTTTTGATGAACCGCTGCTAAAAAAGCGCGCAATGAACCGAAGACTGATGATGAGCAAGGAACTCTTGGAGGGCAACTAATTTGTCAGCCAATCAGACCACATCATCCTATGTCCATTTTCACTTCCACAATAATTCACACATATTTCCAACTCTTCCTTTTCCATCACTCAATTTTGAATTTATTAAAAGCCAGACACAAAAGATATCTGAGTCATAAATGGAAAGTGAAAATGCAATTTACGAAAGCGCAGAATAAACAAATTTAATAATAATTACTAAATAATAATAATTACTAAAAACGAGCCAAATATCCAACATCACAGAAATGGGAATTAATGATATAGAAACAAAATAAAAAGACGAATCAATTGAAAGTTTTCGACTAAAGGACTCCCTGTACTTTACTTTTGAATTACAAAAAAAAATTTTCTCAATAACCTTTGCATTTATTTTGCTGTTTTTATAAAGATTTAAAGTTTTTAGACTTATTTTACATTAATTACATACTATTTTTGGTATACTTATGTAGACGTTCCACTTATCGGCTTCTTGAATATAGAACATTTTTCAAACATATTATATTTTGAAGTAAGAAGAACCACGATATTTTCTTGTTTATAAATAATACTTAGTTCTCGACCATGTTTGCGGTCTAAGTTTAAAGTTTGCAGTTCCTGTAGTTGCTGAATTTTAATAAGTATAAAATTAATGAGTAAGTAAATTTATTAAATTTACCGTGGCCTTAATAAAAATTTAATTTACTTGAGTAAAGTCAACTTTTTTCATACTTTACAAATTCTAAGAATGATTATTGACAAATAAACACTTAGAGCTCCACTTGAGCCACAGATCCGCAAATCTTCTTTGAGAATTGCAGCACAATTGAGAACCCATCATAAGGATTCACTAATGTGGCTTATGACAATTACAAATCATTTGGGAGGCACGCCCACTACACACACTCATATCCGTCCTGTGGGCGTCCCTGTAAATTACCAAAGTCAAGTGTAAGCGCATCCTGCAGCGCTTAAAGCACGCCAAGGAATTTCACATGGCAGGGAGGGGGAGAGGTGGCAAATCGAATTGCTTATCACCTTTTGGTCTGACAGACATCAGCATTCGATTCATCGAGGACACATTCGTTAAAGTCCTTACGCACACCTTCCCTGGTCGCTCCCTTCGCTGTTGTTCGGTCTGTGTCTGGCGAACCCTTTTGGCATTTTAGCATATACTCGTATAGTTGACAAAATATGCACCTGCGTCGTTAGTAGCAGGAGACGCAACCCTCTTCGCCACTCCCCTTTCCAATCGACAAATGCCCCAAAAATATTTGCAACGATTCGATTGTCAGACCAAAGGCAACGTCAACCTCCTCCAATTGGGTGCGACTGTCGTTCGCTGGGGGTTATTATTATTTCTGATATATGCGGTCTTACTTTGCGGTTGTCACTCGGTTTCCCTGTCACCGCCGCAGGACGTCAGCGTCGCAGTCGGCGTCGCAGTCAGCGTCGGTGGTCGGCATGTGTTGTCGTGTCATGGTTACATGCAAATGAAGCGTGAGTTCCCGAAAGGTGTTGAAAACGGCTGCCAAATGTATGTGGCAACAACTAACAAAAGAGTGAGAGGGCGTGCGAGAAAGAGAGAGAGAGAGCGAAAAGGCGCCTTCGTCTGCATCTACATAATTTTATGCCAACCATTTCAACTTTTATTCTGCAGCTTTTTCATCTTTTGTTGACAGCCTTCTTCTCGATGACGATCAATAGGGGCGTGAGTGTGTGTGGCCCTTCAGTGTGGTGCAGTGTGGTGCGGCACAACCAAGTGTGGCAGCTCTATTTTCAGTTCTCCAATTCGTACGACATGCTGTCGAAATTGTTTCGTAATTGCAATGTTGACAGCGCCCACGTGGTGAATCCATTGAAGGTCCTTGCCAACTGAGACTGCGACCCGTCAATCCGGAGAATGGAATGGGATGGCAGCCTCTCGAGTCATTCCATTTGCATTTTTTCAGTTTTGTACAGCTCTCAAATAGGTGAGACAGTCAGATTATGAGCTGATGTTAGAAAATTGCATTCGAATGAAAGGAGAAATGAATTGGAAGTGAGTTTCCCTCCCGACGGCTAATGTTTGACAATTGTATTGGATAAAAACAAAGCACATTGCTGTTAATATTGTTAAATAGACTTTAGGTGAAAATAAATATGGTATAATTCATTAAGCTTTCAGAAACTGCAGATAAAAGTGTTTTTGGCTTCGGTCTTTCTTTCTTATTTACAACCAACAAATTGGAGAAAGTTTGATGGTTCTAATTTTCAATTCGCTTCTTGAAACGGACTCAGAAACTGCTTAGCACAAATTCAAATTTTAATTTTTATTTTTCTTATTTATAATAATTTTCTTATTTATTTTTTGAATTTTCCTAGAGTTTAAAGAACCTTAATTAATATAATGTGTTTTATTATTTTTCGCACTCAATATATTTTAAGACTACATAGTCGTTGGAAAATATAAAATTTGTGAAATTTATGTAAATATTGAATATCATTTTTTTGTGTGTGCAGTCTTGTTTTTTTTTATTGAAGTTAATCCCTGTATTGCATTTGAATGATGTGTTTAATAAATATTGTCTTCTGATCTTGTGGAATTCCAACTGCAGTTAAATTCAGTTAAAAGGAGTTCCCCGAATCACTTTGTGAATTTGTCTGCGCCACAAAATTGCAAATATGCAGCCAGACATTAACGTGTCTCCAATTTTACGCATGCAACCAGACGAAGCGACACATTTGCAACTCCAGCTTCAAAATCAGCATTGAATTGTTGCGCCCCCTCATCCCCCACGCCTCTGAGTCCCCTCACAGTCGTTGGAAAAGCCACACATGTGTGTAATTTTCTTTACGAGCGCATCAGAGAAACGAAGCAGTCGCCAACCAACAGTCGAATGGGAGGGAGCAGGATGAAAGAATGAGAAGGAGCCTCCTCTGATAAACGGCGCCAGCTCCTCCTTCCCTTCCTTTTCACACCCGCCTCCCACCTCCCCCTCCGCCCACCTCCTTTTGTGCAGCGACAACTCCGTCGAAATAGAAAATTCAAATTTGAAAATATGGAAATGCTGGCAACCACGACGGTGACAACAGTGGAAATGAAGTCGAAGCTGGAAACGAAGGCAGCTGCTGCCCTTTTGCCACTGAAAGTGCAACTCAGTCGCAGTCGCAGTTGCAGTCGTAATTCGATTAACACCTTGGTCGGATTCATTGCCGGCGACTGTTGGCCTTTAATTGGTTAGCAGCGTCAATGATGGCCTTGGAAGAAGCGCAGCTGATGCTTCCTCTTCTCTTCTCTCCTCTTCTCCTTTCTCTTCCTCACTTCTCCCCGCTCTGTGGCTTGTCTGCGGCTTATTAGGTGCGGAAATCTTTATTGATTGATGCATTGTTTGTTTGGCTTGTGGAAAACGACGCCCGCCCGCAGTTTCCTACGCTCCCTGGAGAGATCTACAAATGGAGTTGGACTTGGAGTTCGAGGGTGGAGACATCGTCAAGTACTTGAGCACTTGGTTCGCTCGTAATTCTTTCAATCGAACATCGTCCTTTGTCTAAGTGGCAGCTGTCGAAGTTCCATACAGATCTGCATATCAAATGGGAATTGTTGGGATTTTTATGCTTCTTTAGTCTTCGACACGTGTTTATCTTTCAGTTTCTAATTGTTTTTCATTTCACTTGAAGTTGGATTTGTAGTTGTAGTTGGATTGGGACTTGGAGCATGTTGACGAGTTCATAACCTAGGCAAATATTTTTCCCTTGCCCTCAATGAGTTTTCCCTCTGGATTTTCTATTTTCTCTTTTTTTTTTTTGGTTCTTCCACTTTTGTTCATGCCTTCAACTTAATTTGCAGCTCGCAAATTGCATTGCCTGCTGAGCAGGACATGGCAGGACATTGGGTCAAAAGCAGAATCGAGAAGTGAAGAAAAATCCTCTTTAATTAGTTCGCCTTTCGTTTAATGCAATCGCGAAAATATTTTTTAATTTAAAACGCGTAATTCAATATCTTGCGTAATTTTATTTCTCCAGCAAGTGCAGTGATGGGTGGGGAAGAGGGAGGGGCAGGGACAGGGGGAGGGGGGGATGCAGAGGTCACTCGTGCGAAGCACAAAGTGCTTGCCAGTCATTGTCACCCTTCGTACTCTTCACAATTCCTGCGTGTCCTGTTCAATTTTTATGCCGGCTGCGGAAAATGCCGCTTGCAAATTTTTGCGTGCGCTTCGATCGATGGCTATATGTTGACGGGAATACATATATACACATCAATATATATACATATATACATATGTATATATGGGGCAGTTGCAGCAACTGTTGAAAATGGGCTGCAAAATGAGCCGCTTGATTCCGAGGGAGGCCAGGGCTCTAGAGGCTCAGGCGCCACCCGAAATGACCTGCATTCCAATGAATGGCGTTTCCTCTTCAGTCCATTTGTTGTTGCTGTTGTTTTTCAGTGAAAATTGACGCAGGAAATGCCGCAACGTTGTTGCTGTTGCTGTTGCTGCTGCCACTCGAGAGTTCGAGAGTTCAAAGCTGTTGATGATTCCGGGTCAAGAGTTGAGCAACAACAACAACAAGCAAACAACAATATTGGTCACTTGTTGTTGCATCTCTTTAAAGTCATTGTCCATTCTCAGCCATCTCCCCCTCTGTCCTTTCTTCTGCTCTCTCCATCCACTCGCTCGTTCGCTTTTAAGTGCTGATCAAATTTCGTGACTGAAGCTTTAAGTGCAGGCCAAAAGACAAGGGACTGCACTGTTTGTCCTTTAACAGGATACTAAGTATCCATAGGTATGTGTGGCAGATAGAGAGAGAGAGAGAGAGACAGACAGAGACAATCAACAAGTGAGTGAGAAAGAGGGAGACAGTGCAAGAGTAAGTAATTGCAGAATGAAGCTAAAAACAAAACAAATGCAAAAAGTCTGTCAGTCTCTTGGCAGGATGAGGAAGAGGAAGTCTTTTTTAATAGAAATTTGAGCTTTGCCCCAAAAAGGGAAGTCAATTTAGAAGCAAGTTTTTATTTTGCAACTGCAACAGCTTCAACTGTAAATTAACAACAACACAATCAAGGGAATGGGAAACAGATGTTAACCCAACAAATTACATTGATATTCGATACAATATCTGAGTTAAAAAAAAATCTATATAATTTAATAACCAAACTATTATGATAAGAAAATTACACTGAGTGAAATTGCTAACCGTAATAGAAACATAAATATTTTACTATACCTAAACAGAAAAACAGTAATTATTCAAACCGGAATAACCGTTTAATAACCGATTCATGTATTACGGTTAGTTTCGCTTCAATCAATCATTGAATTAAATTTTCTTGTTTACTTTAAATGTGAACTGTAAGTCCCAATGTGTAATCGAAAAACTTAACCGCGTCCGTAACTGGTACCGATTCGGTTTAATACCCTGGTTATAACAATTTAAGCTAGGAAATAGACTTTATAAATGCTTTTTGCGTGTGAATGTGAATGTTTTTTGTTACTCTTGCAATACTCATATGTATTATTTTTTGTTCATCCTTTTATTCTTAAGTTAATTTGTGATATCTTCAGATTTAAAAGCAGCCTATTGGCTTTTTTTATCGAGCATACAAATTTCCTATAAATTGAAAAATAAGCGTAGACGTATTTAACAAAAATCCTTCCCACAATTGTCGGTTCTGAGCTTCTAATTAACTTTAATAATTGTAATCAAATATTTTTACGGATATTTGTATGGCTGGAGCTCGAAACAGAAGTCATTTATATACTGTACACACCAACTATTTAACTTAGAAGTACACTTACAATTTTTTAACGATTTGGAAATTGTTTCGCTTTCTTTATATTTGGAATTAATTTTACTACAATTTTCCCACTCTGCATGACCTCTTTCAATTCGAATGTCGAGGTTGAATGTCAAATGTGAACGTTTCTCGTTCCCAGATTTTTTTGTGGCATAATTTGCAATGTGTCAGTTGCAAGCGAATCTCTCGAGTTCTGTTGTTCGCCGCTTAGTTCCGTTCCACTTCGTCTAGTCTTGACGCCTTTCTTCTAAAAACTCAACATTTTTGAACACAACAGGAAATTGAGTTTTCATCGACAGCATAGCAAAAGCTGAAGAAAACGTCGACAACACGAAGAAGAAAATGATGAGGAAGAAGAAGCAGGAGCAAGTCCTATGCAAATAATTTCAGTTTCAGGCTCGTGTCGCGTCATGTGGCTTCGTCCTTCTCGCACAGTGGTGTCATTGATCTTTAATTTGCTTACTTTTAATGTGATTTATTTGATGCCCATGTAATTCATATACTTATCCTTAAATATTGACCTATTGTTTTTGTGGCAGATACGATAAGTAATTTAAAAAAGTTTTGTATGGTATAATTAAATTTTAAAAATTAATTATTAAAAGTAAAAATAATAAAAACAAACAATAAAAAAAATTGTTAACTAAACCAGGAATCGAACCCACGACCCCTTGCGCACTTTCGCGTAAATTAAAGGTGATGTAAGTTTTTGCTGAATTACGCCCCCTACAGTGGGCGGGGCCAAATTTTAACATAAACTGATTTTGCCTGACATAAGAAGGAGTCTTCATTCCAAATTTGATGGTCCTAGCTCTTACCAATCTCTGAGATCCGATCGCTATATCAGATCCGATCCATGGCTACATCGAGTCGACTGTTGATGCTGATCAAGAATATATGTATATACTTTATGGGGTCGGAGATGCTTCCTTCTCCCTGTTACATACTTTTGAACAAACTTAATATACCCTCAGGGTATAAAAATTAAAACATAAATAAAAAAGATTAATGAAGAGGACCACTGTGCGTCGACATCGGTATCGGCATGAGAGTTGCCAGATTTCGATAAAAGAACGTATGGTATATTGACAACGTCTTCTTCATTCTTGTTTCTTGCTCTTTTAATGCTTCAAAGCTGTCAAAAGAGCTTCAGGAACAACTTCCGCTACATGAGCTCCTGAATACGGATGCGGCTCTAGATGTGGATGTGGGAGAGAACTGTCCCCCTTTGAACCTGCTCAAAAGTTAAGCCATTAGCGAAATGTCCTTCACTTTGCTTATAACGCAATTTTCTGCTTCTTTCTTTTTGGCCTGTCCATTGTCTGTTGCTTCGTTAGCCAGAGTTTTGGACACACTGTGCTTCTGTTTGTTGTTGTTATTATTATTGTTGTTGTTGCTGCTGTTGTTATTGTTGCTGTTGCGGCGCTAAATGACAACCTCACTGTCAGCATTTTAAACTTTTCACTCTCGCCACGCACCCTTTGCCCACCTCCTCTCCCATATCCCACTGTGCTCCTTGTGAATCTGCGTTGTCCAATTTTTCGGACGCTAAGCAAAGTTTTTCGGTTGTTCCCCTCTTTCGGCTGCATTGTGTCCAGAACGCTTTTGGACCAAAACTTTGCTGCAACGTTAATGAAGTTGAAGAATTTTTTTTCGTTGTTCCTAATTCGTTTTTTGGGAGGCAACTTATGGAGAGATGTTTTTTGTGAGAGATTTGCTTTGTTTTATCTATAGGTGACTGCAAACTGGAATTAAGTAATGAAATTTGCATTTATTCCAATGTGAAAAATCTAATTTCATTTCAATTTAGTTTTTCTCTTGTTACAATAGTTGAATTTGTTTGAATTATATATGTACTTTGCTCTCATTTCATAATCTCGATTAAGCGAGAACATCATTAACCCAAAACTTTACATTTGGAAAATCAGACTTTTAAAAACTCACCTGGTTCGTGAGATAAACAGGTGTATGTAAGAAGGGTAACATTTAAATTATTGGAGCAAAGGGGGCCCTTGGAGCCTTTTTGAGTTTTGTGCCAAATTTGTTTTTTAAATAATTTATATGTAAAACTTAATATAATTCGTCACGAAATTGGATATCACAAATTTTGGGGCATAAAAATGTTTTCGTCACTAGACTTTTACCTTTTAAAAGTCTCATTTTTCTCTGTTTTTCATACATAAAAAGCGAATTTGATTTTTAGCAATTTAACAGTTGAGTATTATGTAAAATCAACATTATAGCGGAAAGTAACAGTGTCAATGTAAATGGCCGCTGGCTGCGGCTGTTATTACAGCACTGTTAACAGTAACTGCTAACAGTCAATAATAGCAGCCAGATAAGTAGATAAAATTTAACGAAACTTTTGATTACAGCAAGCGTAATACGGCTGCAAACACGTCAACAACCCCCACCCGCATATTGTAAACATTTCCCCTACGCTGGCTGCATGTTTTGGCCAAACTTGAACGCATTTTTTAACCTTCAAAACTCTTCGGCAGAGTTTCGTTAAGCTCGCTGCACAGTGGGGTCGGCGACAGCACTGCCAGCGTTGGCGGCGTCGGCAGCGACGTCATGCGCATAGCGTTCTCAGCGCCAATCGACTCGTCAAACGAGTATAACAACAACAATGCACGCAGGCAGCATCAGAGCCCTCCCACGACACTTGCGCTCTGCATTGCGCTCAACTGGCTCTCGGATCGCGCTCTCTCTCGCTCTCGGCCGCAAAACTGAACGAAGGCTGTTAGGGCGCTCTCTCTATCGCTGTAGCTGTCGCTGTCGCGCTCGCTCTCGCTCTCGCATCTGCCTGCATACAGAAAATACAAAATTTGCTCCGAGCAAGTTAGTTTGAAATCGTCGCTCGCTGAATTCACTTCGCATTTGAGCCGACCCGCACGTCACGCGGCCGTCGCGCAACAAACAACAAACGACCGTCGAAGTCGAAGTCGACGCTCAAGTTGAAGTTGAAGCTGTAGTTGTAGCTGTAACTGAAGCTGAAGCTGATACGTTAAGCAAAACGCAAAGGCAAATTGCACGACAAATTTACCGCTTGTCTCACACCTGTGTGGGTTTTAGTTGCTGTCCGTCTTGTCCGGACTCGCGGTGTTCTCTTCTGTCTATACTTTTCCGTCTCCTTTACGTTATCGTTGCTTGTGTCGCGTGTGCGTTTGTTTCAATTGTTCAATTGTTTTCGTGCAACACCAGAAATTGGCCACACAAATTGCAAACCAAAATCAATTTTAAATATTGTGAAATCGCATTTGTTGTTGTTGTTGCCACACATTTTATGTATTTTATTGCCAATTCCCAAACAAGGAGGCAGCAAAAGAAGCAAGGAAAAGTCGAAAGGAAAACGGCAAAAGGCAAGTGCCGAAAGTGAAAAAGACATAAAAAAAGATGTGCGTGAAATAATAAAAAGAAATCATAAAAAAGAAAATAATTTATAACAAGAAATCGAAATTGAAATCAAAATTGAATGTGGAAAATGTTGAAATTCAAAGTGCAGTGTTCAAGTGTTGAGAATTGTTGTTGTTAGTGGAACAAGAATAGTAACAACAACAACAGCAACAGCAACAACTTCTTTCTCTTCTTCTCCTCACGTCTGTTTCTATCTCATCTGTCTGTCCCTGTCTGAGTGTCGGCTTCCAGGCCAGCAAAAGCCGCCAAAATTAAGTTCTCAAAGCAGAATCAACACCACGCATACCGTCACACGGACAATCTCTACGACGGTGGCACCGACACCGACGACGACGAATGTCCATTGGAGTCGACCACTATGAATCCCTACGAGTATGAGTCCACGCTCGACTGCCGCGACGCGGGCGGCGGCCCCTCCTGCCCCGGCACCCTGCCCATGACGGGCCGCCACATGTCCGGATCACTAGGCGGAGGAGCAGGACCAGGAGCAGGAGCAGGAGTCCACAGCCAAACGCTCCAGCATCAAAACCAACAGAATTTACAAGCCGCCGCTGCGGCCGCTGCCGCTCAACAGTCGTCAGTGTACGACTACGAGTATCAACACTTGCCCCATCGTCCACCGGATACCACAGGCAACTCCACGGCGCAGCGCACACACGGCAGACAAGGTGAGTAGCAGTGGGCAGTAGGTGTAGGAGTTCCAATTGCAATTGGCATTTAAATTGGACAGGTCAACTGAGAGAGAGAGAGACCTATTGATTAGGAGATAAAAACTAAGTTGAACATGCTTGAAATTTGTCAATTTTTAGCATGCATTTTAAACTGGGTACACTGCACAGTGAAGTTTCTTAAGTCGGTGCAGAATGCATTGAAAACTATCAACCTCATTAAGATAGTCAATTAGTTAATCGACATTTTAAAGCGACTGAAATACAGTTAGTTGAAAAGGTGCTTTGACAAAGTGAAAAATGAAATTAGATGCTCTACAATTTCAACCAGTGTAAATTAAAGACTATTCATTACAGATATTATTAAATATTTTCGAACTTATTCAGATAAAAAATAATTGATATAATTGAGCAATTTACAATTAAAGGATTCACAACTTTTGTGCTACAAATATTCGATTGAGTCTTTTCTCCATTTTGTTTGCAATTGTTTTAAATTTATCAATCCAATTAAATTAATAAAATAAAATTGACATAGTTCAGATTTTCAAAACGAGTAAAATACTGTTGGTCAAGCAATTGTTTTGACAACATTTTAGATTTTTTAAGTTTTTATATTATTATTCTGTATGATTATTTTGATTCATAGAACAATAATATAAAAAGAGCCATAGAATTATTCGACTTTTTTTCTTCGTCTACACATTTACTTGACATTATAGTATGTTGGAGTCTTTTTTTTTTCAAAACAATTACTGCATTTTGGATATTTGGAATCGAATTTATAGTTTTCGAATTTCGATCAAAATTCAATAATAGCCGCTAAGTAATCCTGTTTAAGCCACTTGAGCTGTGTGCATACATTTTACCAATAGCAAGGGATACTTTGCACAGAGCCACTGAGCTGGCAAATAAAAATTCCTCAGCTCATTTTCATTTTCATCAACATTTTCATAACCGACCAGAAGAAGAAGAAGCGAATCTAGCTGCGTGAAAAACTTGCGACAACTTTGAACAAATTAGCGGCGCTTATCGCCCGACGTCGAGCTGCTAACATTTTGCATAAATTAAACAAATTAAGGAAAAGCCATGCCGAGGAAAAGTCTCTCGACTCGCTTGAGCTTGAGCTGGGAAAATGAATTCAACATTCGACGGGTAGATTGACGATGACATTGAGATTGAAGTTGGAATGGGGTTGGGTAGAAAACTCACTGGACTCACAATTCTCTGTTTCTTGCTCTTTCAACATGATTTTTCCGGGTGAGCGCATTTGCCGAGCGGGTTTTTCATTATTTGTATTATTAATAAAATATAAAAGCGTCTGCAGCAACAATAGAAATAGAGCCTGCGAATTATGAGATGCCCAACTGGCCCCTCTCCTCGCCGCTTTCCTGCAGCCCAGTCCAGCCCATCATCCCCAAACAATTTTCCTTGCTTTGCCTCAATCTGCCAGTCGCATATTAAAGAATTCCGAATGCGATGCCTGCGGCTGCGGAAAACCTCGAAAAACTCTCGAGCCGAGTTTCGAGTGGAGTTTGGTTACAATTGCCATCTCTCTGTCTGTGTGTGTGTGTCTCTGTCTTTGTCTTGTTGTCCGTTGTCCTTTGGGTTTGTTTGCTCTCTGCCTGCATTTCAAAGTATTTACCCCGACTCTCGCCCTCTCTTTTCTTTTGCCGCTTTTCACTGCGTTTTTCCCAGTTTGTCGCTGCGGCAAATTAAATTTAAGCCGCTGCCTGTCACATAAATCCCAGTGTCGTCTACCTAACCCAACAACACTCCAGACTCTTGCAAATCCTTTACCAACACTGTTTACCGTGTTGCCAAATATTGTCCCTTTTTTGGCTTTGATTATGAACAAGAGTTTTCATAGTATAACTATTTTCATTTTATACGCATTCACATCCTCTTTTCTGGCCACAAAAGTGAGAACAATCTCCCGCTTCAATTTTATTATTTCCGACTTCTGACATTCGAACTTTTGGCCATGTTAACACTCACACACATATACGTATGTATGTGGCATTTACATAACTTTATTTCTGGCATTTCCTCTTTCCTCCTACCTCCTTCATTGCCTCCATTCCCTCTGCTTGTCGGTGTTATAAAAACAATTGCTGAACAATTGAAGCCTCTAACGAAATCCACATGGAAATAGGAAAGGGAACGATTCAAAGAATAAATGAAAGAATGATAGGAAAGAAAAAAGGAAATAAAGGAGAGAAAAGAAGAAAGCTTTCTATTCTGCATTCATACATAAAAGTCGGGATACCTGCAGCAAAGCTGAGTGAGTGGAAAAGCCCGCAAAACAAAATTGTAAATTTACAAAATAAAAATAAAAAAACACAGAAATAAATTTCGTAACTGCAAACAATAAATTACAAAACAGCTACCGCTACAACAACAATAACAACAACAATGACGACTTTCGGCACTTCACTTTTGGCGAAAGAAATAAAATTCAATAAAATGGAATGGTACTATATATAGGCGAATTGAGGCAATGGGCGGTTGGGTGGCTGGAGGCGTGGCTCGTAAATTTTGCACCACTTCAGTGGGCAGCTGGCAAAAGGCAACACAATCTCAATCCCTAATACCCTTCACTCTCTTGGCCATCTTCTTCTTTCAACGGCTCCTCCTTCCGCAGCTTGTCATAAAAAAGCTGAGCGAAAATTTTGCGCCTCCTTTTGGCTTCTTTCGTTTGAGTTTTTTTTTTATGCCAGCATAAAAATCCACAGAGAATGGAAAATGAGGAAAATTCTCTACTCGCGCTGGCAGCTGTTGATGTGTGAACATTTTGCAAAACAACAACAACAACCACAATGAAAATTGTGGAAAACAAAATATTAGAAATTTGTATATTTTTAAATTTATGGCTTTTGATTTGCATCACTTGCGATGTGCTTTCTTTTGTAGCCAGCGCCAATTAGCCAAATTAAGTTGGCCACTTTTGGGCAGACAGTGTCTCTTACCAGGTTGGTCTTGGCCAGATGGCCGCGAGTGTCAATCACAATCACAACGCCAAAAGAATCGAAGAAACACGCAACACATTTGAAAATTGAAATCCAACAAGGTCGTTTCAGCCTCGAATCGAAATGGTAATCGCCAATCGAAACACACAGAGACACACACAGAGACTTACACACACACACACATATGTACATATATGAATTGATTTTTCTCACACAGATTTTTCCAGCAGCGCAAAAAATTTATTTGTTTATGCCGCGCCTGATTACTTTATGACCTTACATAGCCCCGATCCCCGGTCCCAGCGGCTAATGAGGCCGCTCCCCCACAAATACCCATTTTAATTGCAGGCCGTGTGGTTTTGGCCCCATCAGCCACTTGGCCACTTGGCCACTTCGGGAGCTGCGATTGCCTTGTTTATTTTTTCTTTGCTTTGCAAAATCTATTTCTATTTTCGGATTTTTCATTTCATTTTTATGCGTTTAGCACTTGCCGAAGTCAAACTTATGCGACTGCTTGGATACCCTGTAATCAGTAATTAGAAAACAAATTTGTTTGAAATTATAATTTCTTCTGAACTGAATTAAATCGATTATAATCTTGAGATAAATGTAAATTGATTGCAGGGTATGTGCTAGTCAATCAGTACCGTCAATGGCAATTTTACTTGATTTGTATAAACACAGCACAATTTTGTTGTGATGTTTAGATTGGCGTGGTAATTATTGTTGGCGGGTGCGGTCGTTTCTTGGATTGGAATTGGATTTGTTTAGTGGATGCCGTTCCTCTTCTTCTTCTTCTTCTGTTTCTTCTTCGTCTTTATTGTGGCATTGCATGTTTCAATAATTTTGAGCTTGATGTAGTGTTATTGCTACTTGCCTTCAAATGTGGCCCACACTTATCTGCACTCTATGATAAGATTTATAATTCTGTGAGATTTGAACAAGAATAAAAGACGTTTTCGCATAGTTTAAAATCAATATAAGCATTCAGTTTTTCTTACGCATTATTAGGAAATTTTATTAAAATATTCATGTAATTTTTTGAAGGTAGTTAAGTGTCAGTATATTAGAGATATAAATTTTACACTTAAACTGTGAGAGCTTGAAAACTCACTTTCTTTATTCAATACAAACATATATTCTAGAAATTAAAAAAAGAGATTTTCAAATAGTGAAAAAATAAATTTAAACAACATTTATATTGGAAAATTCCATAAATTTTGTTTTATCTGCTTGTTATGGCATTTAGCCTATCCAAATGCCCAGAGTTCGTTAATGAGCAACAATAATAATCTTAATTATCTAACTAGCGAATAAAACATTTTAATTCGCCACTTTTAACATATTTGCTTTACCATAATTTGTATCCAAATGGTTTCTGTTATTATTTGTATCCAAATGGTTTCTGTTAATCTAACGTGTAATTTCTTATTCTGATTTGTGAAGCCAACCAAGGCAGTTAATTCTATCTCTTTCTGCGTCAAGTGTGCTTAAAATTAATAATTAAAACAAATTCTAAAATAATTGGTTTTTTTTCTTTTATTAAAAAATAAATAATATCTGTGTCATCAATCATAATTTCTATTAAAATATTCAAAACCCGCTTGTCGACTCTGCAAAGTGATCTCGCTGGCCGAAAGCGGCTTATTCCTGCTGCCTGAGGGCCTAATCCTCACTTGCTGGTAAGCTGCTCATCGACTAATCCTTAGACTCAACCTCGGTGGTGAGATGACGGGCTCGGTCTGGTGGCGCTAGACCTTTAATGACGCCATAAGCACAGCTGTCATATTAGTACTTGTTATAGGGCAGTCAAATATTTAACAATTGTCAGTTTTACATTCATAACTTCCCCCCAACCCCAGCCAGGGGGGAAAATCAATGGCAGCAACATTTGTAAAATGTCTGCAGCGATTTTCGCATCTTTTTGTCGTTTTATTCGAGAGCTGCGGAAACTGTCAATGACAGAAGCTCTGACTAGGCGCCGCCGAGTGAAATTCCAACTTATTACTTCCTGACAGCTGTCAAAAATATGCAAACACCCAACAACAACAACAAGAACAAGAAATATGCAAAACTATGCGTCGAATTGTGCGCAGAATTATGTAAATCAAAGCGATTTGTAGCAGACCAAAAAGGAGTAGAAAAATAGGTAGCAGCAAAAAATTGACAGCGACATAGACGGGATATTCAAAATGTCAGAGGCACACAAACAGGCGGACAAAGATAAAAAGGGGAAAATGAATGCTGGGAAAATTACACGTAAACAGCAGGAGGTCGCATTGAACGCCCTTTTTTTTCATCTACAACAATTTTTGCAACACACAAAAGAAGAGCTGAAAAAAGGACACTCTCACAAATAAGGCAGAAGGACAGACAAAAGCCCCTTAAGCCCACACACTCAACCTGGCACACGGAGGCGGAGTGTTACGAAGGTCCTGGAGCCTACGACGATAATGATGCGCAGGACAACCGCAAATGAGCAATACTCGAGCAGGCACAATTCCCGTGTCTCAGACAGAGAAAGAGAGACAGAGAGAGAGAGAGGGAGAGACAGCGAAATAAATTAGCGCCGAAAATTTGTTAGTTGTGTTGACCTGACCCAAAGTGATCTGACCTGTTTTTGGCCTGCTGCAAAAGGTGTTTCTACGTGCTCTGCATTCGACTGCGACTCTATCTCCGACTAGTTGCAGTTGCAGTTGCAGTTGCCTCGTTAATGTCGCTTTGTCATCTGGGATTAGCCCCGAACAGATCTGAATTCTTTTTCACATTTCCTTTCGTCTCGTATCATTTCATTTTGTGTGTGCGCTACGCCTCATTGAAGCGGCCTCTCGTTAGACATAAACCCATTCACCGAACACAGAACACGGGGGAAAAAAAGGATGCTCGTTCATATTATAATTTGATTTTTGTTGGGGAGAAAAGCCGCTTAGGCAGCACAGCCTCTAATTTTATTAGTCAAAGTCAGGGACAGAGAAAACAGACAACGGTTCGTTTGGGCATTCGATACTCGATATTCGATTTGTATTTGTATTTGTATTCAAAATTAATGCTGACTTAGTTCTTGATATTTTACAAACTGAAAATTGAATTTGTGTTTCCACCTTGGGTCGGAGACTGTTGGTTATCCGTTGGGGATTGTTATTTTTTTATTATTTTATTTTTGTGTAACATAGAGCGGATGTGGTTGTTCCTAAATTTCGGCATTTACATGCTTCTGCTGATAGGGATAGATCCAAAAGTTGTGACAGCTTTTGGCTGGCACAATCTCTGAGGCATTAGTCACCACATGTTCCGGAGTCCGGACAATGTACGACAAGTGTAGCAAGTAGCATTCATTTTTTATGACTTGTACACATTGTCTAAACGGACTGACTGAATGCCTGGCTGATGATTGTTTACAGTAATTGCAGCAGCAATTGCTCAGAATTCCCTCTCCCCCACAATTCTCAAACCTCAATCCTCAAACCTCAATCCTCAACCCAGAATCCCCAATCCTCACTCCCAAGGCGAAGGAACCAAACGCCAAAGCACGCAAAACTCATAAAAATATGCGAATGTTTGCCTTTTTTATTGTCGAACATTAAATTTATTATTTTTTATAGAATGTTTCACAACTGAATGCAAATTTGTTTCAACACCGCCTCTCGTCGTTTCAACCTCTTGCCACATTTGAGTTATTTCTTGGCTTTTACGAGCGCTCAGCATTTCTTATTTTAATTGCATTATACGACGCATTCCTCTCAGAATAGGAAGGGAGGGGGAGTTTTGCCCTGACCTCCAACTGAAGCTGCAACTGCAACTCAAACTGAAACTG
Organism: Drosophila quinaria; assembly: GCA_035047525.1. Lineage (NCBI taxonomy): Eukaryota > Metazoa > Arthropoda > Insecta > Diptera > Drosophilidae > Drosophila > Drosophila quinaria. The sequence continues at coordinate 231,806 of JAWNPO010000178.1, forward strand.
GAACTCGAACTGAAACTAAACTACAGTTGGTACTTGTAATGTTCCTAGACAGGCAATAAAAAGTGCGGGATTTTCCAGAAGTTGTAAACACTAAACGTAATGACAGATTTCAGTGCGACGCACGAATGAGTTTTTATTGTATTTATGCTGAATTCACTATCGGGTATTCCTCAGCAGTTGTGATCTGATGAGAGATGGCTTCAGAATGAGAGATGGGAAGATCTTTCGGGGGGTCTTTCATACACCTAAATCTACCACCAAATTTCCGCGTCATTACTGCAACTATCGCCAACAAAATATCAGAGCTCGCTATAAATAATTGAATCCATAATGTATGCCATTTGAATGCAACTCGGTTCAGAAGCCAGAACTGAAGACTGAACTCTGAAAGATTTCATTTATCAACGTTGCGACGGAAGCTCTCAATGGCACCCAGAGAGCAAGGGAAACAGAGAGAACTTTTGACCGATATACCATATATATATGTACATACAAATAAATAAATATATGTACTCTGATAAAAAAAATATATGTACAGTGGGCAGCCGGTGTTGTAATAAACCCAGCAAATAATAAAACCAGAGACAGAATCTGAAAAGAAGACGAGAAGCAAGAAGAGTAGGAGGACGAGGGGGAAAAATACTTTTAATGCGAGGAAATCTGGGCACCTTAAAGCGGCTTAGAGGACCAAATTAGGCAACAGATAAGAGACAACAGGGCCGACAGCTGTTGGTCCACTAAAAAGGCAAACAAAATGCGGTCACTAATAAAATTTGGCGCTGTGGGCTCTCAGGATAAACGGAGCTGAAGGACCAACTGTGCCCAGTCCGCTGCTTGGACATTTCATCATTAGAGCCAGGCGATAAAAATAGCAAAAGCAGAACAACAACAACAAAAACAACAATAATAATAATAACAACAACAACGAAAACAGCGACAACGGAACAACGACAACAACAAGCACATTCCATGGGCTTATCAGAAAAGGAAATCCAACGCAGTCACGTTGACAACTGCGAGAGAGAGAGACAGAGAGAGAGAGAGATAGAGATAGAGAACATGAAATCAGTGAAAACCATTTTCATTTTTATGAGAAAAACAGCGGAAAGATGGAGAAAAGCAGACGTGGAGGATGCCTGAGAAAACCAAAGCCAAAGCCAAAGACACGAAAAACGAGACGAAAGAAAACAATAAAATAAAATTTAAGATACATTTGAGACCAAAACAAATAGGCAGCGAAATAGGCGCACACACTACGAATAAGATACTCAAGGAGGAGACAGAAAGATGAAGAAAGAGGAAGAAGAAGTAGGCAGGAAAGTGGAAAATGTTCTAGGCTTGTTTGTAGCTCTGGCATTAAAAATGTGTGCGTTGAGTGGAAACAATGTCGCAGCTGTACAGCATAGGGAGAGAGAGCGAGAGAGACAGAGAGAGAGAGAGAGAGAGCGAGATAAGACAGAAAAGCAAACATCAAATATGAGATTCGTAGGATGTGTGTATTTGTGGATGTATTTTCAGTTAGTTGTATTGGCTCTTTTATGGTCGACGACTGTTAAAGTAGTTTTCATGTTGAGATACATGCGAAAAACATCGAGGAAAATGCTTTATATGGGCACTTGAGGTGGAGGAAGTGGTTTCCTGCAGTGATCAAGCGATAAGAACAAGGCAGATGGAAGCAAGTACATATTGTTATACGTATAGGTATCTAATAGCTATTCCCCCAGTGATTACCGAAACGCGTATCTTAAAGATACATTTGACGCTTGCCAGCGCAACCTCAAAATGCGAATATACGAAAATGCGTTAAGCTAATGGAAGTTTTACGATAGTTACGCATTATGACAGCGATGACAAGGGCAACATCAATTTTTATATGCAGCAAAGAAAACGGAAAAGTATCTTTGTATCTGTGTGTGTGTGTGTGTGTGCATTAGACGCTTGCATAGATACGAGATACATTTACAGCGGCGAGTGTTGAAATACCCTTCAGTCAATTAAAAGGAAGTAAAGGAATTTGGGAGGTTCCTGAGGATGGGTTTGGAAAGGGTTTGGGGGGGGGGGAATATGTGTTGTGGGGGGGGTTGGGGGGGTGTGTTTGTTTTTTTTTTATTTAAAAAAAAAAAAAAAAAAAAAAAAAAAAAATAATTTTTTTTTTTTTTTTTTTTTTTTTTTTTTTTTTTTTTTTTTTTTTTTTTTTTTTTTTTTTTTTTTTTTTTTTGGAGGGAGGGATAAATAAAAATTATATAAAAAAAAAAAAAAAAAAAAAAAAAAAAAAAAAAGAGGGGGGGGAAAGTGTTTTTTTTTTTTTTGGTTTTTTGTTGTGGTGGGGGGGGGGGGGGGGGGGGGGGAAAAAAAGGGGGGGGGGGGGGGGGGGAGGGGGGGGAAGGGGGGGGGGGGGGGGGGGGGGGGGGGGGGGAAAGGAAAAGAAAAAAAGAAAGGGGGGGGGGGGGGGGGGGGGGGGGGGGGGAAAAAAAAAAAAAAAAAAAAAAAAAAAAAAAAAGGAAAAGGAGTAACAACAGACACACACACACAACACACATATACACACACCACAATTTTAGCACATTTTCAGCATATCAACTTACAATGGACGAAGCATCAAGTTACAGGCAGAGGGAGGGCGATTGAGACAGGGACAGGGACAGGGACAGGGACAGAAACTGGTCCTTCTGTCGGGACGCATTTTATGCATATCGTATAACGTATAACGTAATGTATAACCTGCTCGAGACGTTGCCCACCCTCGTCGAGCCGAGCCTAATGAAAGGACCTAAGTGTCCTGCGTCCGGCTGAAAAATGCGGGAGCAAACATTCGAGAGTCGTAAAAAAATAATAGTGCCTCGACAAAATAAAAACAAAAACAAAAAATGAAAAAAAACAGGTATCAAATTGAGCTACACCGGTTTCTCTTCTCTCTTTCACTCGCTTATACTCTCTCTCTTTCTCTCTATCATCGTCAAAGTGTAAATGTTACCTAATGTTTTTATTTGATTAGCGTTTGCTACGTGCCGCATTTGATTCTCCTCTTGTTTGTGTGCTTCAAGAAGATAATAAAAGAAAATCTTGTGCATTTTCCTACGAATTTGTCTCTCTCTCTCTCTCTCTCTGCTCATTTGTTCTGCTCATTGAAGATGATTTCCCCTTGACTGAGCTGCTGCCCCATGATTAATTGTCTGCGCGTAAATTTTTTAATTTCGTGGAAATGATGTTGAGCTCTGGAATTTCATTTATTGAGCCCAGTTCCTTATCCAGAGTCTGAACACTGGACACTGGGGCAATTGCAAATTGTTTGTGATTTGCTTTGCCTCTCTCGCTTATCGCATTTTTAAGCACTTTAAAGTATCTCTTACCATTTGCCTGAGCCATGATTTTTAATCATATTTTATGTGCTTTTTGGCTCTTTGCAGGTATGTAAATGTAGACTTGATGAGACTTGCGCTTAAATTCAGAATCGATGGTGAGTTGTAATTAAAAAAGTGTGGGAATTATGCCACTTGAGTGCCTGCCAAGCTGTCGAGATGAAGAAAAGAGACAGAGAGAGTGAGAGAGAGGAAGAGTTGCTGCTGCTTCTGTCAGTTTTGGAAATTTACATTTGCAACAACTGTGTGCTACATACGAGTATTCTGCATGTTGCTTTCAATGAAAGTGAAAAAACTCTCACACTGGGCTGCAGTTAAAACAGGAGAATGCCCTGTGCCACGCCCACCCAATGCAGTGCTGCGCCCACTTTAATTGTGTCAGCCTCCTGTGAGCCTGTGAGAAAAGCCAAAGAAAAAAAAGTCGACTGGAAAGTGAAATGTTTGCACTTATTGCTCTACCTATGAAAATGCTCGCATTGTGGTATTATTCCAAGTCCTTTTATTCATTTCTGGCTCCTTCTCGTTCCTCTTTCCTCTTTCTTTCCACTCTGTTGTGCTTTATTGCACTGCAATTTATTTGATGTGCTGCCTCACAAATTACGCATACGCCTCGTTGTTGGCTCAGATTGTACAATTGTGAGCATGCGAGTGTGTGTGTGTGGGTGTAGGTGTGAACACACAATGGCAGACAAAAGCCAAGAAATACTCTTAAGGTAGAAGCAACAACAAAGGCCTACAGTGTTGAGAACTCGGAAAAGTTGCAGTCCTGCCACAAGGCGGATAATAAGAGTAAGCGAATAAAACTTGGTTTTTTGCAAGGACTTTTAGCTTTCTTTTAGCTCCATTCTGACAAAATAATTTACTTAAACTCTTGCTTCAATTCGACTTCTATTCCCCATGAACTGCCCCAATATATATATAAATATAATTTTTTTTTGATTACTTGAGAAAGTTTTTGGGGGCAACTATTTGGGAGGGCATTTCACTTGAAAATGGTACACAATACTGCCACAGTTGGCAAAGTTTTGTTGGAAAAACGAGCACAGAAAATAGAAAACAGAAAATAGAAAACAGAAAATAGAAAATTGTGTGCTGACAGTTGTCATTTGATTGTTTTCATTTCATTTTTGGGCATCAATAAGTGGAAATATAATAACTTCAGAGCAAGTACAAGGTCTGTTTGCTTTGTCATCAGAAGTGGGTTCCCAGCCTGGTCTCTAGATTCTCTCTCCGGACTCCGGAGTCCGGACCGGACTACAGTCTGACATTTTGCTGTCAGTTTTTGCTTGGCATGTGTGACAGTAATCATGTTCAATCATGTTCTGTTGGCATAAACTTGAGCCATCGACAATAGACCCTTCTCTTTCTCCCTCCATCATTGGCATGGACATGAACTTGTTTATGCCATATGGATGGTTAATAGCACAAAGACTTCATTAGGCGCCAGTCAGAGCCTGGAGGAGAATGTGACTAGGAGAAATTGTGTTTGCACAACTGATCAGGTTGAGCATCAACAAGGAACAATTGAAAGCTAGCCCGGGTTCCTATCTGGACACCTATCATCTGCCCTGACGATGAATTGAAAGCAAAGTGTACTAACAGCAAGCACTTTTAATAAATTCAACAAAACGGAGCAGAGCAGTCCCCAACAGCTGAAAAAAAGTAATAAAATATTAATGAAATTCCTAACACCTCTCCTGTGTGTATCCGCACTTCCCTGCCCCACCTTCCTCCCTTCCTTCCTCCCCCGGAGCATACGCACAAGAAGATGCTGCTTGGAGCATTGAGAGAGCGGAGCTCGGAACTTGAAGCACGCAGCTCGCAGCTCAGAACTGGAGTGGGAGCTTCTCTACTGGCGCCTTGAGAGCAATTTTTGTTGTGTTGCTTTCGCTAACAAAGCACGCACCGGACGAGGCTGGGAGACAGACAGAGTCCCAGTCGGGCGCCACTCCCGGCAACGTGGCTGGCACACAGATAGACAGACAGAGAGACAGACAGACAGACAGACAGAGAGACAGGCAGACAGTGCGACGGTCAGTGGCAGGTATTGTCAGGTTGGCCATATTTTCGCACCTCGGCGTTGGCAGGTAAACGTCACATGGCCATAAAATCATAGCCAAGTCAGGAGAAAAGTGGAGGGAGTCAGCTGGCCAACTTGTTAGAAAGAATTCTCCAACGAGAGGGTCTCGCATTGAAGTGAGGATCAACAGCGAACCCAATAGAAATTCCTTGTTTTTCTTTTCTGGAATTCTTCTCTCACATGTGCGCAGGCAATATTAGAATTTTGCATTTGGGAAGAAAGTGAATCGGCTGACGAGCAAACAATGCAACAATTTGTGGTTAAGCACAAAAAGAACACGAATTGCAATTGAGGAAACATGCTACGCGCCCCTACTCCTTACATGCCTTGCAACTATGAACTAAGCAAGTTCTAAGCCAAATTCAATTTGGCCAAAACTACAAAACAAAAGAGGGGAGTAGGAGAACCACAAGAGTAGACGAAATTGATTTTAAAAAGCAAGTTGAAGAGCACTTGGTTATAGGTTGAGGCAGTGACAGGGAAGATGGGAGGATGGGGCAATGGAACGTAGGGGTGCAGGGACGAAGGGGTGCAGCTGGGGACCAACAGCGTTAGGGGTAGTAGTATTCGGAGAAGGAGTCGCAATGGCGGCACGAAAAACAAATTAAAGTAAATTCTCCAATTTCATTTTGCGGCAGCAAAGTACAAAAAATATAAAAGTAGCATCTGTAAAATTGGATGAAACAGAAGAAAACGCAACGAACTAAACAATTGCATTTGTTATGTGATTCTAAAGGGTAAACCTAAAGGGCGGAGGGTGAAACTGGGACCAGGGACAGAGAAAGAGACAGAGTGGAAAATATAAATTGGAATTTTCTTGGGCAAATTTAAGCAAAACTTTATGAATTTTTAGGTATTTTTGTGTCAGAAAGCTGCTTGGGAATGTCCTTGGGCGCCAAGTTTATCACGATATAAAAAGTTTTAATGATGATCATAAATCAGTGAAGAGTAAACAACAAAGCAATCTAATGGAGAGTTATACGCACGCCTTCGTTTTCATTATGAAAATGACAACTTTGGCTCGATTTCCAGCATTTGCCTAATGGGCCAAGGACAATTGGACAATGGGACAACAGGACAATGGAATAAAATGTTGCCATGCATTTTCATAAGTTGACAAGTCCTAAATTTGTTCAGGCGCAAAAACTTGCCGAACTATAAACTACAACTAACTTTCGACTTTTACTTTGGCGCTTTAATAAAGTGTGAAAATGTGAAAGAGCCTGAAACAGAATAAGAAACAGAGTCAGGAGCTGGAGACATGGTCAGAGTTGGAGTCGGAGTTAGAAGCAGAAGCAGAAGCAGAAGAATAGAAAAAGCCAAGACGAAAGTCAGCTAAAGACGAGACCAGAGCAACTTGGTCTGGTCTCCTTGGAGTTGGCACTGAAAATCGATACGTGAGATTGCCTCAAGCAGATTGCCGGACTTTTGAGAGGTGTGTTGTGTGCTGTGTGCTGTGTGTGTTGTGGGCGTGGTTGGAGAGAGGCGGCTGGTGCTGCTGCTGAGGCGGCGTGCGGCGTATTTCATAAATTTTTCAACGCTTGAAAATGTTATTTATATTTCATGGCATGGCGAAAAGAAAACTTTGGCACAGCACGAACGACTACAAATCGTGCGTACAGCAGAAGGAAAGCCAAGACAAATCGTAGGTAGCGGGTCTACAGACGGATGAGTGGGCGGCGGAGGCGGAGGCGGAGGGATGAGGCAGGGGCATAAAAAGTGAGCACAAGTTTTACACTTGGCCATGGGATGCGGCGATGCGATGTTGCCACTTTACGGCTTCGTTTATTACGTGTGAAAAGGCGACAAGCACTAGTTGTAGTTGTTGTAACATTTGTTGTTGTTGTTGTTGTTGTTGTTGCTGTTGTCCTGCGACATTTGGCCGACGTGCCTTCATAAAGTTGGGGCAGTCAGAGAGCCTGGACACGTGCAAATGGCCAAGTTGCGCCTAAATGCGATCTTCTATCGAGTTCGGCGAGAGTATCGACCAAGTTTTATGACTTTTCCGCTTGACTGCGGCACAAACTGAGCTTCAGATTGATCCGATTGATGAGGTCCTTCAACTTTGCTTTGACATTGCGCTGTCAGCTCTAAGTGCCTGTCTGTCTGTCTGTTTGTCTGACAACTCAGCTTTCACAACATTACTAATTATAGATGCCATTAGAAATAAACAAAAAAAAAAACAAATCGCTTTTGCCACGCGACACTTTTTCCTGTTCCTCTTCCATTTCCATTTCCTTTTCCTCAATCCAACTTCCACTGGGCAGACACGTGCCCCGTTTCGGACAGTTACCCCTTCAGTCCGGCGGTACGTCTGTCCGTCTGTCCCATGACAGTAGTTGACAGTTTGCCACCTGCGCATTTCCAGAGGCGACCTAAGTCAACAATTAACTTTGACATGCAACTGTGCAACATTTAGCGGCACAGTTTAGTTTGGTTTATTTTCGAATGCTAATAAATTTACTGTTGTACAAATTTGTTAAACAACTTCAAGTTAATTATACAATTTACTCGAATAAATGAAACGAAACTGTGTAGTTCCCTCTCTTACTCTCTCACTCTTTGTCTCTTTCTGTTTCCCGCCCAAGTTGGAACTTTTGAGTGTGTGTGTGTGTATGTGTGTGTGGTCTATAATTAACGTCTGCCAGCTCGTTGCTGTGAGTGTTAATTGGATGGGAAAGAAAGAGAGGGAGTGTGTGTGTGTGTGCGACAGAGAGAGGGAGAGAGGGAGAGGGAGGAAAGAAGCCTGCTTGGAAATTGGCATGGTCAGTGGTCATATCGGTCGGTGGTCAGTTCAGTGGTCGGTGAAATTTCATTCATCCACAGTCAAGCGAATAATTGATGTACTCTCTTTTTCCCCTACCTCCCGCCCTGCCGCCTTCTCCGCCTGGGGGGTCGTTTATTGATTTATGCAAATATTGACACATCAATTAATATGCCAAAAATTGAGCAGAATCGCGAGCTGATCTAATGCTAATTGAAATTTGTGGTCGGATTCAGAGTTTGCGGCTGCAATGTGGCCAACCAAGGAGGTTGCGGGTTGGGAGAAAGGATTCAGGTCGACACCAAGTGATAAGGATAAGGATATGCATTACATAAAGTCGTCAGCTGTTTGGCGCTTTATCCTTTTGCGCCGTAAACAAATATTTTCATTGTCAAACAAGGCCGCAACAATCTCGACAAATTTATGAAAATATCTTGTTGCTTTCACACCCACACGCACACAACATAGGGCGATGCATAAATAAAATAAATAAAAATTAACATAGACAACATTGTTTGTGTGGCTGACAGGGTCAGGCGGCGGGAGGGGGAATCAGCCCACATATGTACATAAATAAATAAAATAAAATGAGATGAGATGAGATGAAATGAGAACAACAACCATATTTTGTCAAATTTTGCTTGGCATTTTATTTGCTTTCTTCTCTGTCTGTCCGCTGCCTCGGAAGGAAAAAGGTGTTATGTGGGGCAATCTTTAGGGTTGCCGGGGCGCCAGAGTTGTAAAAATACGAGACACATGCAAATGATGCCGAGAACTGCTCCATTTTTCTAAGTGGCAACTCTGGGCCACCTTGTTCTCTATTTGCCTTTTCATTTTATGATGCGTGAAAAAGAATAAATATTTTTTATTTATTTTCACTGTGGAAATTTATAGAGAGTGGCGCAAGCAATCGGTAAATCAGAAAGCAGAAGGGGCAGGGCCAGGTAAACCGGCAGGTGAGATAAAACAGCTGGAATGCTGCCCCCAAGAGATTGAGAATCCAAATTAATTGCGAAATAAATGCTATTTCCAAGAGATTTCGTACCTAGAACAACTCATTTGACAACTGATGGATTTTCATGGGGTTGACAACTGACTTCTTGGCCTCAGTGTTCAGTGTACACCTGAGGCCATACACGTGTAGCCACTGTGTGTGCGAGTGTGTGTCTTGCATCTTTGGGGTGTGTGTTTCAAAATATGCAAATTGATCCAATACACAAAGAGAGAAAGAGAGAGAGGGAGTAAGAGGGAGATGGGAATAGAGAATGCTTTGGAATGAATACAGACATAGGTGCTTTGAAGGCAAGTGCACAAACTGAGGGGTGGGAGGGGGAATTGAAATGGGAAGTGAGCCAAGTAACTGTGACTTTCTCTCTGTGAGAGCCATCTTGCTATGCACGACAAAAAAACAGAAAGAATAAGTGATAAAAAGGAAAAGAAAACGTAAAGTTTTGCACGAAAATGAAAATCTGTATGTTGTGTGTCAGAATGTTTGTGTGTGTGTGTGTGTGTGTGTGTGTGTGTGTGTGTGTGTGTGTGGCAATTTAATAAACATAATGATCAATGCCATGGCATGACGATGATGAAGTTGCGTCCGTTTCGTGACAAAATGACATTTTGCTACCAGCTACGAAAGGAGCAAGGTATTCCGCTCCAGACATGCCCCCAACTTCCTCCTCACCCCACCCCATCCACGTGGCACAGTCGTCTCCTCTTCACCTCTCCACCTGCCCGACTCCCGTTTGCCGAGTTCCTCTGGCTGGTCGCTTGGCCAGGTTCAGGTTCAGCCTCGGGCTTAGGTAATGAAGCAACTGGCAATGAGGCAAAAGAAGTTTGTTGAGAGCGAGGCAGACAGACCGAGAGAGAGAGTGAGAGGAGAGAGACTTTAGCTCGCGTAGGTTGTTATTTTAAAATTTAAATTTCTGTATAAATATGTTGACGCACACCCAAACGATACACATACCATACATATGTGTGTATGTGTGAGTGTATGTATGTGTGTGTGTGTGTGTGTGTGTGTGTGTGTGTGTTGGTGCATAAGAATGCCCCAGAGTCGTCGACGTCATTAAAAGCCAAAAGACGGCGACGACGCCGAGAAAAACTCACTTAAAATTTCAGTGCACGTGAAGAAGCCGAGAGGAAGAAATTATGTTAGGGGAAAGGGAATCCCAGAATTGTGGGGATTTTGGGCAAGGGAAAGGAGAGAAGAAGAGAAGGAGACGGGAAGCTCGTGAGCTTGTATTTTTCTTTGCTTTTCGTTAATGTTGTTGTTGTTGTCGTTCCTTTTGGTTACTAACGGTAAAAGCGGCAAATTCCCTGTATGTTTATTATTATTATTGTTGTTGTTGCTGACTGGTATGAAATTTAAATATGGGATGGCCAAAAGGCTTTTACAATATTAAGTAAATTGCTTGTGAAGTTTGGCAAATCGATTTGCAAACGAAATTATTGAAATTCCCGACAAGCCGCAAATTTCAATTGATATTTTAATTGCGTTTTCCGTTACCGCTCAATTTTTGTTGTGTTGAACAACGACAAGATTAGTTCCACAAGCAGCTGTGGGAACAGCTTAAGATCCACTTGACACTTGTGGACTGCAAGCTAAACGTTGAGGATCGAAATGGGAATGTTGGGATCCCAAGACTTTAGTTTGTGCTCAACGCTTTAAGGCGAAGGTTCTTAAGGTCTTTAAATCATGATTGCTGAAAATGTTCATTCTGTGAGAATTATTTATGGATATTTAAATCTTGTGCTCAACTTTATTAATTGCTTTTTACTGGACCCGAATAAATAGCAAGTAAGTGCAGATCTAGGATCTAGAGTAACTTTGTGATTGGGATGACATCATTGCGAGAATTGGACCTTGCACTTGTTATTCCAATTGTTTAGAGACTTGTTTTTAAAGTCGTACCCTGACCTTGCACATGAGACTCGTTTCATATTACCGGGGGATGGAGCGAGTCGTGAATCATGAATACAGATCAGGCGATGCTTTGGCACTTCAATTGCTTAAGCGCAGAGAAAACATCCATCCCCCATCGCCCCGTTTGCCAGGCAGGAACAGGAAGAGGAACAGGACCTCCTCCTGCCCTATGGCTTGCCTAGAGAGGCTTTTAGCACAGCTCTGCTGTAAAGGCAAACAATAAATCCATTGTGGCCAAAGTGAAATCAGGCTCAGCTCTCTCGAAAGCCACTTCATCGCCCGCCTCCTCCTCCGCTACGTCCTTCCTCCTGTCTTTCTGTCCTCCTGCCATCTTCAAACACTTGAGACGTCGACGGCAGTTAATGCTTAGCAAGTGCCAAGGCTCAGACCTGTGAATCAGACGGCGAACGAAAGTAAAATGTTAATCAAGCTGATTGAGTTGTCGAGCCAAATGGAGGTCTAATTTTAGGCGCTAAAGGCTTTCAGCAGATCCTTGCTGCAACAACAACAAACAACAAGGGTGCAGAACAACAACGACAACAACAACAATACACAAACAAATGGAATTGAGAAAAGCGAAAACAGAAAGTAGAAAGTAGAAAACACAAACGCTTATTAACATTTCCATTGAAGCATAAAAGCCAAACATTCAGCAATAAGATGATGAGGGGGAAGGGAAAACAGATGAAAATGAAGGCTCAAGGTGCAAAAACCGACAATAAATATGCGTTAACTTCTAATAGAGACAGTGGCCCAAAAACCAAGGGGAATGTAAGAACGAGAGAGGGGCAAGGGGTGAATGCAGAGTAAAGCGTGTGCAAAAACATGCAAATCCCCAAACAAACAATTTTAGCCAAGGGTATAAACGGAAGACAGGGAGAGAGCTCTTAAGTGGCAGTCTGATGAAGATGCCAAACGGAAAAGAAGAAAAAAAAAATCGATGCGGTGACATAAAGATGAAAGCTCGAAAAAGGCCTGGAAATCACATACGCACTCAGATGTATCTCAGGGGGAACGTGTGGCTGTCGTTATTGTTTTTATTTTTAATAAAAAGAAGCCAAAGACAGACAGCTCCTTGGCCAAGGCGAGAGAGACGAATAGGGGCAGGAAGTACAGCTGTTGACATAGTGCAGGATACGGCTTCAAATGGATGCACAGCGGGAAGTACTGCGAGGGGGGAAAACCAGCGATTAGCTAACCAAAGTTCTCGCTCTCTCTCTCTCTCTCTCTTTTTATCTCCACCTATATCTCCCTGCGATCAATTCTGTGTTGATAAGGATAACAGTCCCAGTCCATTCAAGTTGTCGACTGCAGCACTGAAATTTATGCACAAAAAAAACATAAAAACAATACAAGACACGAGTCGTGGAACAGGGACAGAACATGGACATGGGCAGGGACACGTATGTTTATCCCGCAGCTTGTTTCCGGGATACTCTGCCCTGTTTGAAATGCGCCAAAAATATGCCACGCAAACTGTTCAAGTTGTTTACACAACCATATAATGAGGAAGCAAGAAACGCGTCCAATCATTTTTCCTTCTGTTGGCGGCCATATTGGTTTTCCTCGTCGTTCCTCCTTCTCTCCTTCTTTCCATCCTTAGACCTCTCCAGCATTTGTTTTTCTTTGCATAATCTTTGGTGCTTAATAACGTTTCAGCAAACGGAAAACGGCAAACGACATTTTAGCTGGCGACACGCAAACTTGCGGCTCGTGATGATTTCTTTTGCCCCTCCCCTGCTTTCTCCCCGCTTTTCCTTCTCGTCTCCTGCTCCTTGGACGTCCTTCAGTGTACCTTGTGACGTGTGCGGTAAAGTTTGTGCGTTGTTTTGATACCCTAGCAGAGGGTATACGAATTTTGTCACGAAATGTGTAACGCATTAAAGGAGGCGCAAAGTATTCTTTGGCGATATTCCTTTGACATGATTGTGCGTATTTCTCTACTGAAAGTTGTCTCCATGTTAGACTTTACGGACTGAATCAAACATTGACTGTTTCAATCAATTAACCAATTGAAAGCGTATTGGATTTGCTTAGCGCATATATTTGCAGATATATTTTTGAACAGTACGAGCTAAGTCGATATCGCCTTGTCACCTTTTCATTTACAGGATATCTCAATTAATTTCAAAGAATAAAACAATATGACAGCATTTATTTCAAATCATACAAGCTATATAGAACATAAAAGTTATATAGTACAATGAAATTACTTGAGATAAATGTATCTTAATTAATCTAACCGAACATATCAGAAGAAATTTGAGAAGCGTATCAAATCTTCGTTATGCCCAAAATAACAATTCTTACTTGTTTTATTTATTTTTTTCTGCTTTTTTCTTCTCATCTGTTGCCTTTTGGGGGTTGCTGACTAAACGCACCATTAGTCTTTGGAAATAGCTTAGAGCGAAATTTACATTATTAAACTTTCGGTGTTGGACGCGAATTGGACTTGGGGTCGCACTCTAACGGAGGCTTTGCTTTTCCATTTCCGTCCTCAGTCCTCAGTCCTCAGCAATTTTGGGTCTGCCGCGATAACGGCACTAAGGGCACCGTTAATGCAGCGTTATTACAACGCAATGTCAATATTTATTTTTTGACAGTTTTCTGCAATGGCTGTAACCAAGGGGAGGGGGTGGGGGTAGCCGGGGTAGAGTCATGAAAATTAAATAATATTGGCAACCCTAAATAAGCTGTGAGGGCTTCGACACTCTAATTGGGGCACGCTAAATGGTTGAGTAAATGTTGTTGGGTCACCATTAAAATGGCAAAGGGGGCAATAGGTCAAAGTTAAAGTGCTTGCAATTACCAATCAACTTTAATTCACTTTTATTCAACATCTCTTTTCTTGTATCTTCTTCTTGCAGGTATGTACATGAATCACAATCATACTCCCACATAGATCTGAACTCAATTCACGTAAGTTTTTATGAGCCACAATTATCTAATGCGAGATCAAGACTTTCACTTTCTCGACGATTAACGACAAGTTAACTGGGTACAAGGTAATTGCAATACAATAGTCTCAGATCAGCTAGGGAACAACATCAGAGCGAGAGTCACCAGATAATCCCATTCCAGGCAATTAGAGTTCGTCGTGAACCAAAAGAAGATGCGCATTTTTGGTTTAATTGTAGAAAGCGAACAACAAAAGAGTCAAACAATTAGCAATTGTTGTTCATCTGTCAGTCGAGAAAATATGATTTGGGACCACAATAGACAGATTGTGTCTGATTATTAAACCATCAGATGTAGCAGCAAATAGAATGGCAACGTCAAGAAAAGCCTCACAAGCCACAGTCGACGCCAAAGACTAATTAATCATTTGGCCAAGACTTGCGAATGGTCTTGGGCGGGTTTGGGGCTTGGGTCCATCGCTTGGCCCCTTAAATGGAAATTAAATTGCACTGCACTTAACGATGGACGTTGATGGCCGCACATCCGATTCGAGTGTTGGGCAAATTTACGCCACTTGGTCGTTAATTTTCATAAATGAATCAACTGGGTTCTAATCGAATTGAATGAAATCGAAGCGAATTTAATGAAAATGAGCAAACGTTGCAGATAACTAAATAAGTAGATCAGAGGAAGGATGGATTCATTTGCAGTTTGTGAGTTAAATTCGTATATAAAATAAGCGCAGCTCCAAAACAGCTGCATAAATTGAAGCAAGTGCTCACTTTTGATTCCCGGAAAGAAATATCAAAAATCTACGATGTCTGCAGTTGTTTACACGATGGGTTCGCAGAGCGCCTGCGAATAACTCAATCAATCAGTTCGTTTTTAAATTTGAGTGCCATAAAGATGCCAGATGAGTAGAAGTTCGAGAAGCAAAACGAAAACAAAAACAAAAAACAACCGAGCAGAACAGAACAGAAACAGAACCGAAACCAAAAGCATTTAAACAAGCCATAAAAATCGAGCAACCGCAAACGCAAAACAAACAAAACGCAAACGAGAAATTGTGCTAAATTTTATTTTATTTATTTATTTTGTTGCCTCTCCATGCTGCCGCAGTTGCTGCTGCAGAACAAATCGCGGCCAAGAAGTGTGAGTTGAGAAATAATTCATCAAAGAGCCAAATTTGTGAGATATTAATCAGTGCTCGGGTCCAGCAGACAACACACAGCACACATGTGGCAACTGTCGAGTGTCGAGTGTCTAGTGTCTAGTGTTGGCCATGCCAAAGTCAATTTTTGTTGGCGGCGCATTTCAAAGCGACCCCCAACCCAACCGCAGCCGAGATCCTCCGCCCCCTCATCCTAGACTGAATGGACAGTTGGACACATGGACAGACTGTCGAATTGTTTTTTGTTTATGCTCGCAGTTCAAATCAAATTCGCAGAGGCGTTTGCTCAGACTCGACCCACGCAAGTTTACATGGGGCACCAGTTGGCAACAATTAAAGGCATTTGACATTATTTTGTTAATGGTCTCTGTGATTTTTTGTCGTGTGTGTTGACAAGAATTTTGCTTTGGCTTTCGGTCATTAACCATATTTAGAGGCAATAAAGTTGTCAATTTGCGGTTCATAGGCAGAGGCCAGAGTGAAAGGCATTGGCGGATAGAGTGGCAATCAGTTGGACAGGTAGTTGACATGCTTTCAACCAGAATGAGAATTGAGAGACTAGAAATTAGAGACATACATATGTATGCTAAGACCATCATTTGACAAGCAATCAAAGTGTAAAATAAATGCCGTGAAACGTGAGAAGAGTTGAGAGTTGAGAATGATATATGGGACATTAAAAGAGCTGCGAGCTGAGAGCTGAGATATCTGATTGCCAGTTAATTTCCATAGCTGTAGATGATAGTCAGATTTGACACTAAATAGGACGTGTGAAAGATGACTGAAGTATTGGCAACATTTATTGGCTCTAACCATGGCTCGTTGATTCAACCAGGAAATGTCAACAGCCAATTTCGATAACACTTTAAGCCAACGAGCTGGTGGGTGGGTCAGTTATCGTTATCTAACAACTGGCAAGCATTCGAAATTCAAATCAATTTACTGCATTATTTCCATATCGAAAATGTTGCCGAATTACCGAAATTGTTGGGCTCGAAACCGTAAAATAAAATCAAACTATTGATTTGCGCCAACAACCAATATGACCAGCGGGTGATTGCATAAAAACTCAAGTGCAAAACCAACAGCAGAAACAAAAAATGAAAACAAAAAATGATGAAACGAAATAATAATAATAGAGCACAGAGTGACGGCATATGAAAGTGAAATAGAAAAAATAATCGACGAAAAACTGAAAGTGCCGCCCGCCGTTGATTGTCGGTTGAACTGACCATTTAAGGCGAGGCATCGAATTGAAGACACACTGTTACAGGGAAGCAATTAAAAGCCAGCCATTAACTACAGTAAACATTCACGCGACGACAGTTGATAATGGACAATCGACAAGAGACAATTCAAGGTCTTGCCAATGGAAATGCATATAAACGCTTGAAATGCCCAGCAAGCTGTCAGATCAGGCAACAACTTAAACAACAATAACAACAACAACAACAACAACAGAAAAAGTCAAATCAAAAGCAATCAAATTGACAAAACGTCAGTGTAATAAAGCGTTGATAAACCGCAGCAGCAAAAAACGGCAGAGAAACAATCGTCCAATCGACCAATGGACCAACTGAGAGGCGGACAAAGGGGAGAAATTGATTAGCGAGAGACAGAGAGGAAGAACAAGACAGAGAAGGAGACGACAATCAGCGAAAACCACGAAAACCAAACTGAACCATGCGCATGCGCAGCAAAAGTGGTTAGTCCAGACTCGGAGCAGATCGGAGTGGACTAAAGTAGAGCCTGGCCAGGTCAGGTTTGGTCTGGGCAGGTCCAGCAAATTGCACACGACTCACGATGCGTTGCAGGCAACGAAGTTGGACTTGAAGCTGAAGGTGAAGAGGAAGAGCAAGAGGAAGGAGGGGGCATTCAATGCGGCATTCAGACACGTTTGTGGCGGCGGCAGCGCTGCTTGGGCAATTTACAATTTAATAGCGCGCCACAAAATCGAACGATCGACTTGGATCGATCCCAGATCGAAGCATCGATAAAAAACAAAGTTAAAATGAAAAGCGAAGAAATGTGAGCAGAGTGAGGTTAGTAAGCGATCTGATTAGTAGAGTCTCTCTCTCTCTCTCTCTCTCTCTCTCCGAGTTCTCTCTTTATAGTTGAGCCTTCAAGTTAAAAGCAAAGTGCGTTTGAGGCATCAATTAGAACTTGTTGGAATCTAATTACAATCAACCTTTTTGTATAAATTGCTTATCTTGGCCTTAAATTTGTCCATCTAGAATCTAGATGATCATTAACTGGTCTTTGGCCAAATTGTACTTGCAAGTTTTCTAATCTGCAGCCCAAGTAATTTTCATTTCAACTGCCGCCTCAATCTCAATTGGGCAGGGGGTGTGGGGGTTACATGAGTTACATGAGGCAGAGCCAAAGGCCATTTGCGGTCAGCTAATGTCAGTTGGCCTAGCCTCCACTTCCACTCCCTCCATTTCTACTTCCATCTCCATCTCCATCTTCCATTCCATCTTCTCCTCTTGCGGCATCCACAATAATGCGCTCTCAACTTGGATTCGACTTCATTCTAGCCGGCTTGTCTTATATACTCGTATTGTATCGAACATACACAGAAAAAAAAAGCTATTTGATTTGATTCCCTCCGTCAATTGAAGTCAAACATTTCCGTCATTAAAAAAAAGTTTAAAAAAAAAATAATTTAAAAAAAAATGTTAAAAAAAAAATTAAAAACAAGAAGTTTAAAAAAAATTTAAAAAAAAAATTTAAATAAAAAAAAAGTTGAAAAAAAACTAAAAAAAATGTTATAAAAAAAGAGTTAAAAAAAAAACATTTTAATTAATAAAAATTGTTTAGCCTGAATTACACAATTTCAGGATTGAACTCGGGATTGAAAGTATTTAATTCTTGGTTTAAGATTATCCGAGATTACCCCACTTCAGTTAATGATTAAGTTCGGGCTAAATATCCCGTATTTTTGTTTCTGTGTACGAGTAATCGTATTGTGGTTCATGTTGACTTTTCATTTCCTTTTTCTCATCAGTTGATTGTTCAAATTGTTGATGGTACTCTTTGCTTTGCCTTGCTTGGCTTTGTTGTTGGAGCACGACGAGTGCCCATAGCAGCTGCTTTGCAAGATGCAAGATGCGAGATGCCGCATGCCACATGCCGCATGAAGATGCCTATGCCGATGCCCAAGTCTTTACACCGGACCCGGAGCTCAAGCTCGATCTCAAGCTCAAGCTGAAACTGAAGCCGCAGCTGAGACTATAGTTTTTCTTTCAGCCTATTCAGCCTATTCGCTGTGCTTATTTATGTGCGCGACCTTATAAGGCGAAATAGCTAAAGAGCAGGCCCCACGACTGCATCTCGTTCTCGGCCCGGTCCCAGTTGCCGCTTTTGGCCATATTTAATTTTTAGTGGAGCCCCGGCCAACAGTCGAGTCTGGGATTGGCACAGGTACACACGATTTAGACCCTGGACGCTTCTTTGCGCCTTTGGGCCAAACGTTTTTGGTTACAAAGTGATTGCTTTTTATTGCTGTTGTTCTTGTTGCTATTGTCGCTATCGTTGTTGTGTTGTAGTTGTAGTTGTCGCTGCTTGTGCTTTGTGTTGTAGCTGGCTCATAATTTGTGTTGGCCGTTTAGACATGCGTAATTTTCAGCTCTATTTTTGGGCAGCTTGTTATGGCCTATACCCTATTTGGGGCGGGCTCGCATGAATGTGTTGCTAACGCGAGGCCAATTTTAAGGCTCTGGGGAAGTCGCTTTCGATAGTCGCACCACAGCTATAGCTTGCTAGACCCTGTACTTGAAGAGTAAGTCAGGTGTTGCAGATCTAAAAAAAAAGCGAAATAAAAGGGTCAAAACTGGAACTAGAACCCAACAGGTTTTTGACTCCAATATTTTCTGAAATTCATGATCAAATAATTAACTCGGAAAATATTGAGGACACAAGGTTTTGTTTTGTCTCAAATTGAATCGCATCTATCAAATAAAATGACAACTTATATAAGTTATTATAAACTCTCTCAATTCTGTATTCTTCATTAACCCATTCGAAAAAGCACTTGGCTCTCAGCTAGAGCATATACATAACATACTCGTACATCACATCTATCCAGAGTGCCCAAAATCTGCAAACTTAACCAGCAGCCAGTGGGTTTGACAGCAGCCTTCCTGTTTAGCCGGGCTAATGATTTAAAGTTGCTCTTACTGCCAAGTCGGAGACTAATGTTCTAATTAACCATATGCTACATCATTAACTGCAGGCGGAACGACTTGACGGACCCGGTTCGAGACCCGGACTCAGACACGAACTTCAATTTGGAGTTGTGGCCAAGGCAGGGCAAGGGGGTAATGCAAGGCAAGGCAGGAGGAGTCCGTCGCCAGGTTCCTTCTGCGAAAATGGCGAATCATTCTTCATGCTGTCAAAATGTCTGACAGCTAATCAGCAATAACTGTCATTTAGCAAATAGTTGCTCATATTTGCACTTAAGCAAATAACCAGAGTCCCCACACATACACATATTGGGACTGAAAGAGATAAGAAGAGAGGGAGAGAGAGAGAGAGAGAGAGAAACTGACACTGACAGGGCACCGTAATGGGCAACGGACAGACAGACAGACAGACATCGTACTCTCAACTGGCAGCCGAGGGACAGCTGAGAAGCTATCGAGGGCCTCTCCCGTAATGTCTCATTGTAACACTTCCGTTAAAATCGCGTCGTCGTTGTCATTGTCGTCTAACTGTGACTCATGTCCATAACAGTCAATAAACATAAACATGGCTCGTACATGGGGCTAAATGAATGATGGACATTGAGTGGCTTTTGGTGCCACAGCCGCTGTTGATTCCACACTCCCTCTTGCTCTTCTCTCGCCTCCTCTCCCTCTCATTCTTCATCAGGAAACCCGACACAGGGGCCAAAACGGCGCTCTTGAGCTCTTGATGCTGATGGCCGGCCAAAGCGCATCATTAGCCCAAAAATAGACATCGTCGTCGTCGTTGTCGTCGTCGTCGTCGTTGCTCTGACTGAGGCTATAGTTGCTGCCCCTCTGCGCCCATTTCGATGATTTCCTAGGAAATGAGCTGCTTAAATGTTTAGCAAAACGGTAAAGCGGTGTACATTTCCAAGCAGGAGCTGCAGAGTCCAGAGTCCAGAGCCCAGAGCCATCAGAAACTAAAAAGCGCACTCTTCCAGCTATTAACCTTGATGTTGTTGCTCGCAAAAACTGCACATGGGATCATTATCAGCCTTGGGCAGCGCCACAGACAGAGATGGAGATGAAGACAGAGACAGAGACAGAGCATCATCATCATCATCATCAT
Source organism: Drosophila quinaria (assembly GCA_035047525.1). Classification (NCBI taxonomy): domain Eukaryota; kingdom Metazoa; phylum Arthropoda; class Insecta; order Diptera; family Drosophilidae; genus Drosophila; species Drosophila quinaria. The sequence continues at coordinate 252,296 of JAWNPO010000178.1, forward strand.
TTTCATCCTCATGCATCTCACGAAAACCGCAAGGCAGAGACAAAGGTAACTGCCAGTTGGAAGTTCTCTGTATTTTCGGTGCAGTTTTGTGATATATGCGACGCACGCCGGCAACTGCAACGAGAAAATAGAAGAATGTGCAACAAAAAGTAACAAATAGTGTGGGGAATACGAGTCTAGTCGAGTTGTTGTCCCGTTGTGCCAAAAAAGTATGAAAAAATTAAAAAAAAGAAACTGGCACAGACTCATATGTTGGCATTGTGTGTGGCACGGCACAGTTGGTTTGAAGGATGCACTACAGCAATTTGATGGCTTTCCATAATAGACCAGTTTGCAGCAGTTTTTTCAAAAATTGCCTACGTCTCTAAATCATTAGAAAACCTAAAATTTGTTCCCACAAGTACAGAAAGTCGTTTTCCAAGAGACAAGTGTGGAGAATAATTGGCAACTGAAAAACTAAAAAGTTTTTAATCAATTCTTTAGATCTTTTTATAACAAAAGAAAAAAACATACCATGTCTGAATATTAAATTATTTAAAAATTTCGGCAATTTGTTTCGGTTTGCATATCATTCGATATTGATAAAAATGTATTATTTCTTAATTCTTTTTTGTTTTAATTCCGAATAATAACACACTTCTGAAAATAAGTGAAATTAAGTGCATATGAAACTTAAATTTATTACTAATATGAAATTCTAAAATGTGTTTAAGCTCAAGTGGCCAAGTGTAGGGTATTCTCTGCAAACAGAGAGAACTCTCGCAGTTTATCTCAAGTCATACATCAGACTTGTGCTGAGAGTGGAAGTAAGGAAAGGGGCATGGGGGAAAATGGGAAATGGGCAGTGGGAGTGGAACCAACTCACCCCGTTTGGTTATCCCGACTCCATTGATGGCACACGATGTCGACGCGACGGCAGCTGAAGATGCATCTGATCTGAGTTTTGTGGCTGCCTTGGCAACGCTTAAGCTGCACCGCATGTGATTACCCAGCAGTTAGTCTTGCAGCATCTGCAGCAGTGGCGTCAGTGCATCAACATCAGCATACGCTTTCTCTCTCTCTCTCTCTCTGTCTCTCTTTTTCACTGTCAGTGTCAGTGTGTCTTTTTCACTCGCAGTTGGTTGTTATAAGCTGCTAAATTGCCGCTGTGCAGCAAATAGAATTTTAAACCTGCCTCGCCTCCAGAGTCTTCCTCAATCTCTGCTCCGTCTCTTTTTCGCTCTGTCTGTTGATTGACCTTAAAGCTTGAACCGGCGACTCCACATGACCACGACCAAGTAACTGTACCCTGGAATAGCACAGCACTTGAACTGGCAGTTGAGTGGAGAGGAGCCTGGCTTACTTGCCTCGTCATGCCGCGCTTTAATTCACTTATAATTCCTGGCCAGGTAATGGCGGCCCCGATCCCCGACCTCTTTTACGCATTTCTCGACTCACATTTCACTTGCTGCAACGACTACAGTATTCCCTGCTCCTCCTCCCCATCAGGATTTGCGTGCAAATTCGTCTACGATGTGGGAAAATAATATTTTCATTTTCAACTAAATCTTTTAATTTAAGACGTGAATTCTCATAGAAGTAGATCCAAATATCTGGTTGACCTTTAGGCTATTGTTTGCATAATGCCCTCATTAAAACGTTGATAATCCCGCTCTGAATCTTTATGAAACTGTTTCATCACCATTAATAACTATTTCATATTATAATTAATTGTTTAGTTGATGCTCAATATTTATGATTTGCACACTTAAAAAGTTGAAAGATTCCGTCATTGATTTATGAGCAAAACAAGAATTTTCAAAAGAATCAAAAGCTGAAATAAAACCCTCAGAAAATGCTATTTTTTCAACAAGCTGTCGCATCAAAATAAGCAGAGAATAACGAATCGTATTAAGAATTATTCACCATCAGTATTTAAAATGTCAAAAGTGCCCCCACACTCTGTAGACAACAACAGAAACGTGAAATATGTTGAATCTGCATGGTACATGAAATGTGTGTTTTTTTTTTTGTTGTTTTTCATGTTTTGTTTTTTATGATTGATCGTTGCTTAAAGAGCAACTTAAGCAAGCGAGAGAGAGAGAGACAGGCCACGTTTAGGGTGGGGCAACAACATAGGGTTAAACAGTTACACATGGGTATCAGCTGGCCCAGAACCAGCAGCTTGTCGAGAGGGTCGAATGAGAGGGAGAGGGTAGTGCAATGTCAGAAAGAATTATTATTAATTCGGGGTTGGGTTCCATATGAGAACTTGGCATTCAAATTGCTGTAAAAGTGACAGTCAGTGTGTGTGCTTTTATTGCTGTTGTTCGCTGTCATGATCGATGTTGTTCCAGAAATGATGCTGCACTTTATGCCTCATGCAGTTGACATTACACACAATTCCGAACATCGAATGCATTTTTGCGCTTGACTTGTGATCCAAACGAAAAAGACAAAAAAATATAAAGCGAATTTTTGATTTATGCTTTGAGAGTGAGGTTAATTAACACCCCATCGAAAGAACGACGATCATTGGCGCGAAATGGGAAGTTTGGCTCGTTTCAAGTGTTGTTAAGTGTCAAAAGTGACAGATCGCTTTGTAGGGCGTTGCCACATCGCGCGTCGCCTCAAAGGGAGGCCGCCGCAACGAATTGTAATCCGATGAAGTGTTCAAAATTGTTGACGTCCCTTGACAGACTTCTTCATTTTCCTCTTCTTATTCTTCTCTCGCTTAAGATGAATTCCTTGATTGCTTTTGCCAAAAAGTTTTTAAATGCCCCAAAAAAAATTAAGTTGATGCTTCTCCTTCTTCTTCGCCAGTTCTTCTTCTTGTGCGTTTGTGTGTGAAATTTAATTAAAAAATTCTTTGCTATGCATAAATTTGCCTTTTGTTTCGAAAGGAAATGTGCGAAAGAGACAGAGGCAGAGAGAAAGAGAGTGAGGGATGGAGACTAATGAAATGAGAGAGATGGGGATAGATGCTGTTATTGTTTGTTGTCAGCAATAAAAATGTCATCACTGCTGAGTCTTCGTCCATTTTGCATCTCATTCGCACAACACACACACACACACACACACATTCACACAAATGACTGCATACTATTTTCATCGCATTATTTTACAATAACAACGAAAGAGAACCGCCAAGGCGAATGGCGAAAGTGTTACCACACAAAAACAAAAAGGACCCTCACACAAACACACACACACACACACACACCCGCACACACATTCGCATACACTGCGAACAATATAAATTAAATTAAAATGCTTTTCTTCTCTGGTTGCTTCTCTCGGTTTGGCATTTCTCTCTGCTTAATTGCTTTGTTAATTAAATGTGTTAAGGCATATAAAAAGGATATGAAAGCGCGACAGACGTGCGCTTATGCAAAGGACATTAAGTTGATAACAACAACCACTCTGGGCTCACTAATATGAAATACATTTGTGCTGTAAATTATCGTATAATTGCTGGAAAATGTAACTGAAAACTGAAGGGAAAAACAAAGGAATAAACCATAACTAAATTGTATGTTAATTTCTCTTCACAATGCAAATGAGCGAATAATATGAACTGATGGCCAGTGTTGTCCTTTACTTTTCAAAGTCATTCCCTTTCATCAACATCATTCCAAAATTGCACTAAATAACCACAAAATTGGCAATTAACATATTTTTATTAAATTTTAAACATCTATGTCATACCTTTGAAAATAAGAATGAGAAAAAAACCACAAATTAATGGATAAATTGCATAATAATACCAAAAGAAATTAGATTTTATTTGTACTTAGCAACAAGCAAAATATAACAATATATCTAGTGACCTTTGCATTCGAAATCTGATCATAATTAAGTATATTTGTAACCAAATAAAGGCCATTCTTTCAATTTATCTAGGCCACATCCCATCGAACCTAGTATAAGTCTTTACTTCGTGGCGGTCTTTAGATAAGCAATCAGATCGCTCCGAAAGCTGGACTTTTTCAGGCCCGCAAAGATCATCTTGGTGCCGGGAATGTACCTCCTGGGATTCTCCAGATACTCGAATAGCGTGTCCTCATTCCAGGTGATACCTTTGGCCTTGTTCGCAGCTGTATACGCAAATCCGGGTGCCTGGCCGGTCTGACGACCAATAATTCCATGCAAGTTGGGCCCCATTTTGTGCTTGCCACCAGCTTCGATTGTGTGACACTGTGCACAGCGTTGCATGAACAGCTTTTTACCCCGCTCAGCATCGCCAGCAGGAACAACGCCCATTGTCAAAGAATTCAAATGATTTGGGTCGTTTTATTGATAGTTACCAGAAAAATAGACTTCGTATAGTTGTCGGCACAATAAATTAAGAGTCAAATGTGGCAACGCCTATTCAGATCTGATTAACGAAATCTAGAAATTATAGAAATAAACGATACCTATCAAAATAACTCAGTAAAAATTCATTTTTTAAAAGACCAAAGTTATATAAGTTGTCTGATGTTTGCCGAATTCAAAACTAACTTTTTATCTCGAAATTGTTAAGAAATGCTTGTTAACAACAACGACAACATCCAACTGCAAGCAATTATACGCAGCTGCCTTTGTGGACGTTGTTGCAGTCTACGACTCACGTTTTAGGCAAAGTCAACTAAACTTTCAAGCCAAAAAAAACATAAAAAATAGAATTAAGAAATATGCGAATACTCGCAGCCTGCACCCAAAAACAATAGCAAAGGCTGCAAAATATATGCCAAACTGTCAACACGAACACATGTGGCCCGACCCCTTGACAGCAGCAACAACAAAAAAACAGCAGCAACTGTTGCCACTATTAGACAGCAAACAACAAAAGAGGCAGAAAAACAGTAGCCGGTTCGGTGGAGCAATGGAGGCGTCTCTTGTTGCGGCAAAAAGCGTTTAATACAGGCAAATATAATGCCCCTAATGCGACTGCGCAGCGGCCGTAACATCAACGTGCCACTTGCAACTAGTGTTGCCATTTTGGCTAATTTATAGCTAGACTAAGGTTGCTAAAATAACTGGCTAAGTATTTAAATAATTATATTATTTATATTATCTGAATTCCATTATTTCTTCGAATTAACAAATAACTGCAAGGAACTTAAAATAAGAAATATATTGGAGTGCTTTTAAAAATATAGCATAAAGAAGGAATGTGTTATGGCAAATGCAACTTGTTTGTATTACACTTAAAGTATTTTTAGCTACTTCTGTTTAGTATCAATTTAGCAATTTAAAAGAGACAACACTGCTTGCAACTGCCACAGTCAACACACACCTCAGAAAGGCAAACACGCAGACAAACGGACAAACAGAGACACAATTGCAACTGCAACCACAAACGGCAACTTAATTAGGCATTCAGTCAAGCCTGTTGTGCTTTGTGTCTGTGTTTGCTGTTGTTTTGGTTGTTGTTTTTGTTGTTGTTGTTGATGATGGAGCTGCGCAGGCGCCACACTTGTGAGCAAGCGAAATGTTAATTTGTAATTTTGCACATTTCTGTTTAGCTGTCTGACTGACGGATGGACGGGCGACTGACAGTTGTTGTTGATGAAGATGCCACGAGGGGGCAGACGGGGAAGCCAGGGAAAGATGAAGGCAGACCCACAGTAAGCTCATCACATTAAGTGGCCATCAACATCTACCGAAAAGTGCAAAAAACTGGGCAATCTGGAAGAGTTTTGGGGCAACAAAGGGAACTACTTTTGCGGTGCGGTGGAGTTGGAGATTGGGTCGGGGGTGGTGGGTAAAAAAGGCAGCCAAGTGGAAACAGCCGCAGCAAAAGGAAACAGATGCAAAGTCAAAGCAGATGATGAATTGGCATGCAAAAAAAGCAAGAACTGAGGGAGAGCAACATAACAAACTATATATTAATAGAAAGAAAATCAACTGATGACTAATTCCCAGACCCACACTGAGAACCAAACTCCGAGCTCAAAATCCAAGACACGCACTACGCCCACTCGGCCCGAAGACGGCAGCAACTGGCTGAGCCCCTGCCACGCCTCCATCAGCGAATTGAGGAGGAGTCTGGGATTGGAGGGGCCACTGGCATGTTGCAAATTCTCAGACGTCAGCGGCATAACTCATTATTTAATGTCAAATCTGGTCGATAGTTGTTGTTGTTGTCGTTGTCGTTGTTGTTGTTGTTGTGGCAAGTCGCTCGTGCGTGGCAAGTAGAAGGATCGATGGAGGGGCAACAACGACGAGCACTAAACAAATGTCAACAGTTTTGCAATGTAAAGTCAAAGACAGCAAATCGATGCAATGTGAGGCTGCTCAACTTATTCCCCTTTATTCCCCTCCCGCTCCTACTGAGCAGAAGTACGAGAGGAGCGTCCTCCTCTTCGCCGGCCTAATGACATTTACACGCATGCAAACACACATAAATCATTTGCGTTTGTCAGTTCTGACAGCAGCAGCCAGCACAAAAATAACAAAATAACAACCACAAAAAAAAAGGTAAAGGAACTGGGAACTCGCAACTGGGAATCAACGTCTCCCCCGCACAAGGATAAGTGCCTACGAGTACAGAATATGGAAAAGAAAGAGATTGAGTGTGGACAATCGATTCGTATTGGTTAATCACTCATATTCATATTCATTTGTGAGTTGCGCTTTCGGTTTCTGATTTTCATTTTTTGAGTTGGGCCATGCCAAATTTCATCCTCTTCTCTTCTTGTAACTTCTCCATCTCCAATGCTGATGAGGTGAAATGTCGAATGCATTAGCCACGGCTCGTCGAAGTTCTTGAATTCATACTCCACCTGGAAATCCTTCCGCAAGATTACTTTCAATTTCATCGCCCCTGCGTGAGCGTGAACAAGTGAATAACAGTTTTTTATTCTTCCTTCTGGTTGATGTGCCAAAACCTCATCTAGACAATTAGGTGTAGCCTTGTGTCGCATGTAAATAACAAATTTTGGGGAAAAGGGTATGAATTATGAAATGCCAAGGATTTATATTGCGTAAATGAGACGAGATGGCATGGGATGAGTGCAGACTAGACGGGGAAATCCCACTTTGTTCCCCTTCTCAACCCAACTCTTTGCCAGCACTGGCAGCTGCTGTCAATCCGTAAGAAAAGTGTTGGACAACAAGCTGGAAAAGCAAAGTTGAGCAAACATACAAACATCACACAATGTTGCCATTGTTGTTGCTGTTGTTGTTGTTATTGTGGCTGCAAGTCAACAACTGACACAATGCAAAATGTCAACGTCACTCACCGATCTCCTCCTGCGACCTTTGTCCTTCTTCCATCCGACACTCGAAGCTCTCTTTAAATATGTACACAAAAATGTCTGCACACATGTGGCTTGCCCCTTTCCACCCACCTTTAAAGCCATTCCCCCTCCCTCCCTCGCTTGCCAACAATTTTTGTAATATTTTGCATATTTCTCTATCCACGGGCATCGCATTAAATTTCCACAGAAAAAACCACAACCCTGGCCACGGACTGAAGGGGTTGTCATTTTAAAAGTGAAACAGGAGAAAGGGAGATGGGGAGAGACTATGACTCTAATGCTCAACACTCGGCCGCAAATGCCGCGGATTATGTTGGGCTTCCGGTTTCTGTTCTGGTCTCTGTTTCTATGGCTCTATTCTGCAGTCTCTGTGATCTGGCCAGGCCTAATGTCATTAGCCACAACTGTCAGCGCAGTCGTCGCCACATGTCTTCATAATTAAATGTACAATGGCAGTCGATAATACTTTACAAATTTAGCGATTATGACCACCCCTCTGCTCTGATGGCACACAGTAGACGACAGTAGACACAACTCCGCCCAACGCAATCCAACCTCAATCCAGAGTCAGTGTCGGACTCACCCCACGGACGGCGCATCTAGTGAACACTCAATAAAAAATAATTAATTGCAGTTTTTGGCACAAAAGATTTCTAGGAGCTGGCCATATGTTCACACCCCGTGTATGCATAGGGTTGCCACCCTGCTGCAACTAAAGTGGCAACTATTGTGGAATAATGGCAGTTCGAGATATACACGATATGTTTATGGCGTTGACAAATAACGACATTTTTATGAAGCTACCATACGAGTTTTCGGTGGTGGGTGGCAACTCTGATGCAGCTACCACAACAACAACTGGTAGTACAACGGGCTGTGTCCCGTTATTGGCGTTGATAATGCAATTTAGAAGCCGTGGGTCTAATGACCTGAGCCCGAATGCCACGAGCAGAGGGAGACAAGGGCAGAGACAGGGACAGAAACTGACAGAGACTGAGACAAACTGACTGACTGACGGACAATTTAATGTTGTTGTTGTTGTCGGAGGGCTTAATGACTTTTTACTTGATGCTATTGAACGCACAACTTCTTTCGCAACTTCCCCCTCGGATTCCCTTTCCTCATTCTTCTTTATTATTATTATTATTATTTTCTTTGTTTCTTTTTGTTACTTATTTTTATATTATTTTTTTTTTGGCAATTTTGCTTTGTTGTTGACCATTTAATGCCTCATAAACTTTTAATTTAACAAAAACGTCGTTACTTTTTCTATTGTTGTCGTCGGTGTCGCTGATGACTTCGTTGTTGGTTGTTGCTATTGCAGTTTGTTATTACTTTTATTGCGTGGTCTTTTTGCTTTCGGTCTTCCTTTTACGTTCTCCGTTCTCAATTCGGGCTGTCAAAATGACAGTTGTTGAGGTAATTTCACAGTGTGCCAAAAGTCTTGAATGAAATCTGAAGGAAGTTGAAATAGATCTTACAAATTTAACCTTTTAACATTTAAAATAATTTGCTTACAAATTCATTTATATGAAAATAAAAATTAGACAACTTTTCACATTTACTAAACATATTTTTAATCTTCTTCTACTTGCAGGTATGTAAATCAATTGTGTCTCAATTCATTATCGATCTGATAGTAAGTGAGTATATATCAAATGGTTATTCTTAGACATTCTATAAAATATTCATAGAGTATTCCACTAAACATTCAGCACATTTTAGTTTCATTCAAACAAAACAAAAAGGCAATAAATTGTCTAAATATTTGGACAATCACAGGGACTGACAGGGACTCAATTCTCGGGGTCTCGGTCCTTGATTCGATGCAGGTACCAAGCGGATCTCTTGATGGCTATCGTATCATTGTGAGCTCACTTCATGGACAAATGATTGAAGTGAATGAAATGACAAAATGCCTGGAAATGCAGACGCAAAGAGACAACAAAAGTGGCGGCTACTAAAAATAGACAAAGGCAGTCAGATCGGCGGGTATTCGGGGGAGTGAGGGGCCAAAGCAATGGAGACATAATAGACGCAATGAATTAGTCATTTATAGCACGTAGTTGAAAGAAGAGAGAGAGAGAGAGAGAGAGAGAGAGAGGGGTAATATGCGTGGGGTCTCAACCAGCATTGTAATAATTCGAATACTTATTGTGAGGCAGGGAGTGAAGAAGGGGTGAGAGTCTCGTACTCATGAGCATAAATTTAAGCACTGCAATTAATAATCATTTAGAGATGCAGACACAGCAACTTTTGCTGCTGCTGTTGTCAGTCAGGCAGTCGGCCAAGAAAGCTGCCAAAGCCGCCAGCCACTGGCCACTAATCCCCGGGACCGATGGAACTCTTCCTCAACCCCAAAAGTTGTCATCGCAGCTGCTTGAGGTTTGCCCTGTGATATATGGGCACTGTCTACAACTCTATTTATTTATGTATGTTCATGTGCGTGTTAGTGTGAGTGTGCCTGCTAATGCCGTATTTAGACCAAAAGGATTAGCACAAGATACAAATGTATCTTAGGCTAAACTGATGAGCGCAAACACTGGCTGCTCCAAATGAATTACCCAAAACTGTACAAAAAATATTAGAGACGGAAGTCGCTTTGGGTAGACATAACAAACTAGCAACAATTAAGAAAGCCAAAGTAGTGGTATTACAGACTTAAGACCATGACGACATTTCACAGAGGGCAGGGTATGTGTATTCGAGTTACCTTTCCCCAAAACTGAGTACTGAACTCAAAGCGATAATAATTCGTTGTCGAAGGAGTTTTACATACTCTTAGCTTGCAGCGGGTTTCTTCTTCTCTGCTTTGCTTCCACATTTCTTGAGCCCAACACAAATTATGGGTTAACGTTAGACCTTGCCTCCTCCATCTCGTGTCTCTTGCCCTTTGCATTGCCTTGCCTCCAGGCGATACGTCAGAGACACGACAAAATCTTTTGGGCAAGCAGCCAAAAAAAAGAACACAATACGAATAAGAACAGGAACAAGAACAAGAACTTGAAGGGCAGCCAGCATCCAAAACAGCTGCATGAATGAAACAATAGCCAAGACGAAGAGGTAGAGAAAGAGGCAGAGGCAGAGAAAGACAAATACAACAACAGGTCCGACTCCAAACGGGCTTCAAGTGCCCAGTTAGCCCAGTCAAGCTCCTGCTTTGGTCGGCCACTTAGAAGTTTCCCTGTATCTTTTTTTTATTATTGTCTGTGTGTGTGTGTTTGTGTTTTCGGTAGCCGCAGGAAAAGTGCATAACATGCTCCACGCTCATTTCCCCCGTCATACCTTCCCCTCGAACTTAGCCCCAAATTGAGCCCAGTCCTAAGGCAAAGGCAACTCAACTACTTTGCTTATATACTGAAATATTTTTGTGCTGCCGACGGGAGCAGCTCTGCAACAGATACAAACTACTTTCAATTTGTAATTTGTGGCTGTGGCCGTCGCGGTGCCTCGAGCGGAATGGCGAAGGAAGCTGGAGGAGCTTAAGCCATCGTCTAGGTGTGAAGGGTGCCGTTTTGGGCTGCCCCTTTGCAGTTTTTACTCAGTTCTGAAATTGAAAAATGTAAAATACTAATGAGTTTAGTGTCGAGAAAAGGAAAAACTGTTTACTGCACTCACATGACGCAGATAGATCTAAGTTTAAGTTCTTCTTTATGTGATTAAATGTACTGAGATGGAAGTCAAATCAGGCATTTCAAAAAGATTTCACTAAAAGATCATAAGACATATTCTTTAGAATATTATACAATCTTTTAGTAAATATTATTTTCTGCTCCTTTTTTATACCAATTCAACGAAAGTTAGAAATGTGCATCCTTACTCCAAAGGTTGTTTACTTAAGACTATAGCTTAGCATAGAAAAGTCCATAAATAGAACTAGAGGAAGCGAAAAAACGAAGCGTCTAATGAAATATGCATGGCACTTCGAAGGGACACGCCCCTCGATAAATCAGAATACAATACATATTAAGTGGCAGGCGAAACCAACCTTGACCTATGACCCAACAGGACGGCGCTGAATCAGTTGAATTGGAATTGGAGTTGGCAATGGCTGTGAAATTGGCCCCAGGGCAAAGGGTTGCCGACGACTTTATGGATTTTAATTAATTTGCAAGCACTTCCATGCCAGGACCAAAGCATCCCATGCCATTCCAGTTCCTTGTGGAACCCCGGCCAAGTCCTTCTCGGCCGGCTGTAATAAGAAATTCAATTTCCGCTGCCTCATAATTATTTTCTTTCAATTTCAAAACAGACCCTGTCGCTTGAGCTCCATGAATTATAGCCGTCGGCTATGAGGCAGCCTTAAAGACCCGCCACCCACGCATATATTAGTCTCAGCCCTGGCCCTGGCCAAGAAAAAGTGGCCCGACGACTGAGATTGGAATTGAGATTGGAATTGTGGAATGGGGTTTGGGGGATGTACTGAAATCCAGCTGCATAATTAGTGCGAGCCATGCAAAAACTATGTGCAGCATAAATAGTTTTTGGAGAATTTATGGAGTTGGCAAGAAAAAAAATATCACGAAGCAAAGTGGAAGAAAAAAGGAGAATGAAGAGAAGTAGGGACAGCGCAAAAAAAAATTGGAAACAAAAGACAAAGACGACGCGACGTGGAATGAGAAAAAAAGTATCTAAACTAAGCGGCGGCGACTGTTGCGTGCATTGAATTTAAAATTAGCCAGTCGAGGCTGAGCAGAGGATGAGATGAGAAGACGAGGAAGAGGAGTCGCGGAAGGGAACTGAGTAGAAGACAAGCAGTCGAGCAGACAGTCACGGGGCGACGTCATATGACGATGACGCCGGCGATGAAGTCGGCGGATCCCGACGTGGATGTGGAAGCCTTGACAAGCGAAATCTGAAGAAATCTCGGCGGCAGCGCCTCCATGGAAAGCGTACAAAATCTGAGCAGCAGCGAGAATTGTGCTTTGCATAAAGATGCGAGTCTGGAGAGGATGGGATTGTGTGTGTTGCATGTTGAATCTGTGCCTCAGAACTCTTGACGAGTCTTGACCGCACTGACTGCGAATCACTCGCGTAAATAATTTGTTAATTTTATGCAAATTTACAATCAGCGGAAAATCAATCGATGAAATCGGGGAAAAGCTGTTCATTGTCCAGTCATTGTCTTTGCGGTTTTCTTCGTTGAATCTCAATCTCAACCAGTTGACTGGTCAGAGGAGAGGGGAGAGAGGCAAACAAATGGTCAGTCGACACACTGCCCTTGCACTGTGCTTAATTGAGGGGAATTAATTATTTATTTAAATTGCCTGGCGCGACTTTCATTGCTTCCCTCTGTCTTTCGCCGTCGCTGCCTGGCAATTTGTGTCGGCAACGAGGCATTTTCAACCTTATTTGATAACATGCCCCCAAACCCCCCTCCTTTGCCCGTCTCCCCTTCGAGCTGTGCGTTGTGTTTGCTGCACGCACGCGCAGAGATTTGAATGCGCTGCGATTTTTTGCGTGTGTTGCGAACATTTCTCTCGAGAATCGCGGCCAGGTCCAGCTCGGTAGGCACGCAATGGGCCAAGGACCCAACGAAGCGGGCTCTTTTCTTGCCAAGTCAGCTTGTGTCTTGGCTTTTAATGTCGCATGTCAACGTTGTCATGTTGGCCATTTTTTTTAGACATTCCTTGCAGCTGCTTTGCCATTTGGCCCGTTGTCGTTGTCGTGGGCGTGGGCGTTGGCGCTTTTGTCGCTGATGAGCGAAAATGGCTTGTTTCGTCTTGGCCCAGAGTGAGAAGGAGAAGAAGGTTAGCTGAGACTGGGCCAGCTTATTTGATTTAATTGCAATTGCAACACATGGCTAAGAGCTAGACACACTAAGAGTGAAAGCGGCGAAGAGGCAACAAGACGTAGACAGAGACAGAGACAGAGACGAGTTGTCGTAATTTGCTTTGGATGCGTAGGTGTCGCCAGTCCGACGATCCTCCGCTTGCGTGTGCTGCACCCAACTACAGCAACAACAACAACTGCAACAACAACAACAACAACTGCAATCAGACAAGTCAGTCCCAAGCCAAGGCTGCAGCATCTCTGCTATTGAGGTGTGTTGTTTGCATTGAATTAAGCAATTTATATGGCAAAGTGGCAAGGGGCAGGGGGAATGGGGAATGGAAGGGCAACTGGCGATGCCAAAGAAATAATATCACAAAAAATGAAATAACACTTCATTAGCAAAGGGGCAAGTGGCATTTGGGGTCTTTACTCGGCACATGCAACGGCTCTTCGACGTGGGCTGCTCTTTTTATACCCTGCACGAAGGGTATGACAAGCTTGTGCAAAGTATATCCTAATCAGCATTAACAGCCGAATCAGTGTGTCGGTATCAATTTCTAATTTGACTAACACAGCAAATTAAATCCTGTAATTATGTATGATATAGAAAAAAGTATCTACAAAAAAATCTTACTGCAGATTTATTTAGATGTATAATATTTTCGTGTAAGTGGACCTAAGGGCCTCTGTGCAGGGTATCTCGAAGTCGTACACTTGTTACTAGAGCGTGTTTACTTAGTTTTTATTGAAATAAAACATAAAACTGGCGAAAAAACTTACAGACTTTTAATGAGCTAGCAGCCAAAGATGGTGAGAGAGATGCCCCCTGAAAGATGAGAGATGGGAGATGGTAGACTTGAGATCTGAGAGGCAATCAAAAGAGCTTAGATCGGAATGATAATTTGCGGGCGTGGTCGACTGATCGACGCATCAATAAAGGCCCAGTCGAGACACTTTATGCTATGCCCTCAAGTATTTTTCAAGTTTATGATGGAATTGAAATCGAAAATGAAGAAAAACTAAATGAAGCTTTTCTATGTGGAATGCCGTGCCATTATTTTTGATGTCGAGCGACGTACGAAATTTGCTGGCCAAAAAGTCATTTGCCCAAGTCGTAACTCGCACAATGCAACCCACACACACACATACACACACACAGTTACACACATCTATACACACACACATATCCATAAGGATAGCGACCCTTTTGCCAGAGTCGTAATCAAAAAGCACAATACAGCTTAAGGCAAGCTATACAACATGATGGAGGTGGAGAGCAGGACTCAAAAGAGAGAGACAGAGAGAGAGAAAAAAAGAGAGAGAGCGAGATAGAATTCTGGACTGTGGCAAGCAACGCAATTTCCCCGAAAAGCGTAGCCAAGAAAAGCCATCGATTTTTTCTCTTTTAGCATAAGCTTATTGGCCCCTTTGGTTGATGTTGTTGTTGCTAGCTTGGCTAAAACTGAGGCTGAGCCAAACAAGGCCTTTCCACTTTTGGTGGAACAGCAAATGCCAAACGGAAAATTGGCAAAGCCAGACAAAGACTAGGAAAACGGGTTGCTCTTGGGTCGGTTAACTTCTTTAGTTCCTTCGTTTCTTGGTCGATTGGTCGGATGTCTGTCTTGTAATTTAACAAGCAAACAGATTGCAATCGATTGTTGCTAGTGGTGCTGGTGGTTCTGGTAGTTGGAACCGTTACAGCGGCCCACGCGCTTCACATATTAGCGAAAATTGTAATAGATTTCACTTAATTTATTATAAACAAAACAGCCGCCACAACGGTTCAAGCAATTTTCAACAAATACATTTCTGTCTTTTATCTGTACTGCTTCTCTATCTCTCTACCCTTGTCTTTCCATTCCTTTCTCTATGCAATTTAGCAGTCATTTGCCTGTCGCCATTCGGCGTGTCTCATAATTCTTGGCCATATTACTGTTGGACCGTCTTCAGTTCGCTTTTCAGAATTTCCACCTACGTGACGCCTTGAAGGAGACGCACAACATTCCAACGGTTACATTGGCCTCTCTTTGCCACTCCTCCTCCTCCTTTTCTTGGCTTGTACTCTTTATGGTTTTTAAGTTTTTCCCTCTACCGTTTCACTCGTAAGTGCTGTATTTATTTTAATTTTTATGTGTGTTCAACGCACAACAACAACAAAAACAATATAAAAAAAATTTAATTTTTCCTGTGTTGCGTTTTAATGTCGTTCAACTTTTTCAGTTGAGTTTTCATACCCTGGCCAAAGGGCATCACGGGTATATTGACAATGTGATGGGCATAAGATAAATTCCTATAGAGCCTATATATTTTTATATAGATTTATGTTTTTTGTGTGCTTTAGTTTGTGATTTAATAAATGAGTATGTTTAAATGGGTAGGAGCATGAGTAATAGAGCATCTTGTAGTCCATTACTTCCAACTAAAGCGTTCTGGTTTCTTTTTAATTTTTTTTGTTGGTACGTGCCTGGAAAGGTTGTGGCTAATGAGGCCGGAAAGTCGCTTTGGGCCGCCGAGAAGCATTTTGACCTTATCTATGCGTTGACTTGACTCTCAGAATCAGACTTCTCTGCCTTTTTTATGTGCCCCAGCCACAAGCTTGTATGAAGCGCCATAAAATGACCTGAAGTTTCAATTTTAATGACAAGTCACTTACATGTGTAGCATGAAGGTTATCTACCGTGTAGAAGGCGCACATTAGCTCTAATTGGCCTGTAAGTGTACTTAACTGTTGTGGGAGAGTTGAGACAAGAAGGGGACACCAGGCAGGAAAGTTTAATGTACTTACAATCTGCATTACTGAATTCATATTTTTGAATTTGACAATATTTACTACATATATCCTTCTCGGTTCCACGGTCTAAGTAAGGTGTTTGATGCTCATTACAAAAATATATTTTAAATAAATATTTTATCAATTTTAGTTTAGAATTTACATTATTTTCGAATAAACAAAAATGTGTATTTGTATAGTGTAAAACAGATTTTATGCCATGAAATGTAGATCGATATTGGAGCCGATCTCGGATCATCGACAATGAGGGGTCTCCCTGTCAGACGGGGAAACACTTTCCATAATGCCTTGAGCTCAATTTATTGACAATATTTTGTTACCAACGCAGGGCTGGAGTTGTCTTACCAACATCGGCCCCATTATGGCCTTCTGTCCTTCCTTGATGGGGCTTCGTGCACATATCCTACATTTTCATTCTCATGTGCGTGCCCATTATGGGCTGCCAGATAGATAAACGAGCCATGTGGGTGTTGCTAGGTTCTGCAACTGAGTTTTCGAGATGGGAAACGGGAAGGGGAAGGGGAGGAGAAGGGGAGCGACCATCGCCGATGTGCGTGTTTTGTGCAAAGGATTTTTGTGGCGGCCAAGTTGTTGTTGTTGTCCCAAATTGCCGTGTGTGTGCCAAAACATCGCCGACATATTCGCATTGTGCTGTCGACGTCGAAGTGAAGGTGGAAGTGGGAAACAAAGCCGCCAAAATAGAAAACAGAAAAGAGAAGCCGAGGGAAAAAGAGGCAAGAAAAAACTATGAAAATGAAAACCTATATAATGGCCTTAGGTTGCTCGTTGGGTTCGTGGCGACAACGCGTACCAAGCACCTCCACCTGCCCCTCCTCTCGCTCGGCTGCATGCAACAAGGATGGCAAAGTCGTCTTATTACCGCAGCTCCAGCTGAAGCTGAAACCCAGAGCGGGGGCGAAAATTGCGTGTCTGCATATTGGAAATTGGTGAAAACGGGCAGGAAAAACTGTTATGGCTGCCTGCCTTTCCCATAGTACGTACACCTTTATTATCATTGTGGTCGTATCATTGAATCCAGCGGTATCGGCTGGCATTATCTATAGTTGGGCCATGGACTCTTTGCTCCCTAGTTTCCACAATTTTCAGTTTTCAGTATTCAGTCTTTAGTTGAAGGCGTGGGCGCGATTCGTGTAATGAAGTTGACTTTGCAGCACATTTGATTGGAGGTTGGAAGAGAGCAGGGAAGAAGAGAGAGAGAGAGAGAGAAAGAGAATGCTGGAGAAACTTTGCTCTAATGGTGTTTTAATGTGTGTTTGCAATTTGATGCATGTTGCAGTCCGCAAATTGCTTCAAATAGTTGCCCAAAGTTGTTTGTTGTGCAAAATAATTGGTGCCCCAAAATGGGTGTCTCTCTCCAACTGGAGTGTGTGTGGGTGTAATGGTTTCATGATTGGTTGCCCGGAGATTAGGAACTTGTTAAGGAGTTTAAGTCTAAACTAAATGCCAACTAACTGATGTTTCTTTTCTTTACTTGCAGGTATGTAAACTGATAATCTTTTTAAACTCCCAACTCCTATTGCCAGTGAGTATCAACCACTTTTCGCTTCTTTATGAGAACAAACAGTTGCTGCTGCATTGGGCAACTTTATCAATTCCCAAATGGCATACGCACTAGCATTCGAATTCGAACTCGCAATCACAATCCCCCAGATGCAATTGGCAGCTACGGGAGAGATCAACCTGTGCCCAACTAAGTAATGCAATCATATTAAAACAGATTCTCATAGTCGTCGTACTTATACAGGGAAAAAGTGCTGCATTCTGCCAGAGACTGGAGACTGGAGACTGGAGTTTGCAGTCCGGGCATGTAATCAATGTAACTACAACTTGTTTGACAGCTCTTAGCATAAATACTTGACAACAACAAGAGCCTAGTTTCTCCAACTCCAACTCCAACTCCAGAGCGGCGCTGACAGTCGAGGTGTACGGTGGGACAAGGTGTACAGTGGGACAAGCAAGCGACATAAACACAAAACCCTCGCAAAGGTTGAAATCAATACGAATGCGGCAGGTTGTGAGCTGGAGGAACATTTCTTACTTTGGCACATTTAACGAGTGTTTTGCGCACACTTGAGATACTGACAGACAGAAACAGAAACAAATACTGGCACAGACACAAGCACAGAGATTCAGATACAATTGTATCTGTAGCTAGCAGAATGGAAGCATCATTATCATCATCAATGTTATGATTATTGTTTTATATTCGTCGCTTCTCAACTTGATGCGCAACTTTAGAATTCAAGTCTGGCCAGGGACAGAGACAGAGACAGTGAGAGAAAGACAGACTATTGTCTGTCTGTCTGTCTGCCCGTCTATCCTTTTGATCTTTTGTCTTTTTGTCGTCTGTCGTCTTGTGTCCTTTGCAATTACAATTATATTTTATTTGCCCAAGTTGACACAAGGCACGACTGGGCACAAAGTTTCTTCTCTGTTTGTCTCTCTAATAGCCCTTTGAAAATCAATTACGACTGCGGTCATAACCGAGCAGCATCATGCTGCGATACTCCCTCTCTCTCCCTCTCTCTCCCTTTCCCTCTCATAATATTATGTCAATAATTTATTTAGTTTTTATTTTATCCATTGGATTGCCTTCTGAGAGCGGGGCACGTACACGGTCTGGACACATGTTCTAGCAGGAATTCTACATTGGAAATGACATCAATTCTCTGGCGAATCGCGACTAGAAACCATGCATTTTGCAGATGCTTTGGCGCAATTTGTTCAACGTTCGCTGTTCGATTCGGCCAGTTTATGACTTGTACTTGGCCACATTTGTAATTTGTAATCTTTCTCTTGGCGGCCCCATGAAATTCCTCAATGTATTCGTTAAGTAATTTCCCAAGTCTTTAAAGCTGAGACAAGTTTTTAAGGGGCTTTGAGAATCTTAAAGGAAGGCAAGCTAGTTGCTTGATCATATTTATAGGAAGCCCATCTCAAGCTGGGTGCCCATTTGTAGCTCCACAATGGCTCTAAAGTCAAAGGGGACAAAGCACGCAAAGGACTTGAAATATATAGTCGTGGGCATAAACATGAACCCAACAACTGGGCAATATACATACATTCTTATATAGAAATGTTGGGCGCATAACAATACAGTTTCTCACATGAACCGCAGAATACCTACGTGGGGGTGTCAGGCTGCAGTTGAGAGTTAGGGGCACTCACTAACCAGGCTAAGAAATTCCTCAAGTACCTTTGTGACAGCTTTATGGGCAGTTTTCCTGGACTGGGGGCGTTGCACACTCGTATGAACTTTACTGTATGTGTGGCACAGTGTCACACAAATAAAGTATGCTTACATCTCTCTCTCTTTCTCTCTTCAGATTTCATCTCTCTTTCTGCAATATTTCTTGGCGCGTGTTGCCTTTTTGTTGCCTCACTGTTGCCTACTTCGCTGCAACAATTGCTGACATTTTGTGCAACAAAATTGTGTGCCATTTGCTGGCCATATTTATGCGACAGACGTTCAGTTATCGCCATCAAATAATCCGTATATACCCTCACAAGTTTGCGAACATAACTCACAACTCTGCAGACAGTTAACACATAAAATATATTTAATTAAAATTGGAGTCGTAAATAAATGGAAATTTGCAGCGGGTCCTTCGTCAACTGACCCCGAGACACAGTAGAAAATTGCTTTGCTCGTTTCTCGTTTGTCGCTGACCTCTTGACCATATGCTGAGCCGCATCTTTTAGTTCATTTCTGGCCCCGGCTTTGACCGCAGTTTTCCATAAGAAAAATATTCGAATATATATTTTCATTCTTACTCATGCTAGACCGCAAAGCAAACCGAAAACCAGTTTCTTCTCTACAATAATAGCAACAGAGCATTTAACATGTAACCCCTTCTCCATCTCAATCCCCTTCTCTTTCTCTCCTCTGAAGGGGGCATGCAACGTCTGCCTGCCTGTCTATAAGCTTCAATATCCATAAATGTCCAATGTTGCCGTTGCTGTTGCTCATGACTTTGGCTGGTTACTTGCTATTGTGTCTTTCTTTCAGTCTTCTGTTTTGTTGCTTTGTTCGCTGTCCAGTTGTGAGCTTGAGTTGCCGTTTTCGTCTTCTGGCTTCAAGATTTTTATCGGTTTCTACTTAAGTGATTGTCAGTCAGTCATTGCCAGCAACGTCCAGCAAAGGACCGTTTCTGGTCTGTCTCTGTGTGCTGGCTTGGCAACTTGGCTGATGCTTTGCAGGTTCTCCTGCTTTTGGCAGCAATTTATTTAAGGCCTTGTATGATATGCCTAGTTGCCATTTACCCCGTCAATGCCTTATTAAAACCTTTAGCTCGTTTGGGGATCAACATCGTTGCAAAAGGCAATGCCGCTGATAAGGCCATGCCGCTTCCCCTGTCGATAAGCCGAATGATCGCCTCGCTCGCTGTATTTGGCTGTGATGATGCTGGCCTGATGCTTTTATGGCCATGTGTGTGTGTATATGCACTGGCTGCCAAAGAACCGATGAGCAGTTTAATTAGGTTTCAGCCAAGTGTGAGAAGAGCTCTTGCCGCTTTCGTCAGGCGCAAACTGAAATCGTGGAAGCGTGTATAAAGTGCGCGTTGCTCGCAAAACTGCAAGAATTTGTCAAGTGCCAACAAATACACACACACAGAGACGAGCATAAAACCCTCTTAAAACTCACACATTCAGCGCACTTGAAGCTCGCTTGTTCACATTGCGTATACGCCCCCCATTGCAACGTTGCTTTGCACTATTTATGCGCATTTTTCATGCGAACCTTTCGTTATGGAGCTTTCGTTATGTGAGCTCTCGCGCTCTCTTTACGCTTTTACTATTTTTTATTTATAATTTTATTTAATTTTCTTTCGTCGCTGAGGTCCTTTTGGACCCAGACTCCTTCACTGTGTGTGTTAATTCTATTGAAATGCTGTCAAGCTCGCAACCAAAACCAACCCATGAAACACCCAGTGAAGTGGCTCTGTGTGTGTATGTGTATGTGTGTGCTTGTGTGTTAACATTCCCGTAACACAGACACAGATACAGATGAAAAAGCAAAAGGGCCCTACCGCTAAAAATGAGCAAATATTGCACAGGAAACACATGGGTACTAGTTTTTCAAATTAGTTTTAGTTTTTTCTGGACCAAAATGTAAAAGAAATAAGAAATTTGTAATATTGTATGTTTATGTATGTATGTTTGTGAGTGTGTATTTTATAAATGGCAAACCAAAAGCAAAAGCAGCAGCCACTGCAACAACCGCACTCGACTTGAAATTCTTTTACCACATTTGGCAAATTAGAATTTACGCTCCTTTGTTGTGCTTGTATTTGTGTGTATGTGTGTTTGTGTATATATCTGTGTGTGTCTGTGGTTTGCTTTTTTGTCATTCACTCACTTTTATTTCTATTTTGTGGACAAATAGCAGTTGGTTTGTTAGTTATTCTCGTATTCTCGCACTCGCAATATGCAAATATGTATATTTTGATTAATTTAATTAAATTTTCGTTGGCTGGAATTTAGCCTACTTTAGAGCGTTTATATTCAGCAACAATTCTCAACTGGCTTTTTCCTTAATGGTATTTACTACTTTACTGCTCAGAGTTTTGGCTTTGAGGGTTGCCTCTAAGGCAATCCACACATGATCTTTCCAACGAAGGATGATGAGCTGAAGGGGTGTGAAGAACTTTAGCCATTTACATGTAAACTTTCATTCATGTTACATAAAAAGTTTCTCTCTCTCTCGCTTTTTCTCTCTTCTCTCCAGCAACTTTTCTCGGTGTTCTTTGCCAAGCTGTAAAATTTTTGTGGCTGAAACTTTTCGGCACTGCAGCTCACAAAAAACTAAATTAGTAAATTATAAGCCGCTCAAAATTAATTGCAAAAAAATATTTACACACACGCGCAGCCCTCAAAACTTGCAACTGCAGAGGCAGAGGCGGGGGCGCATGAGGTGGAGGTGGAGGAGGCTGAGGCAGCAGCTGGAGTTTTAAAATTTTTGCACACAGAGAACTTATTGCAAGGCAGCAGGCGAGGGGAAGAGGAGGAAGCAGAGGCAGCGGAGAGCTGTGGCAAGTGCAGCAAACTGCATGAAAAGTAACGCAAAGTAGTTCGAGTGGGGAAAATGGGAAATGGGGAAATGAGGAAATGTCTGGTGGCTGGTGGCAGATAGTTTGTTGTATTTACAACGCAAACCACTTGAAAAAATATTTTTTAATTAAATTACAAAATTGCTAAAGAGTTGGCTGCTTTTGGTTGTTGAATGTGTTGCATGCTGCAAGTTGCCAGTTGCCAGTTGGCAGTAACTAAGAGTGTTCCAAATGCCGCAAGGCAGCACAAAAATGTTTAGCAATGAGGCTGAGAGTCGAGTTGCACATTTGATTACACTAACTACACTGGTCAGCCAAGTTTGAACTTAGAGATTTCTAATGGTAAAGTCATCACTGCACCATAAATAAGCAATTGGCAACTGTCATCATCTGCTGCCACTTAATGCAAATAGTACTTTGTGTGGCAAGTGACTGTAAACAGCAGCAACTGATCCAACACCCAGCAGCTGCCGTCAAATGTTTATTTTAATAACTTCTTTTGCGTTTGCCACTCGCCGTGTGAATTTAAGTAACCCAGCAAAAGTCGAGCTCTACTTTTTGCTTTCTTTTCTCCATCTCCATCTCCCTCTCTATTTCTGTTTTTCTCTCTTGTCGACTTTTGTCGTTGTCATCTCCTTGCACCACCCGTTGCTTGGCTTCAACAGCTGCCAGGTCCCAGTTTTGCAGTTCCCCGATCTCCCAGCTTCCTTCCCAGTCCCCTCTCCAGTCCCCAGTCTCTCCACAAATTCGTGCTACTGACGCCATTCTGCAGTGCACGGGTGCGGAAAATGTAGGTGAATGCACCGCGCTGCAGGAGGCAACCTGGGGGCGGACTTGGCACCACCAAGCGGGTTTTTTGTTTTCTTTTTTTCTTTTTTTTTTGTTCTCCAGCTGCACCATTTTCTATTATTTGTAGCCACTTTTTAGCACGGGCGTTGACTTTGCCACAGAACTGTAAACAGCTAAACCAAACAACTTCGGATCGCAGCTTGTGAATGGCTGCAAAATTTCATTGAGAAAACTATACATACTATAATTCTGCATTCGATTTTGTATTGGTTCATTAAATCATTAAATATTCGATAGATGTTGCCTCAGGCTGTCGCTGTCAAATTATCATTGACACTTTTGTTATTTATTATTTGTTATTTATTTATAGTTGTCTAATTTGCATATCTACAAACTGACAAATATTCGATAATTAGCATTTGATTATAATAACATATTAAATAATTTTTTCACTGCCCATTTTTCAGC
The DNA here is from genome assembly GCA_035047525.1 of Drosophila quinaria. NCBI lineage: Eukaryota > Metazoa > Arthropoda > Insecta > Diptera > Drosophilidae > Drosophila > Drosophila quinaria. Next base: position 275,416 of record JAWNPO010000178.1, read on the forward strand.
TCTGGAGTCTGAATGTTGTGAAAAGTAAACAAAAGTGCAGTCAGTTACAGATCCAGAGAGTAGCCCACATCCGACAGAGTGAACATGAAACATAAAACATTAAAATTAACAACAACAATAACAATAACATGCCTTTGGCTTTGTTTCTTTTTCTGTTTCTGTGTCTGTTGCGAGAGTATTGCCCGGAGTTATTGTTGTTATCTTTATATGTGTGCTACATGCATTTTGTTTATAAATATTTCATTTTGTGGCAAACAATGAGATTGCAACTGCGACTACGACTAAAACAACGCGAGGCACTTCCGCATTTTAGCTGAGACCCTTCCCCTTACCCCCTAACCCCTCCCTTCCGTTCCCCCTCCTAGACTGCAGTCATGAATGTGCTGCAGACACTTCCGCGTACTGTGCAACTGTGCGGCAGTAAGTCAACTTGCTCTTGTGCCCCAATGCCAATCCGCATGCTCATCCCAAACTCAATCCGAGCCCCAGTTCCCGTCTATTTTGCTTATTGAAGTCACTCGACTTTCTGCGGCTGATGACTTCAAGTGGCGGAAAGTTGGGATCTGGACTGCCCTTTTAAAGAGGGACAACAACTTGAAGCAACAAGATTTTGTAATTTTCCATCTGCTGACATATGTAGTTCATTAGAGTCCCTTCTCTTCATTCCCTTGTTGTTGTTATTTTATTGTGTGTTTTTGTTTTTGCATATGAATGCTACACGAGATTTGAATTAGTGCTGTCAAATCTTTGTCATACATCTCAGCTCTGTCTCCCTGCCAGAGGCGGACAAGCGAGGGGGGTCATATGCCACTCAATCAAAGCATTTGCCGGGAATAGCTTTAAAACAACTGCACCAAGTTGCCAGCAACGATGATGACGATGACGATGATGATGTTACTGTGGCGCGGATTAGTTTTTGCCAAAATGCCAAACCAATTGCCACTGTCCAATGCTGGGCACGAGAATTGATTGATTAGCACACACACACACACACACACATTTGCAGAGAGAAGCGTGAATAGGGATTCTGGCTATGCAATATTCATAAGGGTTGCCCAACCGACCAACGGATGGACAGATGGACATATGGACGGACGGATTGAGTGCGTGCCGTGGCTCATTAATATTTAGCTGGCGACCTAGCGCCGGCTTCTCTGGCATAATTAAAAGTGACTTTTCCAGGCAACCAGCTCTACTCCCTCCACTCCCTGTACTGGTCTGCTTCTCTCCACCCTCTCGATAACCCTACACATAGCAGCAAGGTTGGGTAATGCGTTAAGTTTTTCGTCAATGTCGACATCGTCGTCGTCGTCGTCGGCCTTCTAATGGCTGACAGTTGCTCGAAATGATGATGACAGTTTAGATGAATTAGTTTGTTCAGCTTGTTGTTAATGCGCCTAATTAATGCCTCAACTTTAGCGCTAGTTCCAACTCTCCCGTTCCCGTTCCCCCCACTCACCAATGGTTGCTCAATCAATTTACAATACTCACAATCTGACCCATTTCTTAGATTGTATCATCATTTGCAATCATTTCCCTTTCTGCGAATATAAATATGTATATTCCTATTGACACTTTGAAGTGGACGACATGAGAATTACATTTGATATGTTTTAAATATTTATGCATTAATAACTTGTGTTTCATTTGCAATACAAACTGACATAAAACCTAAAAAGTATCTTAGAACTACAAGTAGGGGGAGTAATGGTCGATAGACTGAAAGGAAGCGCCTTTTAGTCGCATTTAATGCGCATATTTATTTCATTTATTTATAACGCATTCAACTAATTGAAGACATTTTTCATTTTCATCGGCAAGTGGAGGTTTCTTTTTGGGCCACACAAAATTACATCAAATATCAATTAGTGCGTTATTGAGGCGGCCCCTGGAATGGTGTCTGTCCGACAGTCCGCCCTTTTATGGCCACTTTATTCTTTGACCCAATTCAGTTGGGAGTTGCGAGAGACAGCATCCCAGTATCTTAGCATCTCAGCATCCAGCGTCGAGCAGCTGGCATTGTTTTTAGTGCATTTTCACACTCAAATTGCGTCATAAAAATTTATATTAATTTCAATATTAGGCTCATTAACATGGCACCGTAAAAGCTTCGAGACAAGTGTGTGAGAAGTGAGATGGCATCGAGAGAGAGAGGAAAATGTCTCAAGTTTGAAAGACTTTAGTGACATGGACAAATCGTAAACTTTATTCTATAAATAAAATATGTGCCCTATCTGCATCCAAAACTATTAGCCCGAGTGCCAACAAACATTTCCAAAGAAACGCATCACAAATGCAAAAATAATCTGCAAAAATCGCTAGAGAGAACCAGGAACCGAGAACTCAACTAAACTGAGCTGAACTGAACTGGACTGAAGAGACAATCGGACTGAATCTGAATGAAGACCGTGGACTGTACGCGACTTGAGCAGTTGACTTTGAGTGCCCTCCGCCAACTCGTATTTGCGTATTATGAATTCTCGGGCAGCAGAGAGATATAAAAGGAAGAACTTCTTACAAAAGTATAAAAATTCTGCGTAATCTACATCTGGCTTAGCGACAAGACCCCGAACAGTGGGCAACAAAGCGAAAATCGCCAAGAAATTTCCCCACTCATAAGCTGACGACGAATCGGATGAATTGTGACCACAGTTTGCGGGGTTTTTGGCATAAATTGAAATGAACTCGGCCAATTTGATGACCAAGTCGCAGTCACAATTTGCATATGGAACGCACACTGAATGGGCTTTCAAATAGAGAGGGCAGTTCGAACGTCTTATCATCAAACGGAAGTTGCAACGGCATTTAAAGGGCGCCTGATAAGACCTATATACGTATATGTGGCTGGCAATGCGTTCAAAATACGAGTGACAGCTGCTCTTACATAAAAATAAAGTATATATTTAATTACAAAGCTAACATACGATCGATGGAATGGCGGGGGAGTAGACAAGTGCATTGACTTCCTGTAAGGTTATATCCCAACTTGAGATACAGCGAACAACATATGAGAAACCGGAGAACATCGTACTTCACCTACATTATAAGGCAGTTTCTGAAAGTGTTTCGGTTTTTTAGTTGTTGGCGACAAAGTCATTCACTTGTCAGCCCAGAGAGGGAGTATCGATTACATAAACACAACTGGGTAATTGAGTGGTAACTGGGGGATGGGAAGAGAGAAGAGGGGTGAGTTGGAAAGATATCTGATGGAAGGAAAAGTGAGTTGAAAATTGAGAAAAATGCACAGAATATTTACACTTTGATTTATCATTTAAGGCTTTACATATATGATTTTGTTAGTTATCAGTCATTATTCAAATTGTTTACTATTAGTTTCTTTTCTGGATGTGTTTGCCATTAAATGAGAGTATTATTTCTAAGAAAGCGAAGATGAACTTCATTATTTACTAACTGTTTCACATTTCTCTTTCTCTTTGCAGGTATGTTGCATAGACTGTATAATTAACTGAATGAGAAGAAGTTTATCTTGGGGTATGTTAATTAATTGAATAGATTTGAAGATTGAATGGAAGTGGTGGGGAGGTGGCTGCTGACTATGCTTATTAGTAATCCATTTCATGGTTCGACATAAAAGACAAACTTTAAAATGCATTGAAAATAAACATGGCCAAGTTTTTGGCATGAAAACCAAACACAAACAAATGGCAAAGTACGAGGCGAAGCTAAACTAAAGCAAAGGACACGCGCTGAAGGTCAACTGAAGGTGCGCATTACCTCCAAACAAGCCAAAGGCCACAACAAGAAGGCGAAAAGATACAACAACACGAAGAGGAGCTGTGAGTTGCCTTTTTGCGGATACTGTTAAGGGGAAATCGAGGGAGAAATCCCACTCAGAACCAGGTGAAAGCAAATAACCGTGTGGCATTTATATTTGTGGCAGCAAATTTATTTAGCATGCATTTTCAACGATACCATTGAGAGAGAGACCGAGTGTGAGTGTGTGAAAAGTGTGAGAAAGTGAGAGAGAGAGAGAAAAAGAGAGAGACTGATGGATGGTAAAGTGTGGCGAATGTTGTAAATTTTCAGTGGTATATAAAATATAAACAACTTTTGTAGAGAGGGCGAGAAAAACGTGCGCGTTTTCAAATTGATTTCCACCAATGCCAAGGCACAAACGCAAATACATTTGCACACATGTACACATACACATGCATTCGGTGTGTGTGTGTGTTTGCGTTGTTTGTTGAAAGCGCTTTACAAATTACTTGGCCAACATATTTTATTTGCGGTTTAATTAGTTAGTTGGCCAACAATCGACAACAAATGCAAGCGAATTATTTTAGTATTTTTTGTTTTCAAACATTTCCCATTGACTCATTTCCGTTCTTTGTGTGGAAAACTAAGAGCCAGATCGAGATCCAGAGCCAACGCCTACACATTCCATGTTTCAGTTGTTCATTTATTCAGTATTCAGTTTCATATATGTATTTATATCCGTTTGTCGGTTGTTGTTGAATCGCCCTGATTTGTATGTGGGCGATGAGCGAGACAAGCTTATCAACTGCTCCCCGATGATGATGAAACCAACAACAGCCAACGGCATCGAAATTGGCAATCGCACTCTTTAAGCTGCTCTCAAACGTTCTTCTCCCAGTTATCAGTGAATTAAATAATATAATCTAAATCATTCTGGCATTTCACAAGAATTTTGTTCGTAATTTATTAGTCAGGCGGTGCTTTTGATTCCGATTTAGGATCACTGAGATCAATGTCGTCGTGATTGGGAATATGGAGCAGCTGCAAATCATTGCAAGAGTTTCCACATAATATTTATTTGATACTGCCTATGCCCCCAATTCCAGCTTTAATCTAATAATTAAAGCTTCCCAGAGACATTCATGTAAATGTCGAGCTAGATGATTCGTGAACTTCTCGTAAGCTTAAATTTGTATAATTTATATTCGTATTTGTGGGTTCAATTAATAACAAACTGTGGCCAAAGTTTAGCGAGGGACGTAAACAAAGTTCGACTAATGACGGCTAATAAACACAGTAACTAAATGGGCGGAGGAGGACTGGGGATTGTCTGTGTGTGGGCGTGTCCAACGACGATGACGCTGAGTAAAAAGCTACTTAATAAAGAAAACTACAAATAAATGAAAAGAGTAACAAAACAAAACTGAATACGATAATTGAGAACGAAAACGACAACTAAAACATGCAATTTTCAACGAGATCCAACGAGACGGACATGAATCGCATTTGCAGTCATTTAGAGGCAGGCAGAAAATACTTTTAAAAGCGATGATTGGGCAAAAAAGATGAACTCTCTTTTCCTCCCTTGCTCTAAGTCGTACGTAGGTGTGCTGGCTCAGTGTTGAAAGCAAAAGATTTACAAGATTTACACACGCCAACACACACAGAGTATGAGAGAGATGGAGACATAGCGTAGCTTTATGTTAAATAATAAATAGCCACAAAAGAGCTCAAGCCCCTCAGAAACCCTAGTCCATATTCTACATACAAACATATATGAGAAATGACTGCGGCATGCCAAGGCATGACAAGGCACAAAATATAGCGACTTCAGACATTGGTTTCTTGGTCTTGGATCCAATAATTGGTTATGCCAAGGCGTCAATTAAGTACTTTAAAAACTAAAAGACTCCCCCCGAGGCACCACAAGTACTAGCCACAGGTGAGTTCTTGACGAAGGGAGAACCTCTTCCATCTAAAGCCGAAAGTTGGTTTGAATAACAGACCTCAATTTGTGACAATGTCTCAACGGCTGAACAAGTCGCTGGCGCATTCGCAGACTTTGGACAAATGACCCAGAGGGAAGAAGAGCAATACAGGTAGAGCTGGTAACTAGTTACTAGGTAGGTCAACCATCAAAGAAGACCAAGGGTAGATGCAGACCAAGGCAGGTTCTTAACGGAAGCCGAACGACGATCGTAAAACGTTTTTCCGGTTACTTAAAGAAAATTATAGGTTACATAAAAGACTCACAGAGGGAATGAGGAAACAGAAGAGCTGAATAAGACTGAGGGGAGACACCCCCAAGACAAACGGACAATTGGACAAACTGACAATTCGTCAACAATGCAAGACTTATTTATTTATTGGATTGTTCTTTGTTTCAACGTTTCGACTTGCTTTATTAGTCGTAAAGTGGTAAAAAATACTTGGGTGAGTTGGGATATTCTCTGGTTTTATTACGTGGGGTCAAGAGTTAACTGGAACTTAGCGAAGCGTGCTATACAAATACCAAACAAATACAGATACAAATGCAAATACGACTACGAATATAAACAATGCCACACAGGAAGAAAGCGAGAGGGAGATGGTGATGAGGGGAAAGAGTGCCGAACTTAGCCCAGTTGTCGCTGTTGTTGTTGTTGTTGTAGTTGTGTTGCGTTGTGGTTTAAATATAGCCCCCGTCCTGTGGAATTGCTCTAATTTTATCACATGCAACCATCGAGCGAACCGAGGGCGTGTACTGGACGGTTTGGGGGGCGTGACCAAACAGAAAAGAAAAGACGAAGGGTCTAATCGGAGAGTGAGGTTAACAGCAGTGACATGTTTTCAGTCCAAAGATATGACTAATTGATAAGGATACCAAGGCGGTCGACTTAAGGCCTACAAAGTTTTCTCTTCAATCGATGAGTCGCTGTTTGACAAGTCTTAAGAACTGGAATTACCAACTGAGAAGGATTACTTTAATGTTTTTATTCTCAACAGTGTTTAGTTGTGGTTAGGTAATAATTTTAAATTAAACAGTTTCAAATTCCTGTCTATCGAAAATCAAATGAAACTGTTGTTTTTATATTCATCCCTGTGGGTCCAATTGCAATTGAAATGAACTCTAGACTCTCTGTATTATTTACAGCTGGTAAATCTAGTGAATTTTTGGCTTCACTCGTCCCCGCACACATGTCCTGCGGCTCAATTTCTTTTCTATTCATTTAGTTTTATTCATGTTTTATTTCTCTTTGTAACGTACAAAGGCAACAACTGACCAAACGCGTAACGAAAGTCACACAATACGAACAATGAGCGATGGAAAGAGGCAAGGGTGGGGCAAAGGGAAACAACAAAATGTTGTAGTGGCAATCACTTTTTTATATAAGCTGGAGAGAGACGAGAAGGAGGAGGAGAGGGAGAGGGAGCTATCCTGCGACCGGATCGGCGTTAAATGCCGCGAGTCTTCGCCTGTCAACGCAATTAGGAATGCACATGTGAGTAGTTGCAGAGAGTTGCTGCTCTCCCTGCTCCCCCTGTCTCCCCTGCTCCCTGCATAATATTGTAGCATATTAATAAAGCAGTAATATGATATGCCAGGCGATGTCTATCGGTGCTACATGTCGTCGGTACTGATGAAATTATTTATACCTAAATGAAACGAGAAGTGGAAGTGGAAGTGGGAGGAAGAGTGCCATTCGGAATGGAAAGGCCGCAAATTAGTCGTAGTTATGGCAGCCAGCAATATAAGTTACTAGCCAGAAGATATAACACAGTCCATAGGCACACACACAAACACACAGAGTGTTGTTGTGTCCAAGTGACGGTCTGCGTGTGTGGCTGACTGGTAATTGAATACCTCGTCCGTTGTTGTCGGTTGCACACATCATTGAGTCTTCACGCAGGAGCCGCGGCCCGTGAAGCCCCCTCTTCCCCTTACCCCTGACCATCCGTCGGACAGGAACTCGGAATCGAACTCTAAATCGGTCAAGCTGTCAATCAGACGGGAACCGATGCGTCGTTGCCCATGGGCAATAGGCAATGGCCAATAGGCAATGGCCCGTGGTCGGGTTCCTTCTATGGGACACGTGTGGGTGTTTGAGTTTTGAATTTCCGTTCATGCATTTTTCATGCCTTTCCCTAAATGGGGGCGTTATCAAGCGATTCTCAATAATAACTAGACGCCAAAATATATATCTACGTTGGCAGTTGGCAGAGGGACAAATTGTTGTTAACAAATTGTTGCGTGTGTTTGTGTGTGTGTGTTTAATATAATTAGTAAGGAGAACAACGAAACTTGTAACTGGCATGCAATTTGGAAGTTATGTAATTGTTTCCCTCTCTGTGTTACGAAAAGGTAAAGGGTTTGCATTTTACTTGTTTTTGGTTACCATTTTGATATCGCCTTTCAAAAAGGTACCGCAATTAAAAGTAAATAATTTAAAAAATCAAAACTGACAAAACATTTATGTATTTATAAACAAGTTTTGACTTAGATTGTTTTATAAGAATGAGCTTAATTATTATTTCGTATCTAATTTAATTTTAATAATGCAATAATATTTAAAATTATTTTTAAACATATCAAAGACAGTTAAAATACTATAGTACATTTTTTTTTGTTTTGACACGGTTGTAAATATTTTGCAAATTAATTTGAATTACAACGATTGTAAATTTAGATTTTATTTTAATTATTGTTTCCAGATCAGATCAAAACTTAAGATAATAATAATTTCGAAATTGATAATCGTACCGTCCCTGTTTTCATTAATAATAATGGGAAAGAGTTCCTGTTAAAAGTGTACTATAAGGTTGGATTCTCCACTAGAGAAGACTAATGTAATGTGTTTTTAATCTCAACCGGACATTTTCCACATCCACATTTCCCACTTTCTCCGATTCAGCTCCATTTACTAGCATTTCTATCTATCCAGCTCAACTAACAGAACTTTTTGTGTTCTGTGGAATTTGTACAATTTATTTGCATTAATGACACTTAATGCTGTTGTCTCTGATGTCTCTGCAGCATCGCGACACGAGAGACAGCTATTACAATTAGGAGGGGAACCCAAAGCAAACGAGAAAGCAATTGTTAAAACACTGAAAACTCACATAAAGCAAAGAACAACAAAAAAAAACACAAAAAACACAAAAGTGACAAGAAACAAGAGACAAAAGACATGAGAGGAGAATGAGGGGAACATGTCATTAGCACGCACAGAGAATGCTTATAGATGGAGTGTCAATGGATCCCGAACGTGAATAGATGTCATACGGAGGCTATATCATCAACTGGCATCCATATCATCAGTTTTTCGTTGGGGATCCCTTGGGACAGATCGTCGTATGCATTTTTCACAATTGCTGTTTTTACAGCTTGTGTTTTGTTTATGGTTTGTTTGCTTTTGGGGACAGTTCTCATCATTTTGTGTGGATTGTTTTTACAGTTGCCGTCGATTTCGGGCATGGAAATTGACTTTAGCTCACGTAGGGCAACTTTTTAAGCCATCCAGCAAATTAAGGGCATTAAAAAGTTCCACACATACACCCACACACACACAGAGAGTCAGATACTTAGTTGGAATGCGAGTTTTTCAATTTTCACGTACTTTCCACACAGCTGAAGCTGGAGCTTAAAAATCAGCCAAACTTTGCACAATTAGTTGCCCGTTATGTGGAATTTGGTTTGGGGATTGAGAATTGGAGAAAGGGGTCAAAGTTCAGGCCAGTTGTCCATCCTCCCAGGTGGATAGTCTATGTGGAATAAGGGATGCAGGGGAGGAGCAAGGGTAAACATTAATCATGGGATGCCTGCTGCACTTTTTGAATTGCAATTGGAATTTGGTTTGCCATTGGTTTCGGGTTCGGCTTTGGCTTTGGCTTTGGATCTGGTGTTAGCTGTGACTTTGCCTGCCGATATCAAAGTTTTGCCTTCATTTGCATATCGCACAAAAAGTTACGTTATCATTTTGCTGCCACTGTCTGTCTCTGTCTCTGGTTCCTCTCCTTTCCTCTCCTCTCCTCATCACTCTACTCGGACTTGTGTCCAGTCAAATCCCTTTTCTGGTATTTCCCATCGAAAGTCACATTGGATTAAAAAACAAAAATGGTTGCTCTCTCTTTTTCTCTTCCAATCTCCCAATCTCTCTCACTCGCATCTCTCGTTCTCTGGGTATCTCGTAAAAAACGGCAAAATCAATTTAAAGTTTTGTTGCATAAATTTGCACCACATTTTCGTAGCTGCAACGAGCTCAGCTCTGAGAGACGCCACGGGACAGAGCAGCCGACAGATAAAGTTCTCAGTTTTAAAGTTACCCCACATCTCTGTCTCTTTTACTCTCTCTCTTTTTCTTCCCTCCATTTTAAAGTTCTTTCTTTTTCTTTTTTTTTTTTGTATGCTTTGCGCTTTGTTCTGTTCGTTTTTTTAATACCATAAAGCCATTTAATTGTTATGTCAAAGTTTTTTTTCGGTTCGAAAACTTTGCGGTCTTTTTATTCCGTTTTAATTAATTGATTAGCATTGCGAGTGACAGTTGAAATTGGTGTAGAAATCAAAAACTCATTTAAGAGAATCCAGAGAATTTTATATATCATAAAATTTTGTAGTAAAACTCATATCCAAAGCTGCATTAATTTCGACTCAACTTTTGCAACCTTTGCATGATTAGTTACAAATTGTGCACACACTTTCCACTTTACTCTGGGTCTGGTTGAGGCTCAGATACACACACACACACACACTCACGCATACACATTTTTGTGGCTTTTTGGAAGTTTTGGGAGAGTTTCGCTCCAATATGCGAGTGTAGAAAAACAGACCGACAAACATTTTTTAATTAAACCTCAAGCAATTACAAACGCTGCAAGTCATCAGGCGGCACAAAGGGGCAACAACGACAACGACGACACCTCACACAGTTTACACTCGAAATGACATGCAAAGAGCGGAAGGCATATGAAGAGAGAAAGTGGGAGAGAAGAGACGAAGGGAGGGGGGCAGAAGTGAACAGAAAATTTGGTAGCCCAAAAATGCGAGGCATGAGTTGGATGCTCCTCTGCTGTGGCTTTGTGCGGCACTAATTGATGTGCCAGCCTGATGCTGATGCTGAGACAGAGACTGAGACTGAGGCTGAGACAGAGGCTAAAGCTGATGCTGTCTATATGTCTATGTCTATGTCTCTGACTGTCTCGCTCTCTTCAGCAGCAGCAGCAGCAGCTGACATAGATTTGCACACCAGCAGGAGCTGGAGCAGCGACAACGACAACGACTACAACTACAACTAAAACAACAACAAGAACTACACATAAAGATGAAGGAGCTGAGACAACAGCTGCCGAGGCAGGACGACGAGGACGATTTCAGTACTTGAACGAAGAAGCTGCCACAATTTTCTAATTATTCGCAAAATTTTATGCTAACAAAAGCGCATACACAAAATGCAGACAGCCCAAAAGGGGGCGGCACCTATGCGCCCACACTAGGGGTTGCATTAGGAGTAAAAGGGAGTGGGTAGTGGAGGGGTGGGGAGGGGAGGGTTCGTTCTTGTGGGGCGCCAAGTTTTATGCAACATTTTTGGTTGCCGTTGCCAGCAGCTGTTGCCGTGTGCGGCAACAATAACGAACCGAACCGAATTTTTGCAGCTGTGCAGCAAATGCTGTGTGTGTGTGTGTGTGTGTATATAAATATGTGTGAGTCTGTGTGTGTAAGTGCGTTTGAGAGTGTGCTAAATTTAACATTAGTTCGATTTTCATTTCATTTGCTGGCAGATATTCTTGGCATACATTTTTCAAAATGACGCCAACATCATTCACATCTCTTTGACTTGATTTTGCTGCTGTCCCTTTGCTCCGTTTTTTTCTTCTTTTCGTGCTTTCCTCCTTATCCTTCTCCGGTTCTTTTTATCTGCTTTTTATCAGCTTGTCGCTTTTTGAATCATTCAATGTTAACTGTTAAGAGAAATAAGTATAGAATAATTTATAGGAGTTCATTCAGTTCCTTTAACGTAATCATCAAGGATAAAATTATTTTAAGGCTTTTATTGATTTTTATTAGTTCCATTTATAATTTTTTTCTCTTACGTAAGTTCATTCATAACGATTTCAAGTCTTCACACGAAATTCGTCGCAAGTAAAATCTACCCGAATGTCGTTTATAAGCTGACGAATGAGAATTAATTGCCTGGTCTAATGAATACCCATAACAAAGACTGAATACTATGAATAACTCGAACCATAAAACGGGTTATAAACTGCGCTGCCAACTGAAGCGTTACATGACTCAAAGAACTGGGCGTGTCAAGAAATTCACACACACACACTCACACACCTTAGCCACACAACATAAACATATGCATGTGAAACAAAAATTGAATTTTTTGTAGAGAAAAAGAAAAAATTAAACAAATTGACGCTTCATTAGTTTTTAGTATAACAAAGTTTGCGCTTGGGAGTCAAATAAATTTGTTAGACATTTAAAATAAATTTAAAGCTAATTAAGACTAGAAGATTAAATACAAGTAGATATAGCAAAATCAGCTTAACCCAATTTAAAGTAAATTAGTATTGGTGCAATCGGACATAAATTAATGGATTAAAATTTATATTAACTTGGCACGCCCTGGGAACAAATTGTACAAACTATAAGAAAAACTAATTTTAGCATTGATCTTAGAAAATTAATGTTTTACAAATCAAATAAAAACATTTAGTTTTTTCCAACATTTTTCCAACAGCCTGACGATTTCTAAGTCTCACCTAAAGCACAAATGAAATGAACCAATAATTTATGCTTTCAATGGCCAGTTTTTCGTTGGTTTAAATCTGTAAGCTGTTCATGCTCAACAGAATGATTCAAATCGTCAAGTAAAGTACATTTTATCAAATTACTTATTTATTATATATTTAATTTCAATTTATTAGTAACAAATGAATAAAGAAATAGTTGAAAGCTGTATGTCTTACAGATGGGAATAGTCTTTAAGCGTTTCGGCGTTTCGAGAGGGGGAAAAAGCTAAAAGTTGATATTCAAGTTAATTATCAGTTGGCATGTGCGCCAAGTTGTTGCCATTGTTGTTGTTGTTGTTGCAAATAACTAACTGGCAACATCCAAAGCAGCAGCAACAGCAACAGCAGAAGCGCTGACGTTTTAATTGAGTTTGGCATCCATGGCAGCTGCGCTTCCCAGATCCTTTGGCAAGTGGAAGCCGCGGCTGCGTTCAAGTTAAATAATTTCATTACAAACAAATGTGCGTTGAGTTATAGTCCTTGGGTTGAAGGGGCAGCAGGAGGGTGTAGGAGTGTTGTAGGATCGTTAAGTGCTTGCAATTGCTGTTAAGTGGGCGGTGCCTTGAAGGGTGTGTGATGTGTGTGCAACATCTTTAAACATGTGGCAAGGATACTATATGTACATGTGGCAGCGGCAACTGCAGCCATGTTCCTGCCGATCGACTGGCTGCAACAATAACTGCAATACAAATTAACTGAAGCAGCAATAACAATGCAATAGCCGTCAAATTGCTGCTAACTGTATGCCGCAATCTCTCTCCAGACATCTCCCCGAGGCCAACTTCACGGCGGGTTATTGTTTCGTTGTTTGTTGTTTGTTGCGCTCAACTGCAATGCCCCCATGGATATGAGCATGAAAATATTGCAATTTGGAACCGAAAAATTGTGCTTTTACAATATGCGATACGGTTTTATTTTTTGACGTTGCGGCGACATTCGCTGGGGCGTCATAAAAATTGATGGATGCTCAGCTCCTGGACAAAAAGTAAGAAGAGAGCTGCCTTTGGCCCAGTTTCAGAACAATAGAGTTGATCGGCGCGAAATTTGGAATTTGAAATAATAAAAATGTATTCTTTTATTTTACAAAGACCATAGAACATAAATTTGCCATTGTGCCATGACAAGTATTTATGGAGCAATCGAAACTATTTCGATTCGTTGTCGTTGATTAAAAACGGAAGCACTTGATTGTCAAAAATGAGACTAGTTCTCTTCGTTGCACTGCCCATTACGGAAATGTAAGAAAAATATTTGGACAGCGCTCCCAAAATTCTCCCTGTCCGAAACCCCCGAGATGACAATTGAACTATAAGGACGCATTGCCAAGAAAATGACGACTAGAGAGTTTTTCATTTTTTTTTTAAACCAGCTTGAGAGAGAACTTGAGACTATTGTAAGAAGCTTGGACGGAGCGGGGAGTGGTGACTCCTTACTTGTCAGAATGACAAGGACAGTCGCCAGAGATAGAAATATGATTGTTGGAAAAAAGCTTGGCCAAGTGTTATCATTTTCCTTTGTCATACTACTGCGAATGCGAATGCGAATGCGAACAGAGAAGAGCTCTTCAAATTCAACTGCAGTGGCAAATTTTTTTGTTTCATTCCGAGTGACAGACAGATTGAAAAGTCTTTAAAGCATCCATCCATTTCTCTCAAAGGGTCAACGAACTGGCCAAGAAACTCTGGAACTCTGAAAAGTCGACAAAGTCAGTCAGCAGGGAATTTGAAGCTCAACAAAGTCATTTTATGTACTCGAATTTTGCATAACTTAACTTATCTGTAATGCTCGTACATTGGTTTGCTTTTCTATAGTGTGATTTTTATGGTCTGTTATTACATGCACGCCAAATGCAGTGGAAAAACTGGGGAAAACTGGTAGCATGCTGGGGGAAACGGGGCGGAAAAAACTGTTTTGACCTGACACTTTTGCGATAATTTATGCAATTTTTAGTTTGTTTTGGCTAGCGATTTGGCACTTGGCACCGAATTTGCTTTACATTTTGGCCATTTGTTGGCGGGATCTCACTGAGTGTTGGGGGACGCGAAGGTGGAGAGTTGGAGGGAGGAGGAAGGAGGAAACAGAAGCGACTGCGCCTAAAATGCGGCAAACATTTTATACGCCTGCTTATTTTATTGCCTATGGCATTTCGAATGCAGAGCCATAAACATGATGCTCCAAAATAGCTTTTGTCGCATTTCCTCGACACATTTGGCGAGCTTTCAAAACGGCTGTTGATAAAGGACTCAACAGCGAGCCAGGCTCATAAAGGATGCAAAAAGGAGTCGCTCTTTAAACTACAACCAGATAGTGTGTGTGTGTGTGTGTGTGTGTGTGTGTGTTCCGACATGCTTGATTAATCGCATTCCAATTTGTGCCGCCGCCTGCAGATAAGCTAATTGCCACGCCCCGTCGCAAAGTGGGAGTTAAGGTAAGACAGTTGATGAGGCTTATCGGTAAACGCGCTCAAGTGGCCTTCTGACCATCCGCATGCATAATGCCGTTGCCATTGTTGTTGTTAATGCGACATGACGAGGACTTGAACATGACCAAAAGCAAATAGCTACAATTGTCTTAAGCCGCTTCTGCAATTAGACACTGTGTGTGGTTATCGTCCGCTTCAACTTCACTGACTCCCATGCACAGAGCCACTAAGCAAACTAACCAACTAACGAACTTACAAACTAAACAAAGCCGCGGGATATCACACAGTATAAAAGGATCCGTCTGCGAGTGATAATTTAACACGTACTCGTACCAGAGACAAGACAAAAGCCCGGACTATTGGATAACTTGGAATCCAAGCATAAATTCGAGTGTGAGTGTGAGTTCGAGTCCGAGTCCGAGTCACGTCGCTTGTTTCATCATAATCAAGTGCTGCCAATGGCTGAGCCTGCGGCATAAATGTCAACGATTTGATAATGGAACGATAGCTGGTTAGCGAGTCTGGAATTGGGAATGGGATTGGGACTGGGAGCGTGACAAATATGTGGCTGGTCCTTGAGAACAGTCCTCTACATTAGTTGGCATTTGTTTTGGTCGCCGTTGCCAAGACAAATATTTGAAAAATTGCACAAGAAATGGAAGCTGTTAATGTCAGCGAGGGTTGCTCGGACCGATGATGGACCATATATCCTGCCACAGGACCCCACTTAAGCGACCGTTGACGCATGCCATCGATTTGCCAAGCCTATCAACAACAACAATAAAGAGAAATGCGGGGAGGATGAAAAAAGCAAAACTTGCTCTGTAATCAGCAATTGCGTTTGAATGGCAACTTATTCGTCGACACTCTGCAGTTTTTGCTCTATTTACTTATTAAATTTGTTGAATTTGGCAACGACAACAACATCAATATCAGCTTTAACCAAAAACCTCCTACCTCCTCCCTCCTCGCGCCCTTTCATAACTAACACATTTTCCTTTCACTCCATATGAATGCTGTGAGTGTGAGTGTGTGAGTGTGTGGGTGCGTGTGTGTTTGCATTTATTACTCGCTTTCATTGGCATTTATTTTTGGTACTCTCCCTGCTCCCCTCAACGCACAGGCGACCCAGCAAGGGGGCTTAGTTTTGTGGGTGTTGTTGCTGGTTTGGCCTGATTTGGCTTTTATGAAACTGCCACAAAAGAAATTGATTCCTCGCATAGGGTACATTGGTTAGCTGGATGCACTACAGTACAATTCCAATACTAATGTTTAAGAATAATATTCTCTAGTCTTTAAGGTGGAACTGCGTTAAAATCAATAATATATTATAATGTTCTCTCATGAAAACATACTCTCTATACAAAAAGACATGTACATATGTACATGTTTATGTATACTTATAACTTCCCAATTCAACGCTTATTCGCTTCCTCATATGAGATCCGCATTCAATTTTCTTGGCTTCTTTTCTTATTTGGCCAACTAAATCGACTTTGCCTTTGTGCTCGAGTATTCGTACTCGTATACAATATGGTATTTCTATAAGCTATAGATACATTCACACATACTCGTACACATTCACATGTCCATTCATATGAAATCATACATATGAAGAGTGTTTCCAACTTCCCTCAGCTCGACACAATCCTCATACACTTGCGTTTTCAATTTGTTCGCTTTAATAATTCACAATTCAATAAATGCTAACAAATTGACATTGTCCAAAATGTTGTATAGATTTTCCTTATTCTTGCTTTTCTTTCTCGGCTTTTCTTTGCCGAACAACCCTGTAATCATATGAGCATCCTCCATCCTCCGGGATGTCGACTTAGAGGCAGGATGGAGGATGGAGGAGGGCGGAGGCGGCCCACCAATTACATTGCCGGGGAATTAACTTGAGCGACTTTTATGTCAATTCAATACATTTCATTTACTCGGCAACGACAATCTCCACGAGGGAGGGGGATGACAGTGGGCGGGGAATGGGGACGGATACAATGTTGTCTTCTATTGCCATATTTTCAACGTTGATTCGTAGTTTTTGCGCAAATTTTCGGAAAATTAATTTGTAATTTTAGTGTGTCGACTGCGTCGACTGACGGTCTGTCTGTCTGTCTGTCTGTCTGACTGGCTGGCTCAATGCTTTTTAACGTCTTTTTTGCCAGGACTCGCTCTCAGCCAATATCCTGCGGCGCTCACAAATTATGTGCAAATAAATTGCTTTTTGTTAAGTGGCTTTGCATAAGAAGTTCGACTTCTGCATATTACATGTGTATAGACTGTCTTTCCGTCTGTCTGTCTGTCTATCTGTCTGCCTTGGCATTACATTTGATCGCACATGAATATGTAAGTTGGCAAATATGCAACACACACTCGAGTCATATTCAATTTATTTCTATTAATAGTCGAGCACATGCATTTTGTATGATTTTTATCGGGCATTTCAATCGAATATTAACCATGTCTCTTGTGGTTGGGATTTTCTCTCTCTCGCTCTCTCTCACTGAGGACTTTGCTCAAGTTTTTCCTTGGATAATTAAACTAGATGGAGGAGTCATTGGTAAATGGAAAGGTAAATCAATTGCTTGAAAACTTTTATGGTTTTGTGTCTCAGCCAATTGGAAGAACTATCAAGGGACTATAATTAACAAATGGCTTGGAAATGATGCTCGGTATAGATGATAATAAATTGCGAATCCAATTTATCGAAAATGACCAAAACTGTTGATTAATTCACACTTTGTAGAAGGAAACACGACGAATAAAAATTCAACTCGTTGTATTAAAGCTGTGTAATCTATCAAAGTCGCGCTTAATTCCCGAGATTAGCATCAAATTCACAGTTTACAGCAACATCATAAGCCAACATAGAAAGGCCAAATAATCGGCTTAAATGGCGCTATATAGAGAGCTAACAACAAATATTTTGGCCATACTTTAATTAATAAAACTCGTTACCAACAACTTTTCTACGCTTCACAGCAATCACCGTTCATTAAAGACAACAACAAAACATTCACAGTCCGAGGCAAGGCGAAAAATGTTAACAAAAAAGAGTTGGAAAATGTTTATGAACTCCATAAAATATGGAGAACATTATTAATTACATTTCCATGGACGGGCAGGCGTTACAAACTTCCAGCCGAGAGAAGCAACTGAAGAAGCGTACAAATTGTCGAAGAGAGAAGCCGAAAGAAAAGACAAGACAGAAATAATACAAGAGAGCAAACATTGTTTTTTACAGTCCAACAGAGCGCTAATTACAAAAACAATAACAAAATGCCTATCGACCGGGTCAACTATCTATCTATATATGTAGATATTTATGAATGTAGAAGGTATCTACCGTCATCAATATGTAGTGGGGATTAGGGGCATAAAGGGGGGGGGGGGGGAAGGGGAAGCACTGCTAATGTCCATGCGGCACTCAAGTCATTTATATTAATTTTAATAACATTGTTAAGCCACAACGCGCCTAGGATTTGGCCCAAACAAACCAGTCAAACAGTCGGGTGTTAACGATGAAACACTTTTCGGCTTATGAATTTTTGAGCAGATAATCAAGCGCTGAGGCAGCTTTGAGTTTGAAGCTTCAAGCTTCTAGTGTGGTTCACTGTCCACATCCATATCCATATCCATGTGTATATCTATATCTATATCTGTGCCGCATATTAAAAACAAATTAGCGTTTTGTTCACTTCAACTGCACATCAAGCCCATTTTTGAGTCGAGAGGTTCAGGAAACAGAGTGGGGATTGTAAATGTGTTTTTAAGTGCATTGGCATTTGGAGCTGCGTGTCAAATGTGTGCATTATTTTTAGTTTTGATTATAATCAATTCGAATTTGATAAATTTGCAATTCGCCAATGGGCCTCAGGTCGAGTTGCATTGCAATTAGCGTGAAAATGGTTTTTAATTGAGCCATAATGCGGTCTGCATGCCCCAGAGAGCTGGTTAGTTAGCCACACTGCATCTAATTTGGACAACGAGTTGATGGCCACATGCCATATGACCCTCACCAAATGAATACCATATGAATACCCCTAACCATGTTGTTCAATTATTTGATTTTTATATATGTGGTTAAAGCGCTGATTGCGTTTCGAGTAGAGTCTCACTTTGCATATCAAATCTGAGCTCTGCATTTAATATTGACATTGGCGTAACCTTCAATTTAATGAGTCCATCTGGGAGATTTCTTCGACTCTTCTTCAGGAGAGCGGAGCTGACATCAACAGCGCACCAAGCTTTGGCATATTAATTACTTTTGTTTTTATGTTTTTTGGACGGCAGGAGAACTATTGGTGGTGCGAGCTGGTGGTGCCGTTGCCCCACTCGCGATAATGACCCATGCCATGCCAGCGGGAGTGAAAGGCGGCGGTTGCCCCGCCCCTTACCACGTACTTAGCACTTTTCCGGAAGTGAACCAAAAAAAAAAAGAAAAGAGAAGAGAAGAAAACCGAAAAGCGGGCCGAAAAAACCTCAACCAGCCAGCATGTTGCTACTGCCACATTCAACGTCTGCGTCAGTAATTAATCATCATTACATTTTCGTAAACGAAGCGGATTTTAAGTGGGATTTGCAACTCGGGCAAATCAGTAGACAGGAGGCAGCGTCTTCTTCTTCTTCTTTTTCTGGCCAACTATGTCTATCCTGGCTGACATTCAGCTATCTATCGAAGCCCATAACATGCTCATTTAGTAATGATTCCCTTCCGACACTTGGACTCTTCTTTTGGCATTCACTTGAGCGTATTTTGTGCTCACCATCTATCTATCTATATATATCCATTCATCCTCTTACCCATGTCCTTGTTCTCCTCTTGTTGTCAGTGCATTGACAGCTGGGGCTGCTTATCAGTCCTGCATTTGACATTTAGCATTAAAAACGCTTTAATAATAACGCAATAATAATGCCCTCAGCTTTCGTTGCTTGTAACAATTTTTGCGGGCGATGGCAGAAGACAGCTCCAGATATTTATCATTTCATCAATCAAATGGACGACGCGACGCATCCTCTTTCTGTGTGTGTGGCTTCAGAGTGCGGGATGGAAGGGGTGGGTAAGGTGGCCTTGGCAGCCCAAAGAAAACTTTTCATCATTTAATTTTGCCGCTACAATTACCCAAGCTCCGAGTCGAGAACTTGCCTCAGTCGGAGTCTGATCCTGAGTGGGAGTCTCTGTCTCAGTGGCGAGTCCTTCAAAGCATCATCAATCTCTTTTAGCGTGTAAGCAAAATGGCGTCCATTGGCAGGACAATGAGAGAAATACACATACAGCAGAACTTATCAATTACAATGGCCGCCATTTTGTTTAGTAGCTAACATATAAACAAACACACACATCCACACACACACAAAAACGCACACGCACATAAATCTCATAAATGCATGTCATATTTAAAAGCCAAGCGAAAAGCTTCACAAAAGTTGCGCCCTTGGCTTTGTCATAGATTCTTGTTATAAGAAGTGGCTCATTATTGTTATTGTTGGTTGTTGTTGTTGGTCTACCAGCTTGGAGCTTGGGGCTTAGTTTAGGTCACCAATCTCATTTGTTGTTGCTGCCGGACAAGAGTATTGTTGTTGTTGTTGCTTTTGTTGTTGATGCTGCAGTTGAGTTATGACTTAAGCTGACATTTCATTAGTGCGCATTAAGTGTTCTGCGAATGAGTTTAACTACTATGAGACATCCAACATCCGACATCCGACACCCAACACTCTGGACAATGGAGCCAACTGAAGCTGGGCAGAAAGGGCAAAGAGGTGTGAGCTAGTTTTTCGCCCAGACTTGGCTTAATTAGTTGCCATAATACGGCACCATTCACATGAGCAGGGCTAGAACTGAAGCCAAAGCTGAAGCTAAAGCTGGAGCACTCGAGCATCGCAAAACTCTTCAGCGGTCAGTGAATGACCCAATTTTATACAATTTATATTATTTATTTACACACCTGCGAGTCTCTCGACTCTACTCGTTCCTACTCGATGCGATGCGATTCGACTCGTCTGAGCTCGTCTGTTAATTAAACATTATTCAAATTGACCGCAGGCTTGAAAACTTGTGCAAATGCAGTAAAAATAATTAATTGAGTGGCAAATACAACCGATAAACAACTAATCGATAAATGTACGAGTAGTTTGTTAACTAAGCTTGGCAGCGACGGGCAGTTTGCAATAAAGCTTGTAGCTTATTAAGTTTTGTATACCCTAACTGACTACTGAATACTGCATGGATTCTTCTTTTAAACTCACATAAAATGGATTAGAATAAAAGTTACTTATACTTATACTTACTTTATATATTTAATTTAAAATCAATAATATCTTGTAGTTAAAACGAGATTCTTAGTTGTCAATTCTCATTAGTTCCTTAGATATTGAAGAGCATTTCAAAGACTTATGTGACTTCTCTTTCGATGCCCTGATGTCTAATAATGCACAAAGTTGTGCACGGAAAAAAATTAAAAATAAAATTCAAATTCAAATTAAATGAGCTCAGGGCAGTTGAGGTCGATGTCGAGCCATGTCGAATCTGAGCCTGGTCCTCTCAAGTGGCCAAGCCACTCGAGTGGCCACAGCGCCACTTGAACGAGCCAGGGAAATGAATGGAACTGACCAAGAACTGCCTGCGGACTGACTGACTGAATGACTAACTCACTGAATGAATGAATGAATGAGTGAGTGAGCGAACGATTTGCATGTATACAAAACATTTGCAAAAATGGCAAACGCCGCAACTACTCGTAAGTAGAGCACGGCGATACTAAGGGAATGTCTGGTGGGATCAAGATGGAGATGGAGAACGAATAAAGGAGAAGTGGGGTAAAGAGAAGAAAGGGAATAAGGACAACCCAACTCGACTGCAGGTCAATTAATTAAGGGTAAATTAAGTGCAGTTCTAAAGGAGGAAGGCAGCTACAGCTGCTGCTGTCTGGTAGCTGTTGCCTGGTAGCTGCTTAGCGATTTGAGTGCCAAGATTATGAACTCTAGCCCTATCCAAAGGTATAGGGTATGGCATAAATCCCTGACAACACACAGCACACGGAAACGGTTTAGTACATTGCCCGGAAGTGGAAAAGCTTGAAAATGGTAAAGTAAATGGTAAATGGTAAATAGGCAGCAACAATGGATATCCATTCCCTCCATTCCCTATACCCTGTACCATATCCACACTCACATCCACAGGCTGTGTGGGCGTGGACTCTGACACTGATGACGGCCAACCCGCTTGATGAACTGCTTGGCCAACTCCGAGCATGTGGCCATGTGCAGATAAAGCTGCAATGCATTTGTATTTGTCGGCTTGGCATTCGCCATTCGGCCATTAGATTGAAGCGACTATAAATGAGCCGTCGAATTGACAAAGAAACATGGCCAGGAAACTGAAACTAGTGCAACTGCAGCAGCTGGCAACTGATTAAGGACTTTAATTCAAAAAAGACCAGAGAAATGTACTACAAGTATACAGCCTAATAAAGACAATCGAGCAATTGCCTCGATCATAATCCCCACACACACTTAGTGATCAATTGAAACTGCGCATAAATTTCAAAATAAAGAAAAAGAGAAACTGCTCCGGGGCACGAGTCTTTCTCCTCTGCTGTCGAACAATGGAGAGAACATTAAATTAGCGCAAAAAGATGCGCATATTAATGCAATGGACTCTCCCCTTAGATGGCCAGGGGGGAGAATCGTGTGGGGGCGGCAGGTAGTTGAGCGAGTGCAATAATAAACATAATGATAACCAGCAGCAACGACCACAATCAACAACAACAACGACAGCAACAACTATTACAACTCCGATAACGACAACAATAATAAACTCAATAAGCAAATAAGTAGCCCGACATCAGAGAAAGAGGAGAGAGGAATCGAGGGAAGGCCGTGTCATATTTTGCATGCATCTCTAAAGAAGAGCAACAAGAACAACAATGGCAATTTATGATATGGGAGATACATGTAGTAGAGGGAATGGAGTTCAGTGGAATGGAATGGACTGGACAATTGACTTGCCTCGTGGCATTGTATTGTATGGTATTGTATTGTAGTAGGTGTAGTATTATTAAGCGAAGCTGAAGCCGAGTTGCATCTTGTGCATAACATATCCAGACGATGCAGCGATAAATTAAAGCGCTCCAACTAACCGGACCAACTGCAGCCAGATAATGGCAAATGAAGCCGTAGGAGTTGCAGTCCGCACAGAAGAAGCAGAAGCAAAGATACAGGTCGTTGAATGCCTCAACATGTTGCGCATTCAAATGAAGACCGCGTGGAACCCACACACAGGCACTGCAGACAGATAGACAGAAAGAGAGACAGACAGACAGAAAAAGACAGACAGACGTGGACAGAGCCAGGAGCACGTCCATTCAAATTGTTTGACTCAGTCCAAGTCCAGGCTCATTGTTTGAATGCCGCCGCTGCGCCTGCGCAATAATTTATTTCATTTATATTTTGCATTCTCTGTCTCCGTATCTTTCACTTTGTCTCTCGCTCTCTCTCTGCGTTTTATTATCATTGCATAAGCACAAAAAAAAAAGGTAATTCGCCTCACATTGTTGCTGCCTCAATTGCTGAGCCCAAAAGTCATTAACTTGTGTGCATCCACGAAACTTGAGTTTCGACCTCTCTCGGTGTTCATGCCAGTTGCCAAATGCCAGTTGCAAGTTGCCAGTTGCCAGTTGAATGTTTGGACATGTGCTTGCGGCTACTGTACGCGGCAGTTGCAGTTGCAGTTGCAAGTAACAAGAACAAGGAACAAGAGCAACTGATTGTCCATGTTTCTCGTTTTCGAATTCTGTTTTGGTTTCGGCTCGTACGCAACCTACGCAGAATTGTGTCGGTGTCTGTGTCTGTGTGTTGCCAAAAGTTAACGTTTCGTTGTTGTCTGGCTAACGAAGCTTGATATGAGCAACAGTTGCCTGGAATCGACTCGCTGATTAGCAATCCCATCCCAAGTTTGGCTTATGCAATGCCCCCTGTGGTGACTGAGAGCAAAACTCGAAATGCATTTTAAATTGTCTACTATTTATCAAAAAAATTCAATATCAGTATGCAGCACAAATTTCTCTCAATTACAAATAACGACCCTCCCGAGCAACAAACTGCAATTTGCATATCAATTTTAAATCATGTCACAGTTTCATGCAGGTGAGACAATGATAAAACACAGTATCTACTAGATACAAAACTGAATGAAAAGAGTGTCAGACGACACGGCAATTGACATTTAATGCCGTTAATATGCAGACGAGTCGCATCGAAAAGTGAATCTCGTATCTCATTCGGATCTCGAACTCGTTCATGTATCTTGTTACCGCGGCTAATTTTTTGTCACTTTTCTTATGCAAGCACAGTTCGATTTGTATTTGCATAAATATTTTCATTTTAATTTTCCATGATTAACATGACAATGAAGCGCCACCTTTCGTAGGTAGACAAAATATGAGTGCTGTATACATTCATTAGCAAGACATTTAAATTAATTTTACAATTTTTATTATGATTTTCAAGTAAATAGAAGAAGAAAGAAAGACGATGAATTAATTTCACTGAAATGCGGCTGCAGTTGCAAGCGAAAGTTTAAAAGCTGAACTCAACGGACTATCGATTTAATATATCGATTCATTATAATAATGAGAAATAATATGAAAATGGGTCAATATAAGTATTACAGATTTGAGAAAATAACAAGTGGGAAAGGCTATAGTCGAGCGCCCGACTATAGGATACCCGTTTCTTATCTTAATGAATTTTTAAAAAAATGTATTGCATGCTCTTAGGCACTTATATTTTTAAAAACTTTAATTAACCATTACCACCTTTCTATTTGTCCGCTCTTGTTACGATTTAGTAGGATGATAGGTAATAATAGTAGTTAACGATAATTAGTAAAAAATAACGTAATATCTTGGAAACTGTGCGTGTGGTGGTTTTTTGCGATTTACGGAGGCGGAAAGGGGCGTGGCAAAAATTTGAAACAAACTTGACCTGCGTGGGGTCTATAGAAGTCTGTGTGCCAAATTTGGTTGCTCTAGCTCTTATAGTCTCTGAGATCTAGGCGCTCACACGGACGGACAGACGGACAGACAGACAGACGGACAGACGGACATGGCTATATCGACTCGGCTGTTGTTGCTGATCAAGAATATATATACTTTATAGGGTCGGAGATGCTTCCTTCTCCCTGTTACATACATTGCAACGAATACAATATCCCCTTTTTCTTATTTTTATAAGAAACGGGTA
Organism: Drosophila quinaria; assembly: GCA_035047525.1. NCBI lineage: Eukaryota > Metazoa > Arthropoda > Insecta > Diptera > Drosophilidae > Drosophila > Drosophila quinaria. The sequence continues at coordinate 300,572 of JAWNPO010000178.1, forward strand.
TAAAAATCACACGAGTCTAAGATATTTCAAAGGAATTGTACAAGTTTGAGTAATCTTAGGAATCTCATCTGGAGCCTGAGTACAGGGTACGTTATAGCCGAGAACTCTCTAGCAAAGTGTTCTGACTTGTTGTCCGTGTTATTATCACGACATCAATTTTAACAGATTTTTATAGCAATATTTGGAGCTGTCAAAAACATTTCGCACTAACTAAAAAAATGTTATATAAAAATTGTAAATGTGAAATTGTTGGCGGTAATTGTTGCAAGTGGCATTGACATAACAGCAGAGCAACAAAAGAACACACACAACGCGGTTGCAAAATAAATAATAATAACAATAACAAAATAAAAAATAATAATAAACACAATGAACAGCAAGAACGCTCAAAATGTGATGCGGTTAGCCACAAAATGCAGCAAATTAAATTATTTCTGACATAAAACATATTGCGAATAATAAAATTAAAGAAGCGCATAGCACAATATGATGAATTCAAATTGTAAAAAGATTCAAATTCAACTTTGCTCAATTGTAAACTATAATTATTATGCCCAATTATCTCAACAGCAAACTAATCGATAAATGTATTTCTTTTATTTGCAGGTACGCAACCAAATGAAATCTCAAATTACAATTCCAACCAGGTGCTAAGTAAGTTCGGGAAAATGACTGAGAAAAGGCAAAATAAGAGTCTATCGTATGATAAAAAATGCAAAACATAATACGCACACCATTACAACTAAGTTGATGTAAATATTTTTGCATTTACTTAATTGCTGCAGGCTCAAACAAAACTCTGCTAGTCTGTTAAGCCTGTAAGCCAATAAGCCACAGTAAGCAATCGAGTGAATACATGTTCCTGTCTCTCGCAACACTAGCCAAATTGTTAGCCATTTTTAAACATGGATGGCAAACAGATCCCTTTACACTGAAGCAAAGGTGCATAGCTACACATGTATATATAACGAACACAATAGATACACTCAAGCACACATGCACACACTCACACGCACACATAGTGCAGGTTGTAAACACAGCGTAAATAGTTTCAATAAAAGACAACAAGAATAACAAGAGCAGGAGCAACTAACGGGTGGAAGAGTAGTGCGAGTAACAACAGTTGTTACACGTGTTGCTTACGCTAGCCACGCCCACCCACACACACTGAGACACACACACTATATAGTCGCCCATTTGCCATTTCCACATACCACTATTGTTATTATTTATGTGAGCCAAACAGCAGCTTCCGTTTGTGCCACATGCGCCGCGCAGCGTTGCGGCAACGAAGAGCAACAAACAACACGAAAAGGAAGCGGCGAGCATTTAAAAAATACACGCAGCGAGGCCTTGACTGCAATATGTTGCCTAACAACACTCTCCAGCTCTGTGCTGCATTTTTATAGATTTTTTAGCAGGTCAGCAGGGCAGCTGAAGGAACGGGAGAGGGGAAGAAGGGCAGAGAGAGAGAGAGGGGAGTGTCGTTGGCTTGTTTACCATTTTACAACAATTTATTTAATCACGGGTTAGCTTCAAGTTGCGAGTTGCGAGTTGCAAGAACAACAAGACAGCAGCGCCCTTTTCCAGTTTTTGTTGCATACTTTTTGGCGGGCATCGTTTAATGCTATGCGAAGCAAGTGCAGCTGGCAACAACTTCCCTCTCCCTCTCTCTCTTTCTCTCTCGCTCTTCCATTTTACCCTTTCCCTCTCCACGATGGCTTATATTTTGCATGCCATTAAAAGTCAGCGGTTTGTTCGCAATATGCATATGATGTTTGTGTGTATCTGTGTGCCTCAAGTAATTCTATAAGTATTTTTTTTCTGCTGTTGCTGCCGTTGCATTTTAATTGCTTTACATAATGGTAGCGTTTGCTTGTAATGTTGCTAGTTTTAGCTGTAGTTGTCGTTGTAGTTGTCGTTGTCGTTGTTGCTGTTGTTGCCGCAATGCTTTTCCATTATTTTTAATTGTTGGTGCTGCGCCTGTGCGTAGGCAGCCAAAAGTTGAAAAGTTGCATAAGCCGACTCACACAATTTTTTTTGAAATGTATGTCGAATAATTGCGGCATAGTTGAAGCCTTTATCTGGTTTGCTGCACTGCAATTAACCGACTTTAATTGCAAAATTAACTTTATGCCCAGAGCGAAAATGCGAATAGAAATCAAGGCTAAACAAACTTTTTAATTAAGTGCACGAATTGTGTAATTTATATACAAATGAAAACCCAACAAATGCTAGAATCCCACGAGTATGTCTGAATATAAGTTGATAGATGGTGTCTGGTGTATGGTAAATATAAAGGGAGAGTCGATCAATGTTGTTGTTGTAGCCCTGAAAGTTGATGTAAGCCCTCGCATCTCACACATCTTCGAGGGCGCGGCGTCATCATCATAATTCGCATGCCTCTTTGCACCCCAAAGGAGATGAAGATGTAAAGTTTTGTGCATGCGGCGGCGCATAATTACCAGGAACAAACTTCAAGGCAACAACAACTAAACTTGAAAAATGTTATGCCTTGTACATAAGGAAAGTTGTTTTTCTTTTTATCCCATCTTTGAGGGCTCTTTCTCTCTCTCTCTCTCTCTTTCTTTAAGATGCTTAGAAACTGGCAGGAAACATTAATAAAAAACCGCAAGTTCCTCCAAATAGGAAAAGGGAAAGAGAAAACTAACCCTCAGAACCTTTGGTACTTTTCAATTTTGTGTGAAGTTCACAAACGCAAAAAATAAGAATGCTGAAGAGCTCAAGTGCTCGAGACGGGTGTGTGGCAGGGTCAGTGTGCAACCCTCGAAATGGCAAATAAAAATTAAGAGTGAGAGCCAAAGCAGAGCAGCGAATCCCATTTAACGACTCTCCAATGTGCACTAAAAGCAGCGCTAGAAACGAAAAAACCCCAAAAAAATAAAATAAAATAAAGAAAAAGCAGTGAACATTTTTAAATTATATTAACACAAATTGAGGGCGGCCAGTGGAAAGTGGAATGTGGCAAATGCTTCGCTTGCCATTTGGGTGTGCAACCAAATAATAAATAAACCAACTGCCAAAACAACGACAAAGCCAAAAGCCTGACCTGCTGACGACTGCTTCAATCTGCCCCTCCTCCTCCTCCTGCTCCTCCTTCTTGAGCTGGACGATGTAACGTTAAAGAAACTTCTCTTTCAAGTCTTACCAATTAAAGTTGTTGTTGCTCCTGCGCCCCCATTCAAAATGTGAAATTGTAATGTGAAACGCGTAATGTATACGCCATGTTGCTGAGACTTTTTGTTGCTCTCTTTGCTCAATATAATGATGAATGTTTTTGCGAGTATATGTACTATATTGATGCTTGTTTGTATTGTTTGCATGGCAACTTTTGTCAAAGTCAAAGTCGGCTATGAGCAAAACTGGCGAAATATAAAATCCAATTAGCGTTAGATTCGTGAATAAAAATGTGGAAATTGTTCACTAAGATCAATAAAATATTATAAGCAGCATCTGCAGCTGGAGATATCTAAAGATAGGAATAGATATGGTGATATCGAAAAATAGAAACTTTATGTAGACAACTACATGATCTTCGATTCATTTTTAATATGAATAATTTGTAAAGACTTCAATAAGTAATACATTTAAATTTTAAAAACATTAACTCAGCTCCTATGCTTTGTTCATTGTGCGCGAGATTTATTTAAATTATTTGTTGTTTTCATTAATTTGTTCGTAGCTCGTGATATTCCTTGTACATAAATACTATCAACAAATACTTTTTTGTGGATATTCAACCCTAGTTAAAGGCAAATAAACTGCAAGGACAATTTTCAGCTGATCACACACACACACACAAACACACAAGGATACTAACGTGTCGTTGTCTTGCGGCCAAGCAGAGACCACAAGGAATAGACAAAAAAAGTACTTGCAACTCAAGCGCTGGCAACACACCCACACACACACACATGTCAGACGCCTCGGGTGATTGCACACGAACATGAGCTAAATAGCTGGAACTGGAGCGGGAACTATAGTATAACTGTAGGTTGGTTTGGGTCAGGTCACGTTGTCTGTCAGCTTGTTGCACTTGGCCTAAGGCTCATTAATAGAGCGATTATTTTTCTCTGTTTTGCACACAAACTGTCACACTTGACTTGTCCGCCTGCATGTGTGTGTGTTTGAGTGTGTGTGCTTGTGTGGGTGTGTATGTTCGCCGCCAGATTCTCGGGGGCGCTTGTTGACACTCATTGAGACAAAAGTGCTTAACTGCTGCACTTTTACTACCACATGCCATACAACTATGACTATTTTTTACAACTTTGCTATTCAGTTTCTCCTCTGTGTATATGGAAGTGGGTTCGGGAACTTGAGTTTCTTTATTTTCTGCTTTTGTGCGCTTAATTTGCTTCTCGACTGCAGAAAGTTTGTGGGCTGCAGCCGAAGCTGGAGCCAAAGACGAAGTCGAGGCAGACAATGAAACTTAAAACGAGGGGGCACTTGTGGCCGGGGTGTTGGCCAATTGTGTTGCATACCACGAGGCGCCAACAAAATGTCAAGCACCTCAGCAAATTGTAACAACAAACACAGCAACAATTGTAATGGCAAAGAAGGTTAAGCGCTTCCAACACACTCACAGCTCACACATTAATTCACAGTTGTGTCGCCTGGTTATTGACGGGTATATTGTATTCTTTGTAAAGTATGTCAGTCTGTATGATCACCTGAATGTCAGCTATATCAACAGAAATTTATCACTCATACTTTTATGAAACCCACCTACACTATAAGAGCTAGAGTCATGATTTTGGCGGACAGATGCCCAATTTTTCTACTGCTCATTTCATTTCCATTACTCGATGGTGGATAAATGTATTTAAGCACTTATATTTACTCCATAGGTGTATCAAATTAATATATGCAATTAATAAATATTTTTCAATTGAGTGACGGGTATTTTATAGTCAGGCACTCGATTATCGCATTTGGGATGGGAGGAAAAGATCTGCTTGCCCCTTAGCTGTCACTTTCCACTTTTTACTTGCCACTTTGAAATGTTAATGAGGCGCTGGCAAGTGTCAGATATCTCTGGCCTTCATAGTATTTTGGTTGCGAAACTTTTACTGCATTTCCGGAAAAAAGCGATGCCGACTTTGGTGCGCCTTTCGCAACACTGGCAGTTTCTATGGTGGGTCGCATTAATTTGTGTAATTTCATGCGAATTGAGTGGCAGTGGGCGTGGCCGAGCGACCTAGTTGTAACTTTTGCGACTTGTACTTGCCACTTGCCACACGAAGTGCTCGAAATGTGTCAAATAAAGCGTTAAATTAGATTTCATTTTTATTTCTCTGCAATTCGTTTGACTTTCTCTTTTTGTGGAAAAGTTTTGAAAGCCAGCGACAAGTTCTATTCTTGTCAAGCCCTATAAATCTTCAAAATTGCACTTTGAAAATTTTCACTTGACGTTTATTATATGCCAGGCACCAAAAATGCCATGGGGCATACTTCGTGTCACTTTTGGTGGCAATTAAGCCAGCCCAACTAGTCTCTTCTTTAAGCCTTAAAGCATGCAAAGCTTCTTAGTTACACATCACTTTAGGCCGACACGATAAAGCAGAAACCGCAAAGTATGCTACAGAGAGAGTGAGAGAGAGTGGCAGACGGCGACGGTCGGCGTCTAATAGGATTACCGGCAGGGCTGCACTTGCCACTAAGTAGGCGACGACTCTGCAAAAAATGATGAACTCAAATCGTTCCAAACGGCTGGCCTGCGGTTTTGGTGCCATTGACGTCGCACAGTGGTCCTTTTCCGTTGCTCACTTAAGCTCAGTTCCAAAAACATTTCATTTCTAAAGAGTGTCTGTATTTGTTAACTTATCTTGGTAGATCTCTGTACTCTGGATATCTTATCCATATTGAAACTTTATTCGGCCTTACATTTAAACTCCAAAAGCAAATCATGACTATTTTATTACACGAGCAAGTAAAAAGTTTATCATTCGTCCTTGCGAACCCAAGGTTGCAAAAAATACACCCTGACTATTATTTGATTTGTCTTTTAAATAGTAATTTTGTTTTATTCAAATTTGTAGGATTAATTTCGAATTTAAGAACTCAGCTTCTTCCATTTAGCATAGATGAATACATTGTAATCAGACCCAATTAATCTTCAATATGGTGGGTACCACATTTTCTTCGATTCAGAGACACTATAAACTAATAGGAAAAATAAAATAACTTTGTAAAAAAGAAGGAAAACAAAATTGTTTAGATTCACAATTTAAACTTTGATATATTTTCTGCACTGACTAGAGTTCTTGATTGAAAATCTGATATGTCTTGACACAGTGTTAAATTAGTTCAAAATTAAATTGGCAATGGAACCACTGTGTGTCGCCTTTGTGGTCTTCCTCTTCTTCATCATCGTCTAGTGAAGTTGCCATGCCACAAAATCAATTAAGCGACGTCGCCTCTGTCAGCTCGACAAAAACTATCAAAAGCTGTCAAAGTTGGTTGGCCAACCGCAAAATGCGATCGGATGGGATCGGGTCTTTAAAGAGTGAACTAAACTGGGTCGGTGCTTAAATTTCATTAGCTGTGCCACATTGTTTAAAGAGAGGCAACTCTATTGAAGGGGACAACTCTATGCCAGGGGGTTTGACTTGGCTTAGGGCCGCATCAACATATCAACATGTAAACAGGTCTGATGCAAAGTTTGATCCTCGCCAGCAGCACAGGGGCCTAACCAGCTTTAGTCCCTCCCTGTATAGCAGTTAGTAACTAACTAGCATACAAAACCCCAAACTAAACAAAAAGCAAACAAAAATGCCCAACTTTTACCTAAAATATGCGCATCGCGTGCCTTTGGCTTTTTACCTTTATATGTCGTGTTTAGTATTAACATAGTATGTGTGTCGTATGTGTGTGTGTGTGTGTGTGTGCGTGTAAATCCCAGACACACACATGCACACGCCCGCGTTGTGAGAGAAACACAAAACGTGACTAAGCTGACAATTGTGTCGAAGTAAATCCAAGTTTTGTGGCCGTATACTCGGACTAAATAAATCTCAAAGCTGGGAGAAAAAAAAGAGAAGCTAGCGCAAAACTTTGACAAACAACGGACGCATTACTAAAGAGAACAACAAAAGGGAGAAATTTAGATAGAGAGGGGAAGGGGAAGGGAGAAAGGTGCGTGAGGCTGCGAACATGACAAGTGACATAAATAGTTGGCAAGACATTGAAGCAGGCCCAGAACTTTGTTAGATTTAATAATCACTCACACTCTCTCACATATGTATGTATGTAAATATGTATAGGTATGTGTGTATGATGTATATGCAACTACAACGACAAAACGATGTCTGCTTGACAGAGACAAGAATCTTGGGCCTCAGTTGCGATGAGATGGATTCAAGTCGAGTCGAGAACAAAACTTAACAACTCTGCCTATACTATTTCTAGTTATATGTGTCAAGCACAGGCGGTCAAATACAGTCCTACACCCAACCACACACACACTTACACACACACACACACGTACATGTTGGTGCAAATATAAACAGAGACAAACGACAAACGCTTACACGCATATAGATGGCCCGCATTATAGCTGGCCCATAGGGTAGGTAAAGGGGTGGTGGTAGGGGAGGGGAAACTGTCACTAACTAGGTGCAGTCAACTGATGGGACATAACATATACAAACAAGCTGACAAACACACATACACTTGGATGCAACTAAACAATTGTCAGTTTGAGCGCCTTTTGTTTGTATCTGCCTATGTATGTATATCCAAATCCAAATGTGTGACTGTGTGTGTATGTGTGTGTGTGTGTGTGTCTCTGCGGCATCTGCTTATCAACAAAATGACAGCGACAGCCACACGTTGCGTATACGCAATTTCGCACATTGTCCATACGAATAGAAGTTGTAGTATTTGGTGCAACATAAATCGATGTGTTCGCCATTGAAAATCCGAACAATGTTATCGATTGCGCATAGGAATAAGCGAAACAGAAATGAATACATTTAAGTTTATTGTTGTCGACATTCATAAATCATAAACTGGAGACCATTTGCCAACTGCTTTCGCTTAATTCGCATTTAACCCGCCAACGAAAGCAAAGAAATTGTTACCAATCCATCCCCCAGCTATCTCTATTCCTCTGACTGTTGTCCAATGCATTCAGTCCAATTGGCGCAACACTGACTCAAGGGAAAAGCAGACAAAGTGGGCTGGGGAGTTAGGAGGGAGTTCATACTTAACTGACATTTCAGCTGTCATACCGAAAGTGCTTTACATTTCTCTCCTCGTCAGCGTAGATGGAGATGGAGATGAGAATCAGGCGGAAGATGAAGGAGAAGAAGAAGATGAGGCAAATGTTGATGATGTTATTTTATTATTGTTGTTGTTGTTGTTGTTGTTACTGTCGTCGTCGTCAGTTGTTGTTGGCACCTTGGCAAAGGTGTTGGCATGCCTGTCCGCCCCGCCCCGCCTCGCCTCTCTCCACATTTGCATTGTTCATTCCTGGCATGCCACAAGCAGCTGCTGTCCTTTTTCGATTCCACCTCTGCCACCTGCCACCTGTCATGCTGTTTGTGGCACAAACGTACTGTTAATTTAATTAACATTGCATACTTGTTGTATTTGGGCGTTGAGTTGCCTTTAATTCCGCTTGAAATCAACTTGAACTGTTTGCAACTGCAGTTCTTTGGTTAGTTAAAAGTTAAAACTTGCATATGATGCCAACTAACAGTGCACTCATCTCACTCTCTCTTCCTTTTCCCTCTCTCTCTCTCTCGCTCTCTCCCCAGGGAGAGGGAGGTACTTTAAATACTTTTTCCATTTGCTGTGCTTATTTCCATTTGTTGTCGAGTGCATTATAAAAGCATTAAACTGCAAGCCAAAAAGGCCATCAGGCAACAGAGAGTAAACGGGGGAAACGAGAGACACATGGATGAGATGAGCATAGTGAAAGCGAGAGAGAAAAAAGAACTCAGCAGCAGTGCTGCCAGATTCGCTTTTTTCTCGTCAAATCTGGCTGTTTTCAAAGACCATTTGCTTGAAAAATTTGCAAACAGCGGTCAAGGATGAAACAATTATTGCTGACAGTGTTTTGTCAGTCCTTCCCAACCAACCTTTAGTAACATATCGATTGTATATTGAATATTTTTTTCTGTGATCAAATGTGTCAAAACATGAGAAAAATTAAAAAAATTAACTTCGCGAAATTGCACTACACATATAAATATCGCAATAAATTCCTGCGAATGATAGGAAGAGGATTATCATATGATAATAAAAATCAGGAGAATGAGAACAACATTGATGAAATTATTCACATTTTATGAATAAAAGAAAAAACAGATAATAATGAATTGAAAAACTAACGTTTTTATAGCTTTTTTTAGTTAATTTTTCAGCCTTTTTGCATCGTTCCTCCCGCCAAAAACAGATTTTTTTCACAAAAGTTGGCAACACTGCTCAGGGAAAATTTGCTTTGTCACGTACATACATTCACTGAATCTCACACACACATACACAGATACAGGCACGAACTCGTGTGCTTTCATGCTCCGCCTGACGAAATGCCATTACACATTTTGCGTACCCAGAAAACAGTAACAACAACAGCAATGACAACGACAATTCGCATTCAAAATGACAACGACAATGGCAGCAGTAACAGCAGCAACAGCAACAGCAACAGCAACAACAACAACACAAACAAACAAACAACACCCACACAAAAATAAACGCTGGAGGTTGTAGAAATGAAGATAAGCTGCTTATCAGCGCCATTGCCTGGCCTGGTTTTCTGTTGTTGTTGCTGTTGTTGTTGTTCTCGTTGTTGCTGTTGTTAGCTGCGCTTTAACTGAGCGCTTGGCATTCACATTGGCTGCTCTTACGCCTGTCTGGATGCGGATGCCAACTGCCAAAGCGAACCAAAGGCGACCATTGCAGCTACTTTTGTGTGCCCGCCAGAGTTGACAACGCCATCGCCATTGCCATTTTCATTGTCCTTGTCGTTGTCGTGGCTTGTCGTCAAATGTCGAGTTTTTTTGTTGTTTCGGTTTGCTTAGTCGTTTCTGCCATCCCTGGCCAGACGAGAAGACCCAACCACAACTGACATTTTTGCCACTCGTTGTTTAATATTAAACTAATGCGCGTGTAAAAGCCAGAAGCCACGCCCTTTCCTTACTCCTCCTTCCTTTGCCCAATTTTCTTGGGTATATTTAAAAAATGTTATCATCTGTGTATGCAAATGTCGCAAAATGAGCTTAACTTTTGCGCTTGATGGCAAAATAATTTGCTTAAAATGCAATGCCAGTGGTGAGTCTTCACATTTGGGCATTAAACTGATGCAGCAGGTGTACGAAAAAGGAAGAACTAACAGTTCAAAAACAATTAAATACTGTGGTAAAAATGCTTACAATTTAACTAAATGCTATTGAGACTAATGTTTATCAATTTAAATATGTAAATGAGATATACTTGTATCTCCGTCCGATCTTAGCTTTTGATATTAGAAAAGGACTTAAGATTCATTTAATAATTTAGATATCCTTCAGTAGCTTCAGTGTACAAACTGTTTTAAGAAATAACTAAAAAAAATTATGTTTAATAATTACTTAAAGACTTTTACTTTATTAAATAAATGTTGTAGAGCTCATTTCAAAAATATCTCCGCATTAAAGGCATCAAATCTCATCGAGTCCACTTAAATGTGTCACATTGCGCATACGCCTCGTGAGCCTCGTGTCAGCTGCTTTGGCAATTTCAATTTGCTGCTCATCATCTGTGTTAATCGCCTTAAATCTCGAAACTAATTACACACAAGCCAAAGACAAAAGTCCAAAAATATTTAAGCCACAGCTGCCTCCACTCCACTCATCAAATCATCCTCCTGCTGCCGCTCCTCAGTTTTTAATCACAGCTGACCGTCGGAGCAGGACGCGCCTTCGTTCCTCTGCCTTCCTCTGGAATGGCCATGCAATGCCAATTTGGAATTTGTATGTGTTTCCTCTGAAAAATGTGCCCAACTTTGTAGCTGTGTTTAACCGCGTGAAATAATCTTTGCTGGCAGCAGACAGCCATTGCCAGGACCTTCCTTCCCAGCATGGGATTGTGCTTGCGCCTGCTCCTGCGCCTGTCGCTGCCGGGTCAGTCGGGCGTGTTTCATTATGATGATAATGCGCAGGCCCTGCGGCCATTCAGGCCGCATCCCAAGCTGGTGTCACATTTTCCGCAGCTTAAATTTCCCACTCATTCGCTTCAGCCTTAGCACTGGCCACTTGCGCGCTCTTCGAGTCCTTTGACCGCATCACAGAGCACAGAGAACAGAGTACAGTGAGCAGTCGCCAAATCGTCTGAGCCTAACGCAATGCGATTGGGCTGCGACGGGTCCTGGTCTGTTCCCATCCTAGACACATTTACGCACAGCCAACAGCACTTCTGATGAGTTTGGAAGGAGCAGGATATAATTTTCGCACCATGCAAATCTCAACAATTTCGAATTTCACCCGATGGCCGTCGGCACTTCCGCTTGCCATTCTCCATTCGCCGTTTGCTTTTTATTATTTTGTCGATTTTGCTTTTGGCATTTGAATTTGTCGAGCATCCTGTTTGCCTAGCCCCCTCCTCCCCATTTCGCCCCTAGAAATGCCCTTGCTTTTAAGCCTATAAATGAGCTTAAAATTTTCTATGCGAATGAATACGAATTCTTTTGAAATTTATTATTGTACTAAGTCTGGAGTTCGCGCCTGGCTAGGGTGGCATCCTCACAGTCTTTGGTCTAACACACACTTACACTTATATAACTGTACATTATATATGTATTATTTATATATATATACTTATCAAAGGCATTTCGCGCCGACTTCTTGAGTTTGTCGCTGTTGACGGCATTGAAATTTTTTAGCGCAGTAAATTGAATTTTATTTCGATTTCTTTTCTGGCGTTGCTTCCACTTGCTGATGGGGAGTGGAAGAGATGCTTTTGATTTTGAAATTGTCTTTTGCTTGGTAATTTTTGTTCTTCAGAGATACATTGATATGTATTTCTTCAGCATCATCAACAACAACAGCCACAAGAAGAGCAACAACAAAAATAAATTCAATTTTGAATGCTGCTAAATAATTTCATTTTTTCTCATTTGTCGCTTGATTTTCGAGACGAGCTTCAATGCGCACTGATTGCAAACTCTCTCCTGCAGGCCAAAAATCCAGTTTCCAGTTCCCAGCTCCAATTGGCTCACAATATCCATTTCCATTTTGTAGTTGTTTAAATATTCAAAGCATACTTTTAGTGTCAAATGTGCAATGATGAAAAAGAATTGGGCAAATTGCTGTGATATTTTGTTGAATTTTATATTGCGATGAATGTTTTATAATTGAGAGAGAGACAGAGGAAAACCACTCTTATCAAATTGTTTTTTTTGTTTGTTGCACCAACAATACTAAATGCCTCACTCTCTCTTGTCACTCTTTTGCAGGCTTTCTCCTGGAGGGAGTCACGCCAACGGCACCACCGGATGTTCCGCCACGTAATCCGACAATGAGTCGCATGAATAATGCCCGTTTAATTGCCGGCGCTGTTGCTAACAATCCCAATGATCTGGGCGTTGACTTTGAGCCATCGTGTTTGGTGCGGACGCCATCGGGCAACGTTTACATTCCTAGTGGAAATATAAGTGAGTATTTTTTAGACAGACTTTCTCTAAACTGGGCCATATATTTTACCCTTTCCCCAAATTTAAAGTCATATGCAAATCGTCTGACCCGCTGCAAAAAAACCACTTGGCTCATTTAAATGTTTAGCGTGGGACGTGCACAGAGAACTCCATTTTCCATTTGCCATTCGCCGTTCACCATTTGCCATTTGCCATATTGCTATAAAAATGCAAAATAGCAGAAAAAATAGGCAAAAGGCAGAGGAAGAGGCAGTTGCCTTTTCTTTTTTTTTTTGCAAATTTGCAGGTCTGTTGTTTTGGGCCATGCGCCTAAAATGCTGCAATACATTTGCCATTTATTGTTTTTCCAACAATATTTTTTTCTCAATTTGCATTTGGCTTTTGTTGGCTTGTTTCTTTGTTTGTTTGTTTGTATGTTTGTTTGTATTCTCTGCCTGCGCATATCCGCAAGCAGGCTTTAGGGATAAAAACATACTAAAGTGGACTGAAAATAGTCAGAAACAACAACAGCAACAACAACAAGTGCGTGGCACTAAACCAACAAGCCAAAACAAAAAAAAGCTGACAAACAGCCACAGGGGCCTACGAAAAAAGCAGATAAAAATGAAAACAAAATTTAGCAAACAAATGCTGGAGCCTTTTTGGCGCACATGTGAATTGCTGTATTGTTGGAGCGAAGGGAAGTACGAAGAGAAGGACACAAAGTGGCGCTGCATTTAACTGTTAGCGCAGAGACAGTCGACGAATATATTTGATAATGGCTAACGCTGTCGAAAGTGGAAATAAATTGCGATAAAGTTAGAGATAGAGAGAGAGAGAGAGAGAGAAGGTCTCAAAGTGATGGAGAGAGAGTGAGCTAATGTTTCGCGTTGTGCTGCAGCAAAAGTTGCAGACATACGCATTTTGTGTTGCATACATTTAGGCGCGTGCCTTGAAATATCAACAAACAGCGAACTGGAGTATCAAAGAAGGAGAAAAATAAACAAAGAGAAACATGACAGTGCACCCCTCGCCCCTCTCATCAATTCTCTACACTCTTCTGTCTATTTCTTCTGTTTATGTGTGCATGTGTGTGTGTGTGTGTGTGTGCTACACATTTCTACAGCATACTTTCGGGCTGTTGTACAGTTTGCTTACGCGTGCGTTGTGTTTGTGTATTTGTTTTATGCCGCCTTTTGTTTACTTTTTTGCATTGTGCAAATACAAACCGACTGTTTTTTTTGTTCTCGTTGCTAACGCTGCTGCTGTTGTTGGTGTTGTTGTTGTTGTTTTTGTCCGTAATCGTATGTATGCCAAGCTTTGTCTCGATTCTGCTGCGTGGCATAACATTTTCTTTCGTTGTGTTACATTTTTCTTTTGCAAGACGGAATATTTCACTATTTCAGCTGCGTGCGGAACTGTACACTTCTTTTTTGAAATGTAAATATGTATGTCAGCTGTATGCTGCATGTTGCATGACCAGTTAATTGCAATGGAAAACATAAGCTCAACGCTGATACTCAGATATGAATGGATTAGCACATGCAAATACGTTGCATAAGTTAAAGTCTTAAAGCTTAAAGAATTCAACATGGACGCGTTCAACAGAAATAGAACACATCAATGACTAAAAGGCATTTAAACTTTTACGACTGTCCTGTGAGAGATGAATAAGCAAATTGTAAGATATCTTAGAATTCAGTTCATGATGATATAAATTTTAATAAAAGTGCACATCACTTTCAATTAAGATAAACGAAATAAATACTGAATTATATTTGTGTAAAACAAACAATAAAAAGGTCAAATAATATTGGATTAGTTGGTCATTATGCAACTTAATATCTAGTATTAATAACTTAGCCTTTTACTTTCTTTGCATTTATTTTACTATTTTTTGTTATTATCATAAGTTGATAGATGATTGATATGTTCTGGTGAACGTGGCCTTATTTTCGGCTGTCTTGCACTCTGCAAGTATATGTGCATGTGAATTGTATTGCGCAATCCAAGCTGACAGGGCTTAAGGCAACTCACATGCATAGCATTAATATTGAATGAACTCGGCCGCCATTTGCATTTCACATATCATTTTTCGGATCCTTTCGATGCTGTCTAAAGTGCAATTAAATTGCAATTTATGAAAATCTATTTGCATTTATGCATAAATTGATAAGCAGCCGAAAACTGCAATATCAATTGATGTAAAAACGAAAATGTTGTTGTCCCCATCATCGTGAAGCACATATTGATTAAATTCTCAGCAAATTGAGATTTCTCACTCACACACACACACACACACATATGCACTTATGCATTGGTGGCTTGGTGGCTTTATATGGATTGCATTTTGTTTGCTTTGCCGGGCTTTTAAACATACTTTCTACACTCCGGAGTCCTTCGACTGCCCACGAAAGTATGCAGTGAATATTTTCATTTCATTTTTACAGCGACGATTTTTATGCAAAAATATTATTTGTTGACTTTTGGCACCCAGTCGGAGAACGAGAACTTCCACTTCCAACCCAACACCCAGCGCAAAAGTTGAATCTGAATTCGGTCCGACAATGACAGAGGGCCGAGAGAGGGTAGACTCACGGACAGAACCAAAATGAACGGGCCTACAATATTTTTACCCCTTTTTCATCCCTTCATGCATACATATACATATGTAAATAAACAAAAAAGTTTGAAAAAAGTTTGTCCATATTATGCTATAGTTTAAAATTTGGTGCCGGGCTTGAAGGCGTTTTTATACCCAGTGTCGTTTAAGAATGCCAAAGAAGGATATAAATCGCTGAATCTAGGTTATAACAAATGGAATTCCAATTTATATATATTAATTTTAGATCATTCATAAAGTCGCGTTCATCAAGGGACTAAAAGAGCAAGGGGCTCCATATTGGATATACAATATATAGGTTAATTTTTTTATCGTAGATCCAGCTTATATTAAATCAAATATCTTAATTTTTAAAACTGTAACTCTAAATTAAACTTGATTTATTTAAATATTATAAAATTAACGCGAATATTCTTCATTTTACTCTTGAATCAGGCTGTGTTTTAATGTGGTGAATACAAGGTATCTCGAAGTCAGGCACATATCACTTACATGTTTTTATTTTTTGGTGGAAAATGAAAAAATGCTTATGCGCCATATGCAAATGCAAATAAAAATGGGCATTCTGCACGATTGGATACCCCTCTCACTCACACACACACACACACACACACACACACAACAGTCACATATGCATGCATACTATATGAGAGTTATCATAAAGTGAAACAAAAGTTTGGCCAAGAGTTAAAAAATATATTTTTCCACATACCAACATAAATACATATACATGTATGTGTAAAAAAATGCATAAATTGCTGCAGCCCACGCGCCAGTTTTTGGCAAAAAGAGAAGAGAACTCGACTCAAACAAAAGTCGACATACTCGTATTGATGGCCTGACAAACCTCCCTTGCCTCCTCCATCACATCCTCCACTGCTCCGCTGTGATTCAAATTTGCTGTGTTTTTTGGCGGCATTGGCACTGCCAGTTCAAGCTTTAAAATTCACCAAATAATATATGTATTTTATTCCGAAGAGTCATATCAATAAACGAAATATGATTTATTTTCAATTGTCTCAAAACAACACTCTTTCTCTTAAGCCTCAAATAACTAAATATTCATTAACTATTTAAAGAAGATTAGTTAAACCTTTTTTTAAAATATTACAATCTTATAAAATTGAGTATGAAAAATCATAGTTAAATCATATTTTTAATTTAGATACTGTAAAAAATTTTCAATTTTTGTGTTACGCAATTTAATATGTTAAAATTCAGGTAAAATTAAAAAAAAATTGAAAAATTAATTATTTGTAGTATTAAATTAAACCAAGGCTCGAATCCAAACCGTTGGTTCAAGGTTTTTTTGAAACTGGTCTTTGCTCTATGCTCTATGGTTCCATAATATTGAACCTTTTCTAAATTATTTTAAAGCCAGCAGCTGCGATGATGATTGCATTAAATACATTTTTATTATTTTCATTGAGTTAACCCATTGTTATGTCATGTCCTTCGAAATCAGAATGTGTCACTTCATCAGGAATATTTATAACAACAGAGCTGCAGAAATTTTCAGCTTACTGCAGTTTATTAACTAATGAATTTTGAATAATTTAATGGGAATTGTTAAGGCAGCCGCGGCTGCTGGCGCAGACATTGCACTTGAAATGGAATAACAACCGGACGTTACGTTGGCTATGCAAATGTAACTTATTCTCATTTCCCTACAACGAAGCGTCTACTTATTGCCGTTTTTACTGCGCCAAGTTGCATGCTTCGTTTTTATTATAATAAGAGCCCGTTGCGGCATTTTGATGCGGTAACATTACCCCAGCCCCAACCCTATTTATTACTCTTTCTCTGTTTCTATGTCTGTCTTTGTCTCACTACCTCTACCTCTGCTTCTTCTTCTGTCTCTCATTTACTGTTGCTTTAATTTTTTATCGTTTCGAGGTTAGTTTGCGAAACTTTAGCTGTCATTGACCGACCGACCGGCCGAGTCGAAGCTACAGAAAGGACCAAAGGCCAGACACCGACGACTAGTCGACTCGTCCGACTGCCTACGATAAGGGCGCGCCCTTTTGTCTACTGTCTACTACTAGCAGGCTGTGTCCTTCAACTAACTTCCATTCCATGTGCAAGAGTAGTCATAGTCGTAGTTGTAGTTGTAGTCGTAGTCTAGTCAAGTTAAGTCCGTTGAGGTCCTCTTCGTCCAAGCTGTCCGTGTCCAGTGTCTATTGGCATTGGCTCGTCGTTATTGCTTTCGACTGGTTTGGTTTATCGTTGCTGCCAGCCATGGAAATACTCGTAAATTTCGAGCACTCAGCCACCCAGAAACCCAACCACCAGCTGGGTGGGTGAATGCTTTAAATTTGTATAAATACGACGAGTGGTGCGAGCACGTTTTGGTTTTTGTGCTCTTTGCTGCCGTTGCCGTTGCCGCTGCTGTTGCTACTAAATTCATTCATAATGGGTTTTTCACTGCACTCATAGTCCATTCCATACTATACTGCTGCCCCACCCCCTTTCGCTCCTCTCTTCTCCTTTACCCCTTACTTCCCCTTGCTCTCTTGTAGTGCTGCATAGTGTATATAAATTTTGCGTTTTTACGCAAACTGAAATTTATTATGGCGCAGCGTAGTAATTTATAAATTTCATGCCTGCTAAGTACTGTTCGCATACCCTTCCCCTTCCCCTTTCTCTCCGCCACCTCTGCCCCCTCTCTCCCACGCCTACTTGCCATTTGCTATTATCAGACTGCAGTTCTGACCATAAAAGCGGATATCATCTGTTTATAACAATGTAATCTTCTGCTTTATACGCACAGTTTTTAATTTTATTTAGTGATTAAATCCATTCCCGTCTCCTTGCAGTCATATTTAAGCCATCTTGTGTGTGAATCTGCTTTTAACCTGTTCAGAAGCAACAAATTGGCTCCTCGTTAGTTGACCCTGTACTTATCAGACTTCACAAAATAAATATATATTTTATCAGCAACAACAACAGATTGGATTGAAGATCTCATATATTCAATGTAGCTTCAAATTTTATTCAGAAGTTATTCAAGAAATAATTTTAAGCAGTGTCTGGCCAGTAGAAGCAGAAAAGAATACAGGGACTCAAACAGTCGGGTTAACTCGACTGAAGACTTTTCTTCCAACTTTACGCTGTTGCTGCACTTAACTTTATCCACGGCGTCTCTCTCTCTCTCTCTCTCTCTCTCTCTCTCTCTCTCTCTCTCTCTCTCTCTCTCTCTCTCTCTCTCTCTCTCTCTGTATATGTGCTTTGGCCATTTTTTGCTTGTGCTCGTATGTGGCAAATTTGTTGCAATTGCTGTTGCCAATGCCATTGCTGCTGCTTTTGCTGTTGCTGTTGTTGGCGGCAGGGCAATAACCATTTGGCAACTAGAAATTGGCATTTTATGTTCGCCTGTCTACCTATCCGCTGTGTATCTTTTGATTTTTGAGTGCAGATTGTTGGGGATTTATTGATATTGAGTGCGGTTGGGTCGTCATATGCCAGAGACCGAATGAATAAATGGATGGATAACAAAGTGCTTTCTATGATCACGCACCGAACAATTTTCTGCAAAACTCTTCACATGTTCTCGTGGTTGGGCCTTTGCTTTAATTCCCAACCGTCCCAGGCTGACTGACATTCCGCAGACACTAAAACATTGTTGGCCAAATACCTGAAAAATATACTCTTATACTCTTAGACTTATACTTATACACTTAGTCTGTCTGTTCATTAGAGCGAGTTTTCTTTCAGCATTTTGGCATTTCTTAAAGCATACTTTTAGGCGTCGCATATGAAATAACTTCATCTTCTGGGTGCAGTCTACTCCTTACAATCTTCAGTCTTCATCATCAGGCAAAAGGCTGCGGAAACCGCCCCAAAAAGTTTTGCATGCCTTAAACAGTTGCCACCGTTTGTTGCATGCAAAACATGAGCAAAAAAATGTTTGTCTTTGCAGCTGTTGTGGCATTTTTATGCTTCATAATTATGTATATGCGGACTCGCATTTCTAAGTTACAACAGGTAAAGGGGCAACTTCGGGGTGGGGGCGTGGCAGCTGTTATCTACGTGCATAATTTATATGCTTTTAATGATTTGGCTTTGCAAACAATTTTTAATGATTTCATATGGGAAACATAATGCACTCTATGCGTTTTGTTCCTGTTGCTGTTGTTATTGTCGCGTCTATGTAATTAAAATTGCAATGCACAAACACACACACACACACGCACACACGTGCGAGTGATGTGATGTGATGTGGCTGTCGCTTTTGTTGCCTCTGAGCCTTCCCACATATAAATATGTTAATTAAAATAATGTTACCCCAGCGCAGGCGACAAAGAAAAAAGTCAAGCAAAAGCCTTAGAATAGCTTTACATTCACAAACACACACTCACACACACACACACGAGCGAGAGAGAGAGAGAGAGTGAGAGGGAGACAAAGTCAAAGTTGGTTCCCTGTAGGCGAGCTTTGTCGCCATTTTGCATTTACACGCCACGCTCAACGCCTTTCAAAAGGCAACATTCCCATGCCAGCCTCATTACACGATACGTATACGCAGCGTGGCACGCAGAAGAAAAAGAAGAAGCAGAAGGCCCGAGTAGAATGTAAACAAGCGCAAGTATGATGACTTCCGCTGTGGGAAATGCCGACAGGCAGGCGTCTATTCCCCCTCCGCACCTCCAGAGATCTTTTGTGCTTTCGCTTCTGTGACTTTCGCATTGAAAATAACTGAAAAATGAAAACTCAGGACGTGAAAAATGCATTTAGCCAAGGATGACAAGTAAAGGGGCTTGCCAAGCCGGCACCGCATAATTATGAACTTGAAAATGTATTGGGGAAGCGGCCACTAGGGCTCTAAGCTGCGGTAGTCGACAGTCGACAGTCGACAGTGGGTAGATTGTATAATTATTTAAACAAAACGTCAGTGCATTTCCCATACGACGACTTTCCCTTCGACTTGAGACATGTCGAGTGGGTCTGTTTTCTTGTTCGTCGCAGCAGAAAGAACCGCAACCGATTCATATGAAATTTTAATTAAAATCCTTTATGCAAATCCTAAAAGAAGACGAGCCAAATGGCTGATGATTACCGATTAGACATTTGAGTTTCATAATCAAACGCTGTTTTGGTTTTTGTGAAATATGCTTAAAGATTCTTAAAGATTTTGTAGAAATGAAGTCATTCAACTGTGGAAAATTCAGGTGTCTTGGGCGTCTCAACGTTGTTGCTGTTGCCCGAGGTCATTGCAATTTTCTGCTGCCACACGAAAGTGTCTAGAAAATACACCTCAACATATACACACTCACACAAACACACACACTGAGACACACACACAGTCAGTCATCGTTGCGCTTCTCGACGTGTTGCTGACGTTGTCGACGTTGTCGTCGTCGTATATGAAAATTCATTTCAATTAGTGAAATGGTTTTGGGATTTGTATGGCAAGACCACCAACGAGCGGGGCAACGAGTGGGGCAGATGGGGCGGTCGTCGCGTGTGCAACGCTTGTTGCAACTTTATTTACCTTTACGTGCCGCATAAATTGTAAATAGAGATACAAAATGGGTGTGCAATATTCCAAGGATGTTTGAGCCTTGAGTGCTTCACTGTGCTCCTGGCAGCAATTGATGGAGATGGGTTGATTCTTGAACAGGCCATTGAACTGACTGTGACTTTAACTTCTCCCTTATCTTCGGCAAAGAGAACTCTTCAAACAGGCAGCTCCTGTTTTGCATTTAAAACTTTCTACTGCAGATGTATCTGGATGTATCTGATGTATCTCATGTGAAAACACACACACACACTTACACACAGTACACTCGTGTACTTATCTAAACTGCGCTGTTTCAGCTCAAGTTGCTCCCTCAACGACACTTTTTTGCTCTCGCTATTTTTATCGGGGACAGCGAAACAACAACAACAACTAGAAAAACAACCAAATTTATGCAACTAACAAAATGTTTATTTTTTGTTTGTGCTCTTCAGCGCTTTTATCGCTCTAAACGTTTGCTGGAACCACAGAGAACCAGCTGAGGTTGGGGACAGAGAAACAATTTCCCTCTTCATGCAAAAGTATGCCACAGTTTTTTGCCTGCTGTGTATGTGTTGTGCTGCCCTGTGGCAAGTTTTCTTTGGCACTTTTTAGAAGCGTTGCCATCTAAGGTGCCAGGCAATGAAAGCAGAAAAAAGCATGTTTGAAATTCCAAATGATAAGGGAAAGAGGCGTAGTCGCATTTCAGTTCAGCGTGCCACCTTGTAAATGAACAAAGAGGGGAGAACAAAGAGTTGCGATGAATGAGTTACGGCTACTCATTAACATGTGACATCTTGATTTATACAAAGTTTGTGGAGCCTCTTATCTTGTCTCTCTTATCATATCCACACTCTTTTATTTGCAACTCTGTGTGCAAGTTTTCTTGACAAGTGTAGCAAGTTTTAAGGCCCATAACTAACAAATAAAGGAGCAAAGCAGAGCAGACTCTCAACCTTTCAGCTCACCTCCCCAAAGCTGCATCCAGGGTTAACAAGATGGTGTGCTTGAGCCTAGGCACATTACACATGTACAGGGCCAGAACAGGAAAGGCAATGATGGTATTTTGTGCATCCCTTTCCTTTCCCTTCTCAGTCTTCCTGCTCCCTCTTCAAGTCGCAAAATCATCCCCCTCAGACATTCACATGATTTTTGCCATTGTAATAGTTCTGCTTGGTTGGTTTCTCTTTCTTTGCACAACTAGTGTGTGTATGTGTGTGTGTAGTTATTTTACATGCTTTCTGCTATTTGCTTCTCAGATCTCAGTTCTCAGTTCTCGGTTCTTGGTTTTTGGTTCTCGTTTATGCGCATAATTTATAGAGTGCGACAATATGTTGGCTGGACAAAACTTTTGCACTCTCGTTTAAGAAAGTAAGATTTCTTTCTTGATGTGCGAGTGTGTGTGTGTGTACGTGTGTGTACGTGTGTGTGGTCTTGCTTTTGGGGTCAAATAGCAGTCGAAAGTCAAGGCTATTAACACGGTCTCTCTTCAAGCGATTCACATATCGAGCTGAAACATCATTATCAATGCTGCTTTTGTAAATTATCTAATATTCAGACTGTTGACTGCAAAGGACCGCACACACACACTCACACGTGAACGTGATTGATAAATGAGATTTACCTTTTGGTGCTTCTAATTGTATGCAATGCCAAATGGAAGGCACACAACTCAGCTCAGGACACAACTGAGCATTAGGCATTCAAGGCAAACTCAGATAATCACAAACGACATAATGACATCAATTACCAGCATTAGTTTAAAGTCAAGCGGCAAGGCAGGAGCAGACAATTAGTTGACCAGTTCTACTTAGCCAGCATCATCCGCCGTGTCTCAATTATGGAAGCCACATGGGATACGGCTTCTCAGGGGGACGAGGCGACCTCCATTGACAGCTGTCTGACATGGACATAAATGAGAGAATTGAGCTGGAAATGGAAATGGAGCTGTAGGCAAAGTGTCCTACAGCCTGTCGGCTTAGAGAATACAAGCAGCTCAAGTCGGACTATGGCCTATGGATAGGCTTATATTTTTGCCAAGACTTGACATTCATTATTCAAATGTCTTACGAGCTTCTTTATTGCGAAGCTGTAATCCTGGATTCCCCAATCATCGCCAACTGATTACGTAGACGCAACTGACGAGAGACAACAACAAAAACAATCACAATTGTCGCTTAATTAAAAACTCAACTCTATCAACTGTTTGAGCTAGCCAATAATAGACTGAAAGAAAAGCCATCATAAATCAAAGCTGCAAAATACGAGTAGAAAATATACTTTAAGGGGTTGTGATGAATTTTCATTGTTCTATTTTGTGAGTTAGCTTACGGCTGTCTTTTAATCTTACCCCATTAAACTTCAGACCAACGATTTTAAACTGAATAGCATTAAAATAGGCTAGGGAGTCAGGGAAACAAAAAAAAAACTAGTTAGAAAGATGGATCAGTAGATGGTAAGTTGGGTATAGTATGATCTAGAATCTAGATTCTAGATAGATAGTTCTAAATGTTAAGAGATCGATGAATACCATCGGACAAACACTCTCCAAAATTGTGTAGATTTGAAACATTGATGGACTTAAATCATTATTAGAGTATCATCCAGTGCAAATGTGTTCATTTATGTTGATTGAACGTTGTCTATTCCCAAGCTACACTTTACTGTAATGCATTATGGAATTTTTGATTTGCACACTCTCAGGGTCGCTCATGAAATTATGATAACAGGAACGACAAAAGCTGAGAATCGGGCCAAAAAGGTAGAACGGGGTGCGGGAACGGGATGGGGTCTGTCATGATAATCAGATGCATGCGCTTTGTTTGCTCATGACAAGCATATTAAGCGATTTATTATAAATAATTAAAATAGTTTTCAATCCTTTTTTCACACACCCACGTTTTCCTAGGGGGTTACCATACAATTTCCATTGTACGATTATTTGTCAACAATATTTGGGCTTCAGTTTTTGTTTTTTCCTGTTGCTGTTGTTGTTGTTGTTGTTGTGTAATGCTCGCCATAATTTAAATAGCTTAAAATTTAACACATTTGACAGTTGGTTTTTTGCTGTTGTTCAATTACGTTATTAACATTACAGGAAACACGATTTTGTTGCTGTTGTTGTTATCGAACAAGCTGCTGTCGAGTTTAGGTCACATAATATATTTAGGGTTTATTAGTTTGCCGCAAGGCTTTACCGCGAATTTAATCGCAATTCGTATTTTTCATTTTGTTAATATTAGTGCATTAACGTTAATAGCTATTATGGTTTTAAATTCTTTTAAATTCTACGCTCATCCAAATCAGACCACTGCATTATGTGACATTATTTCCCTATAACTGAGGTCGACTCGACCGACGGAGAAAACAAATGAAATCAACAACATTAACGACACACACACAAACACGCACACCCACACATATATAAATAACACTTGTTTGTGTGGACAAAATGTTAGCCAATAAACTTTTGACCTCATTTTGTCAAAAACTAGAAGCATACACAAAACTAAATGCTGCATTGGCCGACAAAGGCGGACTGGGAGGAGCAGGGCGGGGCGGGGGAGTTAGCCTCGAGAACAACTAACAAAATATTTGTGCAGTCAACCTGGATGGAAGTCTGGACAGGACCGGGGGCAGGCGGAAAGTAGATCCTGCACACGACACTTTTGACTGGGCAGGAACTAAAAACAAGAAAAAGAAAAGCTGGCAAAATATTTACGCTCTCAGCGGTTCCCATTCAGTTGTTGTTCCTGTTGTTGTTGTTGTTGTTTTTTTGGGTAGAGGAAGGATTATAAATTATAACAGGCTCGCACGGTTATTTATGTTGTGTCAATGGCGGCTGGTTCCGCTGGTGCCAAGTGGATGCCCAAATATCCCTCTCAGTTCCACACTTGCTCACTCCCTCACTCGCACACGTTTCAATAGTAAATATATAATACATATAGTGTGCATGTCTGTGAAAGTTGAGGCACATACATCATCAATGAATGCATGCGCGCTTAGTTGAGTGGAAAAAGGCTGGCGGATGCGACAACAACAACCAGAACAACAACCAGAACAACAACAACACTAACAGCAACAAAAACTATAGCCTACCAATAGACCGGGACTGAAAGGGGACGAGGGCAGATTTAAGCAGCTTCTAGTGACTTGAAATCTGAATAGAAGCAGACGTCCTCGAAGCTTTTGATTTATTTGCTTGACGGCAATCATTAATTTGTTTGGTAAAAATGAAGAAAAAAAGAGGAAGCTTAGCCCACAGTTTCAGCTGCTGTCAGCTTTTGGCGACACAACCAAATAAACAAACACCCCAAAAAGGAGCCAAGAAAGATGGCCAAAAGAAGCCGGATTTGAAATTTAAATAAAACCAAACCAAACCAACAAAATAATCCGACACATGCGCTGCCAAATGATTGCCCTAATGCTTCTGCCTTGCCTCTTCCCTAATGCCTCTTGCCACGAACCACTTGCTGCAATCGAGGCAGCTCCAAACCAAGTTAGCAGCCCACTAATCCCATGTGCAGAGTCTGCCATGTGATTGTCGTTCATAAAACTGAAGCCCAATTCATTTTATTGCGCAAAACGACTGAGATGGAAATTGGGGAGAGCTTAAATGAAATGCTGAAAAGATAATTTTAAAACCAAATTAATGATTCCTCTTGCTCTTTTAACTTTCTTCAGATCTGTTTCGATTTTATTTGAGAACTCGTTGGGATTTCTCGTCCAATTGGTTATCTGAGCTGAATTAGAATTACAGATTCTGTTCGCAAGTATTTTCCATTTGCACATACCGCTCGATAGTGTCTTTTGTAGATCGGGTAAATCACAATGGAGAGTAAGGAGATCAACATGGAGCCAAGTGTCAGCAACAAGTTTAGTTCATACACACGTCGAGCACCTCGTACTCTAGAGGGTGGATAAAAAAGGAGTCAATTTGAAAAGCTCAATTGCAGATCCTTATGTTACGGCTGAGATTCCACCGGGAAATGACCTTAACTGAATATGACGGTGACTCGGTCATTTTAAATATTTCAAAGAGAATGTGTACAAATGTTTCACTAAACTAATCGTTCAAGACAATTCGGTATCCCCAATGGATTTGCTTGATAGAAGATCACTATCGTCTCCATTGCACCATTGATTTATGAGTAAGGGAAATCTGCTCCACCCAAGAGCAAAACCAAAGTCAAACCATCATCAGTCACCAGGCAAGCAAACATCGTCATATACAAAAACCTTGCCTACATTATGGCCATTGAAACTTGTTCGAGTGACAGCAAAATAGAAAGTTTTTCTTTGGCATGTCGAAAACTTGATACACTTTGTACAATTTTTACCTGATCATTCATCAGACAGTTATAGCAAATAGTAAATCGAATTCAAGCATACTAAATGCATAATCTCTGAGATTAAGGAATTACCTTAAATGATTTGTTTTGATTAAAAAAGTGATGTAAAAACTATCGAGAAATGGAAGCCAATATTAAGTACCTTAACTGGATATTTCGAGAACTCGATTTTTAATTTAAAACTTGATTCATAATTTGATTTGCAAAAATAGTCAGAACATATATACCCAATACCCTTTAAGGCATTACACAAATTCACTATATTTAGTATACCCTTGGCAAGGGTATAAGGGGACAGACAGCGAAGCTGGCTGCCAACCAAGTTGGCCAATGCCAATATCGCTGCCATTACTAATACCAATCCAAGTGCCGCTGTCGATGCCGTTGAGTGCGCGTGCTCTTAGCGAGAAACACGTACGAGAAATCATGAAATGTTGCCGCCATCATACCGAAAATTGTACGGTAACGTGCAGGCAATCAAAGTACATGAAGCTCCGTCTTCGCCTTGGTCTCTCCGCTTCCCTGTTTCTCCGTTCCGCTGCCGCTCCAAGTCACGGCTGTGGTGCTGTGGCACACGTCTGATTTTTACTACACACGTGTGTGATGTGACGTCAACAGGACGTCGACTGCCAGCTGCCAACTGCCTAGCAGAGTACAACAACTGCGAGGTACAGCAGGACCTGACAGGTAACGGCTGCTTGTGCCCTGTGCCTTGCTCCCAGCCAAGCAGGCATTGAGGTGGCATTTGTGGTAGTCGCAGAGCCACCAAAATGTGTGGCATAGCTGACGGCCCAAACGTGCCACGGCTGGTGCGATTCAGCCTCAGCTTTTTGCTGTTTAAGTAAGCATGCAAATGTCACATGCAGTCGAAGACGAGAAGTCGAGGAGTCAAGGAGACGGAGGAGGCGAGGAGACGAGCAGTCGGCGTGATAAGCAGTCTCAGTTATCAACGTGCTACTGCATAGTTTCAAGTACACGACTAGAAAGTGTATGTGTGTGTGTGTGTGTGTGTGTTTGTGTGTGTGCCTGCCGCATTCCATAAATGATGAACCATGTTGGTTGCCTGCCTCGACTCGACTCGAGTCGACTTCACTGCACTGAATTTAGTGATTTCCCCAAGCATGTGGCATACTTTCATATGATTTCGGTGTAGGCATAAGAACTTTGGTTTATGGTTATTGATTTTGCACGCCGGATTGGATGACACGGGCATGGCCTGGGAAAGTTTGAGTTATTGCCAGTAGCTGATTTGTGTCAGCAGGAAATTTGACCGAAATTGTTGCATACTTTTGGGCGTTGCACGTAAGGAACGTTGCCACAACTTTATATGCCAGACATTGGCCTACAAACTATTCCCAACAGACACGGCTCACACTCGCAATCTGAGCACCCACAAAATGGATGAGTTTGACGGGGTTTCGCTTTGCTTTTAGTGTCGATCAAAAATTCATAGGATAGATAGATACATCGAGAGGTGTCAATAACTTGGCTACATTACTGACTTTTGCCACGCCAACTGTTCGTCTGTTCGTTGCTGGGGTACTCACTGTACCATATACCCGTGAATCTAGTCGAGGCCCAAAAACGCAATTTACAATTACTGCACGCACAGACAATTTATTTTCCAGTTCTAGCAAATAAGCTAAACATTTTCGTGGTGTTCCCTTGTCTCGAATTGCGTCTTGAAGGGGTGGCGAGGGCGAGATGAAGTACGACTGCCTCCCAGGTGTATTGCAAATCAAAAAATCAGGCAACTTGAGGCAAGGCACACGCACACGCCCAGCCAATCAGTTAAATGTTTGTTGAACTCGCCAGCGTTGAGCACTCGCAAGTCGAGTCGAGTCGAGTCGAGTCGAGTCAAATCTCTGAGGAGCAAAAAACTCTGTACTCTGTACTCTGTGCTCCGTGCAGTGTTTTCAGTTTTTTTTTTTTTGGCACGCCTTTGGCCAGAATTGACTAGAATTGAGTTTGCTAGCTCCAAAACCACAGAAAAACAGCAAAAAACAGAAGAAGAGCAACAAAATCAAATGGAAGAACGCAGCGACGAAGCGCCAAGTTGAAAAATCGTTTGTCGCAATGTGAGAAATGGAAGCGAAAGGGCCAAAGGCACGCAAGGGGGAAGCTGAAGGCTGAAGGCAAACCCATGGAGTAAGAACGTCTATCCAACTCACGCGCAGACGTAGTGATTTGGCTTTAAAAATGAAAGAAAAGGAGAAAGAAATCCTGCCACGTAATGAAACTGACAATTTAACTCGCAGTTGTGTGTGCGTGCTGAAAAATCGTGTTATCGATTTAATGCGTTGCGCAATATAAGTTTATTCGAGTATGAGTGTGTGTGAGTACCCGAACATACTCGCATTGCCAGAAGGGTTGCTTCGATTTCGGTGTTGCGTTTAAGTTTGCCTTCGCCTCTGCCTCTGCTTCTGCCTTTGGGTTTGGCTTTATCGCTGGCTTCTGTCGTGCTGACTGACTGACATTTTCATGTGTTGTTGTTTGCGCGACTTGTTTCCTTTGGCCCTATTTTTTGCGTCTTTCTAATGGCCACCCTACAGATGGTGATGGCCAGACTTGTTGGCCAAAAGCATTTGATTAATTTGCAGCAGTTTTCAATTTGAAATAGCTTTACTTCCCTTTTTGAGTGAATGCTTGGCGATTGACAGCAGTTTAGAGGCGTCTCAAAGCCCCTGGCCAAATGTGTGTGTATGTTACTGATGTTGAAAGCTGCTTTTGGAATGTTGAGTGATTTTTTATTGCATTTTTAAGTCGCACTCGAAATTTGAGGTCAACTTTCAATAAACATATTTATCATGCTTTAAATACTTTTTATTAATTTCACCAATTTTATTTCTTCTCATTCTAGGTACGTATGCGTAATTTTGTTAAACCAACCGTAAATTTGTATTTTTGATTGTAAAAGAGCGTAAGTATGCTCAGCGAAAGTAAACGGCCAGTGCTCGGAAAAACTCAACACCAAAATTCTGGAGTTATTAACAGAAAAAAAACTAAACTTAAGCAAATATTTTTAAAAGAGATTTTCAAAAACAACTAGGAAAGGTGCAAGAGAGCAAAGTACTAGATAGAACCAATGCCCAGAAGAATGTAGAGTTTATAAACGAATAACGATAAGAATGACGAAATAATTGTAAAAGTTTTTTAAAGCAGCCAAATGCAAATTGTAAATTGCAACGCACACCCACACACACACACTACCGACAGTCATGCATAATAGTTATGAGAATACAATACACATTCAAGCAAATATAAACAAAATGTTAATGAAGAGAAGCAGAGAGAGAGAGAGAGAGAGTGGGAGAGGAGGGAGGTGGGGACAAAGACATGTAACATGCCGATGTGTTTAATTTAGCTTGACAACAAGAATTTAATGCTGATGAACTGCAGCCCAGACAGGAGCATAGGAACAGAAGGAGAAAGAGGAGCAGGAGCAACCAGTTAGGCTCGTCAACATGACTTCGAGTTGGATCCTCTCACAATCGTCACGATAAATGCCACACGCAGTGGCAACGACTTTATATGCTTATTATCATTACCGACAGTTGTCTGTTTGTCTCTTTGTTTTTGATGTCAGTGTATTGCACGCATTATTATTATGATTATTATGAAAATGTAAATGATGCAAAGTTGCCAGTTGCCAGTTGCCATGTTGCAAATGCAAATGCCGTTACAGGCATTCATTATTATTAATACTCGTGCTTGCGAAACTGGCAAATGGTTAAACATGCAAAATGCTTTAAGCGAATTGCGAACAGAATTCGAAATGAGTGAATGAATGTGAATATACGAGAGCAAGGGTGAATGCATACAATTGCTGGCTAAAGATGTGCACAGACATTTGCTACTCCTTTCATTCTTCACTCTTTTGTCAGTGCGAGTCTGTCCTCTCATTGTTTGTCAGTATTTTGCATTCTCGTTGTTTGACTTTTTCCATAATATTTGTCATTATTGTTGCTGCTGTTGGTTGTTGGTTGGCCATTAACATAATTTCAATTTGCATAAAATGGCGTTAAATATTACATTTTGGACAGTTGCAAAGGGAACTGCAACTGCAACTGGAACTGTTTGACTGACAGCGACTGACACGCCCCTTAAAGTCGACAGATAATTGCAGGTGTGAATGTGTCGCACTCTGTGTGCATTGCAAGCTTCATTAGCCACACACACACACACACACACACACCCCTTCTCACACTCGCACACACATTCTATGTCGTTTAATATTTAATTTAGATTGCATTTTTGCATAAATATTCCATTGAATTTGGAAATCGAATGTGAAAAATTTGTACAAATTATATGAAAATTATTCGGTTGTTTTGTGGTCGTTTTGTGTGCATTTGAGAAATGTTCTATAATTTGAATAATTTGCATTTGCAAGCATGCTATTGTGTGTGGTCATAATATTAATTGATTGAAGTGCTTAAAGATCTAATTGCTGGAATTAAGGCCAAAGGAATCACATTCCAGACACTTTTGGCCCAAATTCAACGATAGCTACAGATTCGCCATCAACTCTGCATTTTCACTTTTTAAGCAGCCAAAACTGTTGGCCAAGTGCTTTGGCCCCTTCTGGAAGTGCTTGAGCAAGCCAACGATTTTTGATTTGGCAGCTCATTTGGCAGCCGCCAAAATGCAAAACGATAAGTGGCAGCTGCAACTGCAACAACCATGAATATATAATCCTCTCGTTGACTCAACTCGGCTCGACTCGACTTGAAGCGATTTAATGCATATTTCATGGTTATATTTCTGTGTGCTGTAAGGAGAGAAGAACTGGCTCTCAATTTGAAGCAATCCATTTATTATGATGGCCGTTTTTGACTTTTGAACGAGTTAATTTCGCCCAGAATTCGTTGGCAAAACTAAAAATCTTTTGGGCGCAGACTTTAAGACGCAAATAGCGTGGCATACAAACTGGCGCAGAGCCATCAACGAAACTTTGAAGTATTTCCAACTCGATTATCATAACCCAACTAAGAATCATAATCAAATTTACCCATTTGACACTAAACTTTCGTTCAAAATGGGCGTGGTCGGGGGACTAACATAAATGCCAAGGGGACGAAGACGAACATAGGGAGCATGAAGTTTCTATTTGTTTGCGTAGGACAACCGAGTGCGAGTAAGAACAGCATCGTCATCATCAACATCAACTGCCGTACAGTTGCCTTCAAATTGAGTTAGTCAATTAGAAATTTGTGTCGAGTTT
The DNA here is from genome assembly GCA_035047525.1 of Drosophila quinaria. Classification (NCBI taxonomy): domain Eukaryota; kingdom Metazoa; phylum Arthropoda; class Insecta; order Diptera; family Drosophilidae; genus Drosophila; species Drosophila quinaria. The sequence continues at coordinate 331,904 of JAWNPO010000178.1, forward strand.
TGTACATTCAATATGCCATTGAAATGCTGCTACCCAAAGCGTTTAGAGCTCCTCGCTCGCATCTGAATTTGAATCAGAGTCTGAGTCTGAGTTCGGAACTCAATATCACAGAATGCAAATTTTGAGGTTTCACCTTGTCAGCAATTTGGGTTGTTTTCTATACCTACATATACCCTAAAAAGGCGACATTCTGGCCACAAAGCAGAACCATTCCATCTCAGCCCATAAGCATAACGGAGTTAAGGTCCCAAGTCTCTTTATGGAATCATGCTTACAACGCTTTCAGTGATACAGCAGAATCGAGTAGTTGGCCTGGCCCTGTGCTTTTAGCTTTTTCGGTAAACTTTAGGACACAAAAGTCCTCTCACACACACACACACACACACACAGAAACATTGACAATGCATTGGCACTGACGTTGTATGCATAAGCTCATTAAGCTGGCCAAGTTTTTAGCCTTAATTTGGCTTTGCATATGACTTAGCTGCTTGTTTACGAATCTCCAAACTCTTTTGGGCAAATGCGCAAGATTATTGTGGCATTGCACAATACTTGACTTGATACAAAAGCCATGCAAATAGGCCATAAATTTATATTTTATTGGCTTGGACAAAGCCTCGACTGACAATTGCAATGGCAACGACAGTCGGACGACGACCCATCGACCTATTCCTGTCTCTGCAACGGACTCTTGGCCAAATGTTATAGAGCCTCGCACAAACAATTATTTCAACTATAAACTGACTGCTTGCTTTACACTGTGTGTACGAGTGTGAGTGTGTGTGTGTGTTGACAATGGACTTTTGGCATTATTTGCATTATGATATTGCGTATTTTCGAATATCTTGACAAAATGCCACACAATGAACAACAGATTCATACTGCATACACTCGACTGCACAGTGGGACAAGGCTGATTTGCCAAAGCTTGTTTGTTTCTGTCGTCCGTGAAACTGACTTTATAATTGCACCTTAAAGCAGACTCGACTTTGCTCCGACAGTAAATTAAGCAATAATCACTTTAAAATTGATTAATATCGGAGAGAAAATGCGGTTAATTGCAATGTGACAAACACAGACATGCACCAACATGCACATTCAGTGTTGCACAATGCCTGCATATATTTTGCATATCAGTTGAGTGAATTCCCATATTTATATATCCCTTTCTCACGCTCTTTCTCTATCTCTTTCATGCCCAAGGGCATTAGGCTAGTGTCCAGGCATTGAAAATGCAATTTAAACTAATTAAAATTCTAATTCGAATGTAATAATTGTTCATTCCACCACCTCGTTTCATCCCCCGGGATGGCCTTTATAATTGGCGTCATAAATTAGTTACGAGGCTGGATAATAAAAACTATGACAGCTGCATAATATGGTAAACTAATGATAACAGGTAAATAAACGACAACAAAATGGCGAATGGCAATATCAGTGACAGCCTTTTAGGCGCCATTCCCAGCTAAACGACCGGAAAGTTGCAATTGTTCTCAAACTGTAAAAGTTTATGCACTTCCAAATTGATTAGAAAAACAATATACAATCTAACTTGTTATTGTTGTTGCTTAGACTGCAATTCACTTGCAACAAGCACTTAATACAATTTGCATTTGGATGCTGTCCACAGTCAGTCAGTCCTCTGTCCAGTGCGTGAAAGAGAGGAGATGAGAGTAGAGTTTTCAGCATGAAAGCCAATATAACGTATACGCCCCATTGGCTCGCTTGGTCAGCATGCTGTGACGTTCTTTCTGTATAAATTTCAATTTAGCTCGTGCAGAAATTTGCATTTGCAACTGTCAAGCAAATTATTGCAGTCAGCTTAGCTCGTTGTCCTTTCGGCCATCCAGCCTGTTGTTGTTGTTGTTGTTTTAATTAAAAAATATATTATTGCTGTTAGTGTTGTTGTTCTTGTTTGCTGTTGCCTTGTTTCACTTGTTTGCATGTCTGTCCGTCTGACCCTTTGCTTTGCCATTCAAGTGTTAATTTTATTGACATATGACAGCCAGCAAACAATTTGCCTGTTGGCAAATATTTAAATGTTTTTCATGCTGTTGCTGTTGTTGCAGTTGATGTTTCTGTTGCTGCTGCTGTTGTTGTTGTAGTTGTTGTCATTGTCGTTGTTATTGCTGAGGTCGCAGCGGTTGAAACGACTATTTTTAATGAATTTAATAAACGCAGCGCCCGAAACAATACTCGTAATTCTCGTAATGCCCCCAAAAAGAAAGCCCATTTGACATGCAAGCCGTGAAAGAGCAGTAAACGGAATGCCAAATGGAAACCAAAACCCACTTCCAGACACAGACCGAGATCCAAGCCAAAAAGCAAAGGTAAAAGGAAGCGTTGTAGGAAAAAACATTAATCAGCGTTAAAAGTCGCATTAGCAGTAAACAAAATGGGCGAGGCGGTTGGGGACAGAAGGAGGTGAAAGGAGGAGAAAGGCGAGGAGCAGCGCAAATTGCACGCAAGGCCAACATCGAACCCCTTACCAAACCAAGCTGAACCGAACCGAACCGTACGGAACCGAACCAAAGCAAACCCATTGAGGACCCAAAACTGTCGAAACGTAAACGAAAAGTCGAAGAAAATTGGAAAAATTGTTGCTAGCGCGAAATCGAAAGCCAAAAAAGAGACCGAACACGAATAGAGGAGTGTTGGGAGTGTCAGGTGAGAGGTGCGGGGAAAAGCCACAACAACGGCAACGACAACAACAACAACGACAACAACAACAAAAGCTAGAAACGTGGCGAAATGAGTGACTGGCAGTCAAAATCATTAAAAAGTCGTAAAAATCATGGAAAATGGTAAACAAAAAGCGAAAATGGCCAAAACGGAAAGTGGTAGTAGTAGCAACAAGGAATAAGGAAAAGAAACGAAACGAAACGGGGTGAAAAGGAAGGGACAAGGGAAAAACGCACGATTTATAATTAGAATTTAATCAAGCGCAAATCGCAAATGCGGGGCAATTCGAGGAGAGGGTCGGAAATGGGCTGGCCCAGGGAGGCGTGGTCGTATGGGTGTGTGAGAGTGTGTGTATGTGTGTGAAAGCTATTGTTTAAAGTATAATTAAAAAGGTCGTGAAAACCTTTTAGTGCAACGCTAAACGAGATATTAAATTTCTCCCAAAAAGGCAACCGGATGCGGAAAAACACGCCCAGTAGGAGCATAGATTAAAAATAAAAAGCCATTAGGTCGCCTGACCTTGTGCCGACCTTCGGTAATTGATGGATGGTAGGTGAAAGTAAAGTTTTTCCATGTGTCATCTAACAAATGATCCAAAGTGATGCGAACCGATGCTAACCGATTTGGAATTCCATTAGAGATGCGGGTTTAATCTGACCCAATTCCAAAGTGCAAAGAATGTGAGTGTGTAGGTGCGAATGTGAATAGTATAATTCACTTGAATCCTTGATAATAATAGCAGCACTAATAAACTAAATAAAAAGTTTCTCTCATTTCCGTGGAATTTGCACATGCAAGCTTAAATAATCCACTCAAGATCGGAGATGAGGAGTGCAGACCAAAAATAGCACCTGCCTGTGGAAAGGTTACTTTTGACATTCTAATTACTGGCAACACAACACGACCTGCTTGTCAAGTATAAACTTTGGCCATAAACAAATTTTAATGGAGCAATTATAAGCGTCTAAAAATGCCGCGCACAAAATATAACTAAGAAAAAAAAAGAAACAAAAGGCAACTCGCAACTTTTCATAACCAAAGGGCAAACTACGAATATTTGCTATTTTCTGCGCACACTATGACGATGTTGGTTCGCAACAAAATGCAAATGTGTAACACTTGGAGACACGAACAGGTTCAGGCTGAGCACGAATACGAATACGAATATGGAGACGATGACGCACGTCAGGATGGAAAGGCTGTTAGACGTCAGGGAAAGCGGCTAAAAGCATGCACTGGCATTTGCCTGGTTGGTTTAGACCCAATCCCATAACCCCCGCAGACTTCATTGATATGCAGTGTAGGCGGGATGGGAGAGGAGTTCAGAGGATTTAAGAGGAGTGGGCAGATTTACTCGCTTGCCGCCTTTCATGCTTATCGACAAAATCAGCAGCGGCGATGAAATATCTTCATAAGTACAACCGTCGATGGGGGCAAATGACGAGTTACTCAACGGCCCTGTGAATAGGCGGCTGACTCACACATTTAACCCCTTGTTGCCTGCATTAAAATCCCTGGCCCAAACCCAGACTTTTGTCTGCGTTTACGTTTACGACTTTTTTTTGTATGTCCTTTGTTTACACTAGCTTTTTCACTCTGTTTTTTTTTTTTGTCTTTCAGTTTTTGTTTGTTTTGCTAGCCTATTTCTATGGCGGAAGGGCGGGTGCCACGCCCCCTCTGCTCGCTTGGCAATCTATGAAAAAAGTTGTCAGTGCGTTTACTCTTAGCTGGCAGACAATAAAACTGTTGAAGTGATTAAAAATAGTCGTAGTCTGCCGCTTCCATTCCCATTTTTTATAGCATACTTTTGTGCATTTTTTTGTGATTGCCAAACGGGCCGGAATTCATTTCTGCCTGAGTCGAGTCTTAGTCTCAGCTCTAGTTACAAACAAACAAAAAAATCCATTGAAAATCGATCAAGTCGATGGCGCGTTAATGGATTTCTGGACTAGACAAGAGTTTATTGAACCGCAGGAGAACAACAACAACAACTTTATCGACAATAGCTTTTAGTTGTCGAGAGGATAGTGTGATTAAATTTGTCTAGAACGGTCAGTTGTCAAAAGGAGACTTGATGGGAAATGTGTAGAAGATTGAAGCGCCACTCAACAACGGTCTCCTCTTTGCCTTTGCATTTCGCTTTCCATTCATGCCACATAAGAACACGCCGCCACAAGGGTTAAAATCTTAGACTAATCGTTTTTTGATTTCTTACCTAACCACAAAGGCCTTACCCACCTTGTCTTGGCCCTGTGTCAAGCCACGACTAAAGGCAGGAAACGTGCACAGGAAAAGGGTTTCACAGCACGCGCCCAGTCACGGTCTCAGTCCCAGACCCATCCCGCCTCTCTTACTCTTCTATCCCCAACGACTTACTTCTTGTTGCCATCTCGATAGAGAGCGTAATAAACGCCTATCAGGAGCCACGCGTTAGCCAAGAAACAGAAGCAGGCAGCGACATCGGCCTTTGACCCAACGGCCAACCAACCGCTTGCCGTACCGGATCCTTTTTTCCTAAAAGTGTTTTTGCTCTGCGGCTGTTTTTTGCATTTGTAACTCTGAATAATGTCGTTTTAATTACCGCAACACTTTGAAGGCCGGCGTCGACTTTGTCGCCTGCCAAGAAGGGATCACAATCTGCGGCAATCGTTGGCCACAATAAAGAGCGAATAATAAATATCACAAAAAAATCAAAATAATTTTAATTAAATTCGAAAAAAAAGTCAGCTCTAATTACTTTTGTATGTATGTGTGTTGAAATGTAAATTAAATTGAAATTACTTAAAGCCAACCATAAAAAGTGTTGGAACACAGAGAAGGTTAGATTGATATGCTTGAAGATTTATTACTTCAAATGTCGAGACTTAAGTGCTCGCTGCTAATTTTGAAGTTACTTTTCCACCTTTTCCACTTTCACTTAGTTTGCTTTGTGTTCCGTTTAGTCCTGTTCTCTGTCTTCTTTGTTGCCGTGGCTGAGTTTAATTATAAAAACGCAGTTTCCTTTGGTTACCTTTTTTTATGGGTTTCCCCTACTCTTCACCTTCCTCCAGCCGCAATCCAATCATCCAATCAGCTGCTAAGCTCTGAGCCTACCTTGCGTTGATTAAAGGCCAATATATATATTTTTTTTTATTTTGCTTTTTCCCAGGCAGCCTCCGCTAATTGACGGCCAATGAGGGGAGAGAGTTTCGTAATTGAATTGAATTGATTTAGTGGATTTTCGTGAGTGCTGTCTTCTTAGCAGCTGAAGTGCCTGCTGTCTAGCTACGGCACAGGTAACGGTACAGTTACAGCTACAGTTACAGGTGTTAACGGCGCAGACGTGACGCTAATGAATTTCAAGTTGGAGCAAAGAGGGTGGGAAAAACCACAACCACCAACCACCATTTTGAAATCACAGCGTACACACACACGCACACACTCACACACTCACAATCGCCAAAAGCAATTACATTTACCTACATTTATTGTCGGCATTTTCATGATTTTCAATCAATTTTCTCCACTGGCAGCAGATTATCACAATTAATTAATCGGTCGTCAGGCAAAACGACATCACAAAATGCATTGGCAAACATTAGGAAATGCATTGAAATGCATTCGACAATTAGCAAAGCCGCAGTATAACAGTTTGTATAACAGTCAGCCAGCGCATTTCGTCATTTTTATTGCATAACAAAAATTGTCAAAATTGTCAGTCAGGGGGAAATTCACAGCCCATGGATTGATCCCAATCCCCCCACTTGATATCATTGCAAAATTTCATTTCCGCACAGGACTGACAGGTAATGTGCATACGTCAACCCTCATCCCCTTTGCCCCCTCTCCACCCCTTCTACCCCTTCCCTGTTGATGTCGCTGTTTTTGACAATTTTCATGTTTCAATATTTCATTATATGCAGCAAGCGAATCCTTTGTTGTTTTCCCTCATGTTGTTGTTGTTGTTGCTGCTGCTGCTACAAAATTATTTATGCATAATGCTGGCAAACTGGGCGTTGTGGGCATGGCAATAGATGGGGAGTGTTTAATGCTCTCATATCCGGAAATGGGCATCCCCTTCACATCTAACTATGGAATACGACGGTGTGGTCTCTGGTTAGGCAATGTCATTTACGATTGGCAACTGCTCACTTTTGATCGATTATGTCAAAGAGTTGGGCCAAAAAAAGGTTAGCCAGTGCTGTAAAGTCGAGCAGAGTTTTCAATGTCAACACGTTGGGTAGAAATTGATTGGGAGAAGTTGCGGGAAACTATTCTGCCAGCCCGCATCATTAAATACATAGATTCGCACCCAATTCAACGACATATTGAGGTTCAACACACACCTCCAGTCAATGTCAATTGATGAAATATGTCAACCCTATTCGCATCTCTCTCTATGCTTCTCTCCTTGTCTCTGTCTTTAATTTCAATCCTATCCCGGCCAATCTAGCCAATCTATTCAAGTTCGTCTACAAATGGACAAACCCAAAAATGAAATAACAACAAAACAAATACAAGAAAGAAGCGGAGAATGAGGAGAATGAGAGTGAGAAATGGGATGTGGCAACTGTGCGTTAATGACAAAATAAAACGAAATCCAAACATAAATTACGCGCTTATCAATTTCATTTATCTTTCGGACTCCACTTGGCCTCTCGTTTCTAGCGTCTCGCTTTTATTTTGATGGTTTTGTAATTGAGTAATAAACTTTGGTATCGTTTCGTTTCGTTTCGTTTTTGCGTTTCGCCAAAGTTGGCCAACCAATCGAATTGGAGGCCAAAATAAATTTCAAAGTTTCTTTTCGACTTGGCTTCGTTCAGAGTCCATAATGAGGCTGGCCAATTGCCTTGATAAGGAGTGTAGTCCAGTTCCATCACTAACTCACTCTAAGGACACTTTATTGTTTTCGACGCCTTCGATAAGTGGCCATGAAATGGGCCATTATCAAAAGTGATCAAAAGTGTGATTCTCCGTTGGCGTTTTAATGAGTCTTCGATTGTAAATGTGGAGATGTGTGTGTGTGTGTGTGTGTGAGTTTGCGAAAAGACTTTGCAACAAGCCAGACAGTCAGTACATCACAACTAACCCCCCGAGAGCTGCACCCCATTTGAAAGTTTATGGCCAATCAGTCAACGAGTCATGCAACTTGAAAGTCGACGAGTATCAACCCTGGGTTAGTGCCCAGACTTTAGTCAGACCTCAGTCAGATCTGAGCCCACTTTCGAATCATGTGAGTGCATGTCTCCGTGAACAGAGCAATTTATTTCAATTAAATTTAAACAGCAAATAAATCTTCAAAACATATGACAAAACCTCTTAAAGTTTATCAGAGAACTGAGCCTGCTCCGGAAATTGACGTCTATCCGTGTGCAAATCAAAATTGTCGGTCATTGTCGCACTGCGCACACTGACTAAAATGACACACAATAAATTTTTATTTGCCACTTTATTAAATTTTATTTCACCCGAACGGCAACTCCAATAGTCCGGATAGTCCGGGCTATTCACGAGACTATCAACTACACTACATGTATCCAACAGAGCAAAGGAGCCACCCGAGGACCGTCTGCCATTTGTCTGCCATTGGCATTGGCAATGGATGTGGATGTGGATGTGGCATTGGCCATATAACACAATCCCCATCTCCCACTCTCCTTCTCCTTGTCTTGCTAGAGTGTGTCTGCCAGTGTGATAACTACGGAATGAAACTGCGCTTCTTCTCTATGGGGGCAGTTTGTCGGACTGACGCACTGGCGGGCTGTCTGTCGGACTGGCGGGTTTCATTTGGCCTTTGGCAAAAGCGTTCGTCGTCTGACGACTGCCGCGTAAAAAGGCAAATTCATCAATTACTTAATATAATTACTTTTGGCTTTCGGATTATGCATATACACCAACATCCTCTTACGCACCCGTACACATGCACTCACACTCACTCTCACACTCACTCGGGGAGTGACAGAAAGTGCGCTGTGTGCGGCGGCATAGCCAACATTAATACTTCATATAATAAATTGTAGCCAGTCGGCAATGGCATCCACAGTCGCAGACCCTCCTTGCCACACCCCAACTCCCCCTTTGTGCATATTTTTCAGCGCAGCAGCCACAAAAACAGAAACCAAAACGAATATTCCGTTGGGTTCTGTCTGACTTCGTTTGCCCTGCACGGTTTGACTTGTCCGGCAGCCAGGCCATGCCAGGCCATGCCAGGCCAGGACTGCAACTCCATACACGCAATTACCAGTAGCTCTGATGAAATTAACAGACTCCCGCACCAAGAGCAGAGCACGAGGGTAACACTCACTCAGTTGGGGCGGCTATTGCGCAGCCTATTTGCCATTTTAATGGCTTTTAAAGTGCAACCCGAATGCGGCAACGGGGAGAGAGCAGAGGATTGCAATGGGTTAAGTTTCGCCATAGACAAAAACATCTAGAATAAAAATTCAACTATAATTTTAATATATTTTATTTAAAGTTTGCTTTAAAGTTACACTACTTATCAGAATCGGTAATTCAATGCAACCAGCAAATTTAATAATATTTATTTATGCCGACACTTTCTCCTTCCAATGGTCACAAATGTCGTAAACTCCGACCTGTGCGGGGCGTCAATTTATGAGCAAATAAATTGTCAAAGTTTTAACATTTTGTCAGTTCATAATTTTACATTAAATTATTAATTGGCAACGAGACCCAGCAAAACCACAAATTAAAAGTAATTATACAATCTTTTTTCACAATCGAAATGTATTGATAAATATGAATAGAAAAAAGCAAACTAAATCTATCGAATGTGAATTTAATTCAATTTGCATTATTGTTGTTGCTATTGGGAAATACGCTCTAAAAATATGCTGTAATTGCGTCAAAAATATTAATGTGATAAATTTCATAATGTCAAATCTAGTTGTTGTGTATATTTAATGGCCCAGTTGCATATAATTAAAACAATTAAATGTCATAAAAATTAAAGAGATAAAAAATAATGCATAATGATTCATTAATCACGGCACGTTTTAGGCGAAAAACCATTATGGTAAAGCATGACAAATATTACTCGTATTAAAAAACAAAAGAAAAGCTTAATTGACAGCGCAAAGTCAACTAAGCGATTTTACGCATTTCCGCAATTGTTTAACAAACAGCTTAGCTTTCTCAGCTGTCGGATATTTGATTTTGAAAAATGTCAAAAATATGTTTTTTTATGTTTTTAATGTACATATAATAAGTATATTGCATAATAATTTATTGTTTATTGTTTTCGCTTAGCTTATTTATTTATTAAACATAATGGCAATTCAATTGGTAGCGGCGCTTAACGGGCCATTTCTATTGGCCAACACTGCATAATTATGCATAAATGAGACTGGAAAAGCGCCGCGCACTTTTCCAGCAACAGCAGCAACAGCAGTACCAACAACAATGCGTGCAAACCAACAGAGTGCGGAGCGAATAAAATATGCAACGGAACGAGTACATGGTTCATTAAGTATGCGCCGTGTGGCCGGGCAAACAGACGAGCGCTCGAAAGTATGCAATTGAATTTAAATATTGCAAGTGCCTTCACAAATGCATATGCATATGCGTCTGTGTGTGTGTGTGTGTGTGTGTGGGTGTGTATGCCATGTAGTGGCACTTTAGTGGGCGCCATGTTTTCGTGGTCTAGTGTGCGTTAATTAACACAAACTTTATGACAAAATGGCTGCCCAACTTTAATGGCTGTTTTCGCTGACCGCCCACAACAACCCCGTCCCCGTTCCCTTGCCACACATAAGTAATGTGTATAAGCATAATAAAATTATAAGTGGTTTGATTTTAATATAAATCACTTTATACGAGACAATAATTGACGCGTCGTGACGGCTGCCGTTTAATGATTAAATTCAAGCCCCAATCCGACTTGAACTCATCCCAAATGATCCCCAACAATTGACAGCTATCATCTCACTGTGTTTCACCTTGACACGACACGACCCGAATCGACTCGATTTCATTCGTTTTTTTTATTCTTTTTACTGCCCATTATTCCATTTTTTTTTTTAATAATTATGTTAATGAGCGTAGTTTGCCATCGAGTTGTCTGTTTGTCTGTTTGGTTTGTTGCTTTCGCTTGTTTGTTGTTTGTTTTATTCATGTTTCTCTGCTGCTCTGACGTTTCGACAGTTTGAACGTAATTTGTTTGCCAAATGTGCTGGTCAGAGTCAATTAATTCAATTTACAAAACTGTAGAACAAGTTGCACTTAGCAGCTTTTTAATTACACTTTCAATTAATAGTTTATATTTGAGTTGCTCAGACTCAGTCTCAGTCTCAGTCTCAGGAACGGAACGGATTGCTATGGAAATAGACGGGGAAATGGAAAAGCCGCAAATGGCCTATTACAATGAGTGTACATTAATTTCAATTAATTGCGATAACGCTGACAATGTTTATTGACTATAAAATAAGCAGGCGACGCGACGCCAATGTTATCACCAACCGCAATGTAAATGGCCAACAAAATGGCAAAAAAAAATTATGAAATTGATGATCAAAATCGACGGTTGCCGTAATTTAAATTAAATGCATTAAAATTATAATAAAAGTGCAACAACAAAAGAACGGGGACGCAAACAGAAAAAACAAAAAAAAAAACAACTGGGCAAATAAACAACAATAATAATAATAATAAAAACAGCAAAATTGCTGCATAAAAAGTGCAGTAAAGCAGAGCAAAAAAATAAAACAAATGCAATAAATATGGCAGCGCTTTACAGTTCATTAAATCGAAATCGAAAACAAAAGGCGACTGCCTGCATTTATTTTACCTGTTAAATTCACAAGCAACAAGAACTGCAGCAACAACAAGAACAATATGAGCAACTAACAGCAACAACAAACAAACAGGGAAGAAAACACTTTATTTAAATTCGTTATTACACACATGCCCGTACCATTTATTATAATTATATGTATTTATTGGAGTGTATTTAATGCTGGCTTTATCGCAATTATTGCCATTAGTTTGACAAGCGATACCACAACAGAATTATGCAGCATTTCGAGCTAATTAAATTTAAAGAACGCAATTGCAAATGCAATGTACACTATGTACACTGCACTACAAACTTCCTACGCAATTAAACGCGCACAAAAGTGTGCTGTGTATTTTGTAGAAGCAACAGCGACATTTAACACTTGTATCGACACATACAAATAGAGCACACGTAGCAAAGATCATGTCTCCCTATCTCTCTCTCTCTCTCTCTCTCTCTCATCACACACACACACTGCATCTGTGTCGTAGAATCTGCTATGAATGAATGTGCGACGGTTTAATTGGTCTAAAAATTGCACGTCAACGTACATAAATGTTTATTTGAAAAAGTTTATTAAACATTTGTGTTGCGCAGGCATCGCACGTACCTGCCACGCCCCCTACATGCTCATGTGTGTGTGTGTGTGTGTGTGTGTATGAGTGTGTGTCCTCTGGTCGCTTTCGCCGTTGGCATTTTTTATTGCAAACTTTTTTACAGTTGCTTTTTGCCATTGCTTTCTGTTCCGCTTCATTCGTTTATTTTTTTCTTTTGCTCTTTTTCTGCTTTTTTTTTTAATTTTTGTTATTGAAAAAGTTTTGAGTTTTATAAAAATTATATGGTAAAGTTTTGCTTTGTAATTACATGCAGCAGCCACATACTAGAAACAAAATATACAAAATAGAAATAAAAATCACAATAAAAGTGGAATTTTTCTGGCATCCATGGCGAAGTCTAAACAGTCGCAATTGTCCGTCGGGTAATAAAAATGTCGTACATGTTGAATAGTCGCATACTATAAAATTTCAAGCACGTGCTCAATTCCACGTGTCCAATTCTAGGTGAAAATGTCAATGGAAAAACTCGGCAACTTTTCGTCCTTTGGTAATAACAAGGTTACGCAAGATTTTAATTAAACGTAACTAAAAATAATATTTAGCCATGACAAACAATCAAAATAAATAAACTAAACTTTAGTCCTACACTGTTAAGCCCGGCATTAAGCGGCTAACGGTAAACAGACCTGTCTCTGAGCTGAACACTAACTTGGCAAACAAAGGCGGTAACGGACCTCGCTGCTGCTGAAAACTTATTTATGCGTCATTCTTTGACTAAGCTACAGAGAAAGGGAGAGAGAGAAAATGGGAGAAGGGAGCTGTGAAACTGTTATCAAATAATTTATGCGTCTCACCTGCAACAACAAATTAAGTTTTGTTTTAGCCCAAAGGAGCACCTGAAAGGGGCTAGGCATCAGTTCCCGCAGTTCTAATCCACGTGCCTGCTTCCACTTTTAACTCATTAACTGTGAGAAAAGTGCTGCCAGCTATCGCCCTGTTACCGTGTTACCCTGTTGGCCATTAAAAGACTTATTTTCACACTTGCATAAACTCATTTAGTGCGAGAGCAAACTGAAAATTGTCTGCACAAAAGGTAAGCATCCCCTCACGGCAATCTCAGTCTCAGCCCCCAGAGAACTTGCCACCTTATCACACGGCACGTTGGCCACGTCGGCGGCGAGCGAGCGCATCGTGACATAAAATTAATGCCCAACCGACAATTTTAATCGGCAACAATTTTTGTCTTGAGTTATAGCTCCAAACGAACGAAGGAAGGAGCAACCAACCCAATCCGAGTCGCACCCTCAGACGAGGTCGCACAAACTTTGCTGCAAAGATTTCAAACTTTGTCGGCGGGAGAGCGGGGTCGAGAGACATGTAAACATACAGACAAATAGACATACAGATGGATGTTAAGATCCAGGCAGTCAGCCAACCGGATGCGTATATTTAAAACTTATTAAATTGCTATAATTTATACGACTTATCTTGTGGGCGGTGGCAGTGTCTTCTCCATCTCCATCTCCAACTCCTTCTCTGTCTTTGTCTTTGTCTGCCTCGAGGGTTGCTTAGGACTCGTAAAAAGCATGCCGGGAAAAAAAATCACGTTGCATAGCTACAGGCGCGTTACGCGGGCTCAGCATGAACCTGCGACAGTTCCGAGTTCCGAGGCAATGGCAATTAATTTACATGCAAATCGTGCCGAAAGTTTTTCCTCCACTCAGCTCCAGTAACAAAGCCAATGTCTGTTGGAGCCTTAAAGTATGCTACGCTTGCTGTCGCTTAAAGGCTAACCCGGCCAGAACTCTCAGTCTCCCCACACACACACACACACACACACTTGATTAGTGCTCAAGATGGGCCGCCCGTTGTTCACCGCCTGCTTGAAACAATATGCCGAGCAAGGATATAGTCAGAGCAGGAGGAAAAGGACGACGACGGGGACAAGGAGCAAGGACAACAACGACCCTTTTGGGATCGCGACTCACGTGCGTCGATGTCGACAGGTTGCCGCATCGTTAGAAAACCCAAGTTCTTTATTCTCCTCACTGTCTGTTGTTGTTGTTGTTGTTGTTGTTGTTGTTGTTGTTGTCTGCGCCAGCCTAACAAATTGCAACATTTTTTTTCCATTTTTTGAATTGTTGTTGATTTATTGTACAACAACAATAAGAGGCAACGCGAAATGAGCGCACATTAAACATTTAGTAATGAGTTTAAAGTTTTAAATGGAATTTTTGATTATACGCGAGCAACGAGGTTGCTTTTACTTTACTTACTCGGAAAGAAAGAGAGAGAGTGCGCGATAGATAGAGAGGAGAGATGGAAGAAGGCAGCCTATCGCAATTTGCTGGCCACTTAAGTCGACGTAATTACAAGAGAGTGATTATTGGGCTTAGTGCGGGGTCGTAGCATGGGTTCATACTTAGGGCTCGAGGATAAGTGTAGTTGTATGTTGGCAAAGGTTCGCCAAAGAGAAGAGATTGTAAGTTTTCTTTCCCAACTGGGATATCTGTCTATGATAGCTTTAACTACTTTGTAGTGCTGCAGCTGCTCCAGGTTTAATTTTGTCAATCTATAATATCATAAGCCCATGCCAAGCCTTTTTATGACAGCTTTTGCTCAACCTCAACCCCTTTTCAATTCCATTTGCATTCAGGTTCCCATTCCCATTGACACACTTGAGGCAAATCTCTTAAAATCCAAACACTTTGTAGATGCGTGTGTCTGTAATCTGCAGTCTGGCTTTCATTTTCAATTTTCAGAACACAAAACGCGACCATTAAACGCTTTAAAATCAACATCAACTTCTTCACGTCGACAGGGGCAATAAAGTCGACCCAAAAATTGCTTCCTTTGCACATAAAATCCAACAACATGGCGAGCCCAAAATCGTTCTACATGCCTAAATTCCTTTACACTCACACACACACACACACTCACACACACTCACACACACCCACACACATATACACTAAGCACACAATTGCTGAGCTTTGCACACAAACGCAGCAAAAGTAAACGAAACACTTTACCATCCGCCCCGCTTTTCCTCACTCCCCACCCCTCTCAGTCAGCGCCCTTCTCTTCGCGCTCTGCCCACTTAATACTTAAATGCAAACGTGTAAATTATGTGATTTTTCCCCGGCGGCCATGTTTGTTTGCAAACTCCATTACCAACATGGCGGGAGCTTCCTTTTGCCTCCTCCCCATCGTCTCTCTCGCTAGTCACCTGTTTGTTTCGAGAAATCGTCGCACACTACCATTAAAAATCAACAAAAAGGTAGAAAAAAAACCAAAAAAAAAATAAAAGAGAAAGAAACCAAACCAAACCAAGTACCGAATACCCCTTTATGTGTTTTTCATGTACTTTTATTTGATTGTCGCACGCTTCGGCGCCTGTGGCGGGAGGAGGGGTGGGAATAGGAGCTTGAATTTATGGCTCTGTTTTAGTGCTTAAAATATTAGCAAATGTTCATTAACGACTATGCAAATTGTCGTTAGTCAGGCTCACTTAGAGGCCGCCCAGCAATTACTCAAAAGTACTTAACACACAATTGACGAACGGAAAAAGCTGGCAAAGGTCTTAACTGCCCAGCGAGAGGCCACAGTGCGTTCCATTAGTATGAATCCCAAGTCGCCTCTCTGATCTGAGCATGAGCAGGATCCCTCGACGAATGTGTTTGTGAATTCCCTTGGAAAATAAAACATTTTCCATGCCATATGCATGGAGACTAAAAGGAGGAACAGGAAGCTTGTGGTGTCTGGGCCAAAGTGTTTATTGGACTACAACAACACCTTGACAAGTGGCGCACACATAAAATATAAATTTGTAATTTTAATATTATTAAAAATGTTAAATTACATGCAGCATAAATCTCATTTGGACTTGTGGATGGCTTAGGGGAGAGCTAAGCCTGCGTCAGCTTGCGGCCCGGGGGTTGAGACATGTACACACACATATACACACACATGCTGATACACACACACACACACACATAGAGCTGTGCACATTATACAATAACCATTACAGCCAGCTGCGTCTGCCACACTATTTTTATTGTTTTTGTTGTCACGCCCCCTTTGTGTGTTGTTTTAATTTAAGCGATTTGCTTCGGGTTCATAAAACAGCCGCAGGCTTAACGACCCCAACGTCAGCATGTCCTTGTCCTGTCCTGTCCTGTCCTGTCAATTTTTGCATAAAATGTCATTGCAGATAAATGTAAAGATTACAGATTTAACCGAACAAAATCCAAAGCATTTTTATCTCGAACATGCAGATATCAAATGCCGAGAATGTTTGGAAATGTATTTGGCATTGAATGGATTAAATGCAATTAAGCAGTCAATTTATCAAATTAATTTAAATACACGAGCATAAATACATAAACTAAAAATGAACTATTAAAGTATGCTTATATAAAACTGTATGCACTGAGAATTTCACGCCCATGATCAGTAAATTGCATCTGTAATTCAGATTCCAGTTGAACTCCTCATTCGCTTTATGGCATACTTTGGTGCGCTGGCCATTTCTTGAATGAGGCAGCTGGGGAAAGGACGTTCACCCCGAAAGCTATCAGCTATCAGTGTCCTGTTTTTTAAAAGCACCCAAAGCCCATTAACTTGTGTGAATTTATATCAACGATTGCCAGCTCCGACTACCGACTACCGGCAACCGACTGCTATTATGCGTTCGTTAATTATTCAAACCCACACACACACATACACACACACACACACACACACACACGCATCCTCACTCTCATCCCGAATCGTAACACGTTTTGGTCATAAAAATCGCCCCCTAGAATGGCACGCCCCCTAACGAGGCAACTAGCTTGAAATGAGACGAAACGCTTAACCTTTGGACCCTAATACAAATGTCTCTGCGGATCTATGGACATTTATGCATTCCTTCAGCGGCAACTCCGCTTTTACCCCACCTCAGACAGAGGATCTTGACATTAAATAAATCTAACATCTCACATAAGCTTAATGGGTATCTTTAATACACACTCACATACACGCAGATACGAGTATAAGTATGTGCACGAATATATATAAAAAATGACAGACATTATTCACGCTATCATTGCACACAGACAGACAGAGAGAAGAGAGAGTGAGAGAGAGAGAGAGATACCCACACACAGTGAAAGCGCTTTGACCATATACATTTTGGGTTACCCAATGGCGAACTATGAGCATGTTGCCCTGGATTTGTCGCCCTACTCGTTGACTCATTGGTATAAAGATTCATCTGGGCAGCGGTTGCAGCAGAAGGTTATTTCTGTGGCCAGGCGTCCGTCCTTTTTGCCAGGAATTACAACAGTTTTTCGTAAGAGCGAACGTTTGTCACACTGCAAACGAACGAACAGTACGCACATATCCATATGTATTTATGTATGTTTGTGTTTCTCTTTCTGTTTCTGTGAATACGTTAACATATATGTACATATATATGTGTGTGTATCTCCATCTGTTGTCTGTGTGTCTGTCTGCCACGAAATGTGAAACCGAGTCTGGCATGCGTCGCCAGATAATTTCTTTTGGCAAGCATGAATATACGCGTTAGATCTACAAATTAGCTATTCAGTTGAGTAATCAAAGCTGACTGCTATGAAACTGTGAGCCATGCAATCAGCTTTAAGTCTGTCTCCTTTGAAATTTGCATTAAATACTCTGAAGCATAAGCTGTCTGCTTTAACCAATACACATTTAAGAGATGAAAGTTTAATTTCAATCTGTGTCTCATCTCTCACATCTTCTAATCTGTTGGCAATCAAAGCTGACTGCTATGACACTGCGAGACTGGCGGTTGTGCAAGTTGCATTATGAGAGATGAATTAGTTCGAGCAACCTTTTAAATTTAAACTCACTTATTAATCTGTTTCTCTTCCGAGTCTCGCAGAACTTCAATTCCAGTTTGCATCACATCTCATCTTTCTCACAACTTAACACTACATATAACTGCCACATTCACATACTCGTATCATAGTTGTCCACATTCTCATTTCCTCACTTGTGACTGGGCCCTGGGCTTCATTTAAGCACTTCTCGTCCTTCGTCCTTCGTCCTGTGTTCTGCCGCTGCACATCAGGGCCGCATAATCGAATTATCATCATGGCGTCAACAAATGATTTCAACTTATGCTGCTACCACTCCCCACTTGTCCCCTTTGCCTCGTCTCCCTCGCCCCATTTTGGCCCCTCTGTCCCATCTGCCCTAGCCCTGTCCTGGCCCTGTCATCGGTACGGCTGCCCACAGCGAATCCCTTTTTTTCACATCACTTCACTTCATTTTGTGCCGTTTCTCGTGTTTTCTGTATTGCCAACGTCATTGTCGCTGGTCATTTTCCCTGCTTACAACATTCATTCGTTCGTTTTTTCATTTCATTCTTCCGATTTTTCTGTTTTGCCATCGTTTGTTTGAGGTTATGTTGAATGTCAGTTTGTTATCCTTGTGCAAATCCTTTTACACAAATGAAATTTGCGCCAAATGGCGATAAGCAAAATACAATAGTGTCGACGGTCGTCGAACAATGCGTCGAACGACAGAATCAGCTCGAGGGTTGACCAACCGCCATTCGCCATTCGACATTCTCAGGTGTGAGGATGATTTTAATGAAATTCTCTTTGAATGCTGCATTCAGTGAGATTGTGAATGCTTAAATGCTTTTGTAATTGATGCCTTGCACTTAATTAATGACTAACCACAATTATTTATTTCTTTCCCATTTTTTGTTATTTTTTTGAAACAGATATCAACAAGGGATCACCCATTGACTACAAGAGCGCATCGGCCTGTTCCACACCCACAAAAGACACACTCAAAGGGGGCTACGAGCGCAGCACGCAAGGCTGCCCGGTGCTGCCGCCCAGGAGCATGAACGGGATGCCCACACATCACTACTCGGCGCCGATGAACTTTCGCAAGGATCTGCCCGCGTGGTGCTCGGCCCACTGGCTGAGCATCACCGCGTTGTCGGCCTTTGCGGGTCTGGTTATCCTGCTGACACTCCTCACCGGCATGGGCTTCGTACAGTGGTCTCCGTCGCCGCCCTGCACCGTTTTGGTTGGCAACGAGGCCGCCGAGGTCACGGCGGCTAAGAGCACCAACACGGATCTCTCCAAGCTGCACAATGCATCGGTTCGCGCGAAAAATGGACAAGGCATAGGGATTATACAAGGACAAGCCGGCGGTGGGACCTCGACGGCGACTGTCACGACGGCCACATCCAACAGCGGGACGGCCCAAGGATTACAGTCGACATCCGCCTCGGCGGAGGCGACCTCATCTGCAGCGGCTGCCACTGCAACGTCCTCCTCGCAATCGTCCCTGGCGCCTTCGACGTCTCTGTCCTCATCCTTGGCGAATGCCAATAATGGAGGTAATTATGCACAAGTTTTAATTATTTTTAAATGAGTTTTCGCAAGTTTCTTAAGACAGAAAAAGAGAAGCAGCCAAAGAGAGAGAGAGAGAGAGAGGTCAAAATAGAGAGAAGGAGAGGCATTTAGCGTCCTCTGGCAGAGCGGACAGAAACTTTATACAATTTTTTATTTCTTAGGTTTTTAGCTGAAAGTTTTCTTTCTTTGCATTTGACAGACGCTGCTGCGAGGCTTTAGCCAGAAAGTTCGATTATTTAAATGCCATTTGCATTGTATTGCGTTCATTAAATGTCTAACTTCAGCACATCCAGCTAAATATATAGCTGCTCTTATTGCGCTTTGGAAATTGACAGCGGGAAACTGGGATGCAGTACCAGAGGAGCAAGACTCTACCTAAAAATGGGCTACAAAAAAGTCAAGTTGATTTAAAAATATTAGGAACTGTTTTTTAAATTTTATTTGAATCACTGTCGCACACGACATTTTGTTCCACAAAATATTTCCATTTCCATTTCCATTTTGGAATTAAATTTTTAAGAACATGGGCAAAAATATAGAATAAAAGAATTTATTATTTTTGGAAGAAAACTTTACAAGATGTAAATTTTAGATAAATTTTACGTTTTTAGACTTCGGTTAACATTTCTGTGGAAATGCCCATATGTACATATTTTTGTATGTGAGGTAGTTCCAGTTTCCGAATTGCGGTTTCTTGTCAAAATGTCAACAAATTGAACAGCCTATGCTATATTTCGCAGTTTTTCACTTAACTAGGCAAAAAAGGGGAATTCGGTTTTTGTTCTGCGTATTTTTAGGTCACATGGCACACATGACACTTAACATTTGGCAATTAAGCTGTCAAATGTTGACACACACTTCCTCTCCTGCTCTCGCTCTCTCTCTCCCTCTCCCTCTCTCTCTTTATCTCGGGTTCTTTTCATTCCGACTCTATCCGGGAATGTAAACCCTGGTGGGTTGAACAACCTGTCAGCTTTATCCACACGGTCCTATCAAAATGCAATAAACATTTCTGACAACTTGAGACTGCTTGATTTGAATTACTTGTAAAAATTCATTTTATGCTTAATTTGAGCACGCTTGGGTTTTTAAAAGCGAGTCAACTGTCGGTGGGGGTCGGAGTACAAACTCGTACATACTTAGCTAACCACAAAGGTACAAAGTAATCTCGCTCTCCAACTCTGCCCAACCCCGAATACCTGTAGCAAGTCAGCAAGGCGGCACAGGAGCAGTGTCAACATGGTTGTCTGTCAAGGAGGCTGTTCACAAGGAGCGACTAAAACGACGACGAAGATATAGACGAAGTTTAATGGACTTGCAGCGGGGGCAGGATGAGCACGAGGATAAGGAAGGGGCTGCAGAAAGTTTCAGCGACTTAATTACAAGCGCAAGTAGAGTTCATATACAAGAGTATTTGGCTTCCACGACGAAGACAGTGCCAAGTATTGGGAAATCCATTGAAGGAACTGCCAAAATGCCGAAAGAGTCAACTGTCATTCCAGCGGGAGTTCAGGAAAGCAATTACGACAAAGATTTGCACAAAATCGATGGAATATTGAATCTCTCGCGAGACAAAGTTGATAGCTTTGTGGACGACATCAGTGACTATGACTATGAAGATGAAGATGAAAATGAAAAGGAGACAACATTGCGACCATCTCCCAAAACTAGGCAACAATTTGGCAAATCATTAAACGGCAATTTACGGAAAGCAGGTAAAATGCTCGCTAAGCCCAAACGGAAGCATGAACTGGAGTTTGAAAGCAAAGAGACGAGCGATAACATGGAAGATGAATCAGATACTGAGACGAGCAGCGTTGCTCCTTGTTATTGATGGCTATAATCAAAGTGACAGTTCCAGCACGAGAAGGGAGTTTTCAGCACTGACAACGACAACGGCAGCGACAACAATGTCGGCAAGTGACAACGATGACATTGTTGAAATCAACACCAGCAGCACCACCACGGAACAGAATGAGGCGACGTCCTCAACCATCTATGTTATTGAAAATGATTTTCAAATCAAACAGAAGCAGCTGGAACTGGAGAAAGAGGAGGAGAAAGAGAAAGTGGAGGAGAAACCTGTCGCTGATGATAACAATAATGAGCGTGATTTAGCCGACAACTATGAGGAGCATAAAGCCATAGAGAAGGGAGGAACTGAGATACTGCCGCACAGCATAAATCACCCAGTGTCCGATTTGATGCTGAACGATGCGGCACATTTTGATAATGACGACATCGATATAGTCAAATTGGATGAGCCGCCCAACTCGAATGAAGTGGACATATACAAAATGGCCGTGGAGCAGCCAAAGATACCTCAACCACAACAGCAGCCACCTGCACCTGCACCACCATCGAGTGAAAATGAGGTGCTTAAAGAGCAAGAGAATGACATTGGAAAAACCGCTCATTTAATACCATTAAAGCCTTATGTCAGCGAACGCTTTGATCGCCCCAGTAAACGGATCCTGGTCAACCTGACGATAGCCACCGATGATGGCAGCGATTCCATTTACACGCTCCATGTCGCTGTGCCCACGGGTGGTGGCTCCCACAATGTGGAGCAGGTGCTGACGCACGAAAGAAAAGTGCCGGATGAGGACAACAACATCGAGGCATTGAGCCTGGGCACTTGCTCCTCGGAGCCGCCCCCTCGGATGCCCGATTGCCCCTGCAGCTGTCTGCCCCCGCCGTCGCCCACTTTCCTGAGCAGCGACGACGACAACAACGAAATTGACACTGACTCTGCCACATCGATGCGGATAGTGCAGCATGACGACGACACTAAGAAGTCCCAACTTGCATCCATCACCGCTTCACCCCCAACTGTCGCCACAAGCACCGCCACTAACGACTTTAGCACCGAGTTTGATAACAGCATGGCAGCCACTGATACTGATACTGTGACTGATAATAATAGTGATAACGATACTGATACTGATGCTCGTGATGGTGAAAAGTTTGCATGCCCCGATGTAATGCCTATACTCATACTGGAAGGTGATTGTACTGTCTGCTCACACAGCTAACCCCACTTCAAGTGCTTGCAACTAACCCGATCTCAGCATTAACCCAACGACTAAACTGCTGTACAGCATATTAACTATTAGCCTAAACTAAACTGAACACGTTACTCATGCGACCCTCTTCATTAATTCCCATAACTTGCGCATCTGTACAAATTACCTTCAAGCATGAATATACGGCACCAACATTTGACTGTGCAAATATTCGACATTGTCATGAACTCACCATGAATGAGATTTGCGACTTACGTGCTCGAATTCAAGGATCATTCCTCCATTCTCGTCATATCCCTACTCTGTACTTTATAAGTGAAAATCT
The DNA here is from genome assembly GCA_035047525.1 of Drosophila quinaria. Lineage (NCBI taxonomy): Eukaryota > Metazoa > Arthropoda > Insecta > Diptera > Drosophilidae > Drosophila > Drosophila quinaria. The sequence continues at coordinate 354,673 of JAWNPO010000178.1, forward strand.
AAAAGGAGAGAGATTCAATATCATTGATTCATTCCCGACATCATTCCATATTTGTATCTATATATTACCCTACACTCTATTTAAGATAATAATGCAACTTAATGATCCAACAACTAACCCAAAATAATTTTGTTCTTGTCTCTATCATTCAATCACTGCACTCAAATTGTGAAATGCCCGCTTGTGCGCTTTCTCGAAAACCCAATCCCCGATAGGTGCCCGTACTTTTCCAGCACGGAGTTTTCCACCGGATGGCACTACATTTGGCCAGATCACATTGGGTCAGAAGCTTACCAAGGAAATTCAGCCATATAGCTATTGGAATATGCAGTTCTATCAATCGGAGCCGGCCTATGTCAAGTTCGACTATACCATTCCGAGGGGTGCATCCATCGGAGTCTACGGTCGTCGCAATGCCCTGCCCACTCACACTCAATACCACTTCAAGGAGGTGCTGAGTGGTTTCAGTGTAAGCACACGCACCGCTAGAGCAGCACACGTAAGTAACCGCTTCCGTCGATGTCTACTAACGCCTTGACTAACTGTTTTATGTCTTTTATGTGCCTCTCATGGATCACTCAATCACCACACAACACCATCATCATATGCAACCCCATCACGAATCATTCAAACTCGGATCAATCGCTTGCCAACTCCGAACTGCAGCTTTCGATAACCCGCGAGGTGACTCGGTATATGGAGCCAGGACATTGGTTTGTCTCACTCTACAACGACGACGGGGATGCACAGGAGTTGACCTTCTATGCGGCCGTAGCTGAGGACATGACGCAGAACTGCCCGAACGGATGCTCCGGCAATGGACAGTGCCTGCTGGGCCATTGCCAGTGCAATCCCGGATTCGGAGGCGACGATTGCAGTGAGAGTGTGTGCCCAGTGCTCTGCTCTCAGCACGGAGAGTACATTAATGGCGAGTGCATTTGCAATCCGGGCTGGAAGGGCAAGGAGTGCTCCCTCCGCCACGATGAGTGCGAGGTGGCCGACTGTAATGGCCATGGCCATTGCGTCAGTGGCAAGTGCCAATGTATGCGAGGCTACAAGGGAAAGTTCTGCGAAGAAGGTAGAGATAAGACAGCTGAACCCATGATACCCCCACCTTATTCTCACTCGTGTGAGCATTGAAATGTATTCCATATTAATACCCTTCCCTTTCTATCTGCAGTGGATTGCCCACATCCCAATTGTTCGGGCCATGGCTTTTGCGCCGACGGCACTTGCATCTGCAAGAAGGGCTGGAAGGGAACGGACTGCGCCACCATGGACCAGGATGCCCTGCAGTGCCTGCCCGACTGCTCGGGACACGGCACCTTCGACCTGGACACCCAGACCTGCACCTGCGAGACCAAGTGGAGCGGCGACGATTGCTCCAAGGAGCTCTGCGATCTTGACTGCGGTCAGCACGGTCGGTGCGAGGGCGACGCCTGCGCCTGTGACCCGGAGTGGGGAGGCGACTACTGCAACACGAAGCTCTGCGACAGTCGCTGCAACGAGCACGGCCAGTGCAAGAATGGCACCTGTCTGTGTGTGACCGGATGGAATGGCAAGCACTGCACAATCGAGGGCTGTCCCAACAGTTGTGCGGCGCACGGTCAGTGTCGGGTGAGCGGCGAGGGGCAATGGGAGTGCCGCTGCTACGAGGGCTGGGACGGACCGGACTGCGGCATCGCCTTGGAGCTAAACTGTGGCGATAGCAAGGATAATGACAAGGGTAAGTGCTGGATAAACAACCTTTGCAAGGGAAGCGTTCTTAATCCCTTAAATATTCAACCCATAGATGGCCTTGTTGACTGTGAGGACCCCGAGTGCTGTGCCAGTCATGTGTGCAAGACATCCCAGCTGTGTGTCTCCGCCCCCAAGCCGATCGACGTGCTCCTGAGGAAACAACCCCCGGCGATTACCGCCTCGTTCTTTGAGCGCATGAAGTTCCTGATCGACGAGAGCAGTCTGCAAAACTACGCCAAGCTGGAGACCTTTAACGAGAGGTAGGTGCTTCCTTGTAGCCAATTTGCTGTCCATCGTATTCGAAAGACTTGAAATGAAAAAGAAGAAAATAACACAAATCGTTGATACAATCAATGGTTGTGTATAGTTTCCAGAATTGGCAACGGGCCCGATGAGGGACCCGATCTTAAAACAATAATTCCTGTATATTACAAACATTTAGCTGGATTTTATATATACTACCAATCAAATAATAATCAAAATAGTTTGCATAATTAATATTTTTATATGTTTAAATATTTAAATTTTTCGTTTTCGTGCCCTCGTCTAAAACAAATCCTAAAATAAAAAACAATCCATACACAAACATACCAAAATCCTATTAAAAATCTTGTAAATATAAATCCTTAAATGTCCTTTGTTTAAAACGTACCCATAAAACTGAACAAACCAATTCAAATCAAATCTAAGCATATCTAACATTTCTAAGATACCAAACATTCAAAGTTTCTATTTAAGTATTGATTATTATTAAGATATTATCTATTAAGAGAGGCGTAGATCACTTTAAGTATCCAATCGGTTTAGACTTAAGCTTAAGATCGCCCTTCACAAGGGGTGAATATCATGATCACTAAAACCCATTTACATACAACTGATCCCCAGAAAGTCAACCATTTTCCGATTCCCAGTTAAGTTGAAGGGTTCTTGTGAAGGGTCATCGGTATGATTTCGGCATGATCGAAACGAAAGACAGTAGGAATCATTGTATTCTGTGACGGGTTTCATAACACAAACATTTCTAGTGAAAGATACTGGTAAAAAGAAAAACAACGACAACCATGCTAATTCAATTATTTTCTCTCTCTGCTCTTTTTTCTTCTCAACACGCGCGCCCTTATTCCGAACATAAATTGAATAATTAATTAAATACTACTACTACTACTACTACCACTCGCTCCTCCTACTCGCTACTACTACTACTCGCTACTAATTCCCATCCAATAATACACACACACAAACCAAACGAACGAATTCCAAATGCTTTGTAATAACTAACGAATTCTATTCGCTACTTGTTCTCGCTGTAAATCAAATTCAAATACTAACAGCATTTTTTGGAATTATTTCAATGCAAGGTAAGCAAAAAAAAAAAGCGAAAAGCCGGTACTAAAATACTAAAAAAAATTCTACTACTTAATACTAATACTAATTATCGATGGTTGTTTGGTACACTCGTTTCGTTTATTCAACTCAAACTGATTTATTTTTCTCTTTATATTGTTGTTTCATTTTGTGATTTTCTATATCGTAGTTAATATTTTGATAAGATCATTTGGTACTTAGTTGATTATTTTAGTTATGGGGGAATCCCAACCAACAACCAGAGAATCAATCAATCACAATAATTTGGGTTTTAATTTAACATATTTACATATATGTATAAGCTATAAAAATGTTGTACTTAGGTAAATGCTAGGTCACATACAAAGCGATATACCAAATATAAACATATATACATATACTATACGAGTATTGTTCAAATTGTAAACCTTTATGTGTTGATACGAGTCTTATGTTATGTGCGTGTGAATTATTTGTAATTATTATTTTAATTGTAATTATCGCATCATTTGTTGCCAAAAGTAGTTGCGAATTCTAAGTTCGATATGCTTGTTAGCCAGATGTAGTTGTGGTCTGCATTGACTGCATAGCACCCGTCATCATTTCATGGCCCGTCTAATCCTATTCTTTTGTCGCCTCCCCTACAGCCGATCGGCAGTGATCCGAGGACGCGTTGTCACCTCCCTGGGCATGGGATTGGTGGGCGTGCGAGTCTCGACGACCACCCTCCTGGAAGGCTTCACGCTGACCCGAGACGATGGTTGGTTCGACCTGATGGTGAATGGCGGCGGTGCTGTGACTCTGCAGTTTGGACGGGCTCCCTTCCGACCGCAGTCTCGCATTGTGCAGGTGCCGTGGAACGAGGTCGTCATCATTGAGGTCATGGTGATGAGCATGTCCGAGGAGAAGGGCCTGGCCACGACGACGACGCACACTTGCTTCTCCCACGACTACGATCAAATGAAACCCGTGGTGCTCGCCTCCTGGAAACATGGCTTCCAGGGCGCCTGTCCCGATCGCAGCGCCATTCTCGCCGAGTCGCAGGTTATCCAAGAATCTCTACAAATACCCGGAACGGGTCTTAATCTCGTCTATCACTCTTCGCGGGCTGCTGGCTACTTGTCCACAATCAAGCTCCAACTGACGCCGGATACGATACCCGCATCGCTGCACCTCATCCATCTCCGCATCACAATCGAGGGCATCCTCTTTGAGCGCGTCTTTGAGGCTGATCCGGGCATCAAGTTCACGTATGCTTGGAACCGCTTGAATATCTACAGACAGCGGGTCTATGGCGTCACCACGGCCGTGGTCAAGGTGGGATACCAGTACACGGACTGCAAGGACATTGTGTGGGACATACAGACGACGAAACTCAGTGGTCACGACATGTCCATCTCTGAGGTCGGCGGCTGGAACTTGGACATCCATCACCGCTACAACTTCCACGAAGGAATCCTGCAGAAGGGCGACGGCTCCAACATCTATCTGCGCAACAAGCCCCGCATCATACTCACCACCATGGGCGATGGACACCAGCGTCCGCTCGAGTGCCCCGACTGCGATGGGCTGGCCATGAAGCAGCGCCTTCTTGCCCCCGTTGCGCTGGCGGCTGCTCCAGACGGCAGTCTCTTCGTGGGCGATTTCAACTATATTCGCCGCATAATGACGGATGGAAGCATTCGCACCGTTGTCAAGCTGAACGCCACCCGAGTCTCCTATCGCTACCACATGGCGCTGAGCCCGCTGGACGGCACTCTGTACATCTCCGATCCAGAATCGCATCAGATCATTCGCGTGCGCGACATCAGTGACTATTCACAGCCGGAACTGAACTGGGAGGCCGTTGTGGGCTCTGGAGAACGCTGTCTGCCCGGCGACGAGGCCCATTGTGGCGACGGCGCCCTGGCCAAGGATGCCAAGCTGGCCTATCCCAAGGGCATTGCCATCTCGAGCGACAATATACTCTATTTTGCTGACGGCACCAACATCCGCATGGTGGACCGCGATGGCATCGTGAGCACCTTGATTGGCAACCACATGCACAAGTCACACTGGAAGCCCATCCCCTGTGAGGGCACACTCAAGCTGGAGGAGATGCATCTTCGCTGGCCCACGGAGCTGGCCGTCTCGCCGATGGACAACACGCTGCACATCATTGACGACCACATGATCCTCCGCATGACTCCCGACGGACGAGTGCGCGTTATTTCGGGCCGTCCGCTGCACTGCGCGACCGCTTCGACCGTCTACGACACGGACCTGGCCACGCACGCCACCCTGGTCATGCCGCAGTCCATTGCCTTTGGCCCCCTCGGCGAGCTCTTCGTGGCGGAAAGCGACTCGCAGCGCATCAATCGGGTGAGGGTCATCGGCACAGATGGACGCATCGCGTCGTTTGCTGGTGCCGAGTCCAAGTGCAATTGCCTGGAGCGCGGCTGCGACTGCTTCGAGGCGGATCATTACCTGGCCACCAGTGCCAAGTTCAACACCATTGCCGCCTTGACCGTCACGCCCGATGGGCACGTGCACATTGCCGATCAGGCCAATTATCGCATACGCTCCGTCATGTCCAGCATCCCCGAGGCGAGTCCCTCGCGCGAATATGAGATCTACGCGCCGGATATGCAGGAGATCTACATCTTCAACAGATTCGGCCAGCACGTCTCGACCCGCAACATTCTGACCGGGGAAACGACATACGTCTTCACCTACAACGTTAACACCTCCAACGGCAAGCTGAGCACGGTGACGGATGCGGCGGGCAACAAGGTGTTCCTGTTGCGGGACTACACCTCCCAAGTGAATTCCATCGAGAACACCAAGGGGCAGAAGTGCCGCCTGCGCATGACCCGCATGAAGATGCTCCATGAGCTGAGCACCCCTGACAACTACAATGTCACCTACGAGTACCACGGACCGACGGGATTGCTGAAGACCAAGCTGGACTCGACGGGACGATCTTATGTGTACAACTACGATGAGTTTGGGCGACTGACTTCGGCGGTTACCCCGACCGGAAGGGTTATCGAGCTCACCTTCGATCTGAGCGTAAAAGGAGCTCAGGTGAAGGTCTCGGAGAACGCTCAGAAGGAGATATCGATGCTGATACAGGGATCCACAGTTGTCGTGCAAAACGGAGCCGCCGAATCGCGCACTACAGTAGACATGGACGGCTCGATGACGAGCATAACGCCCTGGGGACACAACCTGCAAATGGAGGTAGTGCCCTACACCATCTTGGCCGAGCAGAGTCCTCTGCTGGGTGAGAGCTACCCGGTGCCGGCTAAACAGCGCACGGAGATCGCCGGCGATCTGGCCAACAGATTCGAATGGCGCTACTTTGTGCGACGGCAACAGCCCCCGCAGCAGGGCAAGCAGAACAAGGGCGCTCCACGTCCAGTCACCGAAGTGGGCCGCAAGCTGCGGGTCAATGGAGACAACGTGCTGACTCTGGAGTACGATCGGGAGACCCAATCGGTGGTTGTAATGGTCGATGATAAGCAGGAGCTCCTCAATGTCACCTACGATCGCACCTCGCGTCCTGTGAGCTTCCGGCCGCAGTCGGGTGACTATGCGGATGTTGATCTCGAGTACGATCGATTCGGACGCCTGGTCAGCTGGAAGTGGGGTGTGTTGCAGGAGGCCTACACCTTCGATCGCAATGGACGCTTGAATGAGATCAAGTATGGCGATGGTTCCTCGATGGTCTACACTTTCAAGGACATGTTTGGCTCCCTGCCACTCAAGGTGACCACACCCCGGCGATCGGACTATCTGCTGCAGTACGATGATGCTGGCGCTCTACAGAGCTTAACCACTCCAAGGGGTCACATCCATTCCTTCTCGCTGCAAACGTCGCTGGGCTTCTTCAAGTATCAGTACTACTCGCCGATCAACCGTCATCCCTTCGAGATTCTCTACAACGATGAGGGCCAGATTCTCGCCAAGATACATCCACATCAATCGGGCAAAGTGGCCTTTGTGCACGATGCTGCCGGTCGTTTGGAAACCATATTGGCAGGACTCTCGAGTACCCACTACACTTATCAGGAGACAACGAGCCTGGTGAAGTCCGTCGAGGTGCAGGAGCCTGGCTTTGAGCTGCGTCGTGAGTTCAAGTATCATGCAGGCATCCTTAAGGATGAGAAGCTGAGATTTGGTTCCAAGAATCCATTGGCATCGGCTCACTACAAATACGCCTACGATGGCAACGCACGTCTGAGCGGAATTGAGATGGCCATCGATGACAAGGAGCTGCCCACCACCCGCTACAAGTACAGCCAGAATTTGGGGCAGCTGGAAGTTGTCCAGGATCTGAAGATCACACGCAATGCTTTCAATCGTACGGTGATTCAGGACTCGGCGAAACAGTTCTTTACCATTGTGGACTATGATCAACATGGACGCGTCAAGAGTGTGCTCATGAACATCAAGAGCTTTGACGTGTTCCGCTTGGAACTCGACTACGATCTCCGCAATCGCATCAAGTCGCAGAAGACAACCTTCGGCAGATCGACAGCCTTCGACAAGATCAACTACAACGCCGATGGACATGTGATCGAGGTTCTGGGCACCAACAACTGGAAATATCTGTATGACGAGAACGGCAACACTGTCGGCATTGTCGATCAGGGCGAGAAGATCAACCTTGGCTACGACATTGGCGACAGGGTCATCAAGGTGGGCGACATCGAGTTCAACAACTATGACGCACGCGGCTTTGTGGTTCGTCGTGGAGAACAGAAGTATCGGTACAACAATCGGGGTCAACTGATCCACGCCTTCGAACGGGATCGGTTCCAGAGCTGGTACTACTACGACGACCGCAGTCGGCTCGTTGCGTGGCATGACAGCAAGGGAAACGTGACCCAGTACTACTATGCGAACCCCAAGACGCCCACGCTGGTCACCCACGTGCACTTCCCCAAGCAGGGGAAGACCATGAAGTTCTACTACGACGACAGGGACATGCTGATCGCATTGGAGCACGCCGAGCAGCGATACTACGTGGCCACAGACCAGAATGGTTCGCCCCTGGCCTTCTTCGACATGAACGGAGCCATCGTGAAGGAGGTGAAGCGCACGCCATTCGGTCGCACTATTAAGGACACCAAGCCGGACTTCTTTGTGCCCATCGATTTCCATGGTGGATTGATCGATCCTCACACCAAACTGATCTACACCGAACAGCGACAGTACGATCCCACTGTGGGTCAGTGGATGACACCGCTCTGGGAGACTCTGGCCACCGAAATGTCCAATCCCACCGACGTATTCATCTATCGCTACCACAACAACGATCCCATCAACCGCAACAAGCCGCAGAATTACATGATCGACCTGGACGCTTGGCTGCAGCTCTTCGGCTACGAGCTCAACAACATGCAGAGCAACAGGTACACCAAGTTGGCGCAGTACACGCCTCAGGCCAGCATTAAGTCCAACACACTTGCCCCAGATTTCGGGGTCATCTCGGGATTGGAGTGCATCGTCGAAAAGACCAACGAGAAGTTCAGCGACTTTGACTTTGCGCCGAAGCCACTGCTCAAGATGGAGCCCAAGATGCGAAACCTGCTGCCACGGGTCAGCTACCGTCGGGCCGTCTTCGGAGAGGGTGTTCTGCTCTCGAGGATCGGTGGCCGCGCCTTGGTCAGTGTGGTGGACGGCTCCAATAGTGTGGTGCAGGATGTGGTTAGCTCAGTGTTCAACAACTCGTACTTCTTGGATCTGCACTTCAGCATACATGATCAGGACGTCTTCTACTTCGTCAAGGACAACGTCCTGAAGCTGCGGGACGACAACGAGGAGCTGCGTCGTCTGGGAGGCATGTTCAACATATCAACGCACGAGATCAGCGATCACGGCGGCAGTGCAGCGAAGGAGCTGCGTCTCCATGGCCCCGAGGCAGTGGTGATCATCAAGTATGGCGTGGATCCCGAGCAGGAGCGACATCGCATACTCAAACATGCCCACAAGCGGGCCGTGGAACGCGCCTGGGAGCTGGAGAAGCAGCTGGTTGCAGCTGGCTTCCAGGGCCGTGGCGACTGGACGGAGGAGGAGAAAGAAGAACTCATTCAGCACGGCGACGTTGATGGCTGGATCGGCATCGACATACACAGCATACACAAGTATCCACAGCTGGCAGACGATCCCGGCAACGTGGCCTTCCAACGCGATGCGAAGCGCAAGCGCCGCAAGTCTGGCAACAGCCACAGGATGAGCTCCAATCGCCGACAGCAGAAGTATGGAGAAGTGAGTGCGTGAGTGGAGGAGGAGCTGGAGAGTGAAGCTGAAGTTGAAGCAGAAGCAGAAGCAGAAGCTGGCGAGGAGAATGAGTACGGGCCAGAGGACTATTTGATAGCAGTGGAAAAGGTCGCCGCGAGCTGGAAGAGCAGCGAGGCGACCGAGGAGCAGTTTTTGTAATTACCTAGGTGAAATACAACAGCGATAAGCACAATACAGCAACACTAATCAACACTAAACAACACAATACAAGAACAGGAAACAACACTTCAACTTAACTAATTAATGTAAACTTTAATAGCGTTTAAAGTTTAGTATTAGTCACAAGGCAACTCTCGGAGTATCGAAGCAAACCAGCAAACTATGTACATCAATTTCAATATATGTATTGTATGTATGTATGTATGCATGGATGTAAACGAGAACACACGATTATGTATGTTGATGTTGAGTTTAAGCTAACAATAGGCATATGATTAGTCCAGATGTAACATTTAATGTAATTTTTTAAAATTCGAAAGCCATATGCCGATGAAGCACTGGCTTCCACTTGGCTTGAAAGATGTTTACGACAAAGAGGCGTAAATGAAGAGAGCAAGGAGAATAGATTCAAGAGAGCGCCTTTATTTGTTTTTAGTCTACTGAAGTCTAATTAGCCAGTTGCATTCGATGTCAAACAAGTATTACAAAACAACCAGAACATAAATAAAAATAATAATAAAAACGAAAACATAATGAAATACGAACAAGATATAAGTAAATACATATTCAAATAAGTAATATATAAATATAAATCATAAATTAATGTAAAAAGTTGAAAGAATCCCCAGCAAAGAAAATAGAAGAAAATAATTTCCCCATACTCCATACTCCTCCTACTTCTACTCCTACTCCTCGAGAAAAGCTAAAGAAAAGAAAACTTGAAGCTTTTCAAGCTGCTTCATTTTCATAAATGCTTTGTATATACTTACATACATACTGGTACCAGTAAATAGTGGTACACACACACATACATACATGCAAATTATTACTTACTTACAAATGCTTTAAAAACACTCAAAACCGCGTTATTTTAAATGGTTTAAGCTTTTCGTTTTTAATACACACTTGACTCATAGTTTAAACAAATGCTCGAATTTACTCAAACGCGTGTATTTAATTTCGACAGCCAAAAATCAAAAAAGAACCTCTGTCAGTTATCCCGAATTACTCAAATAACTATTAGCTCGAATTTCTTCTACACACACATATATTCATTTCATTGGTTTGAATTATTCCGAAGGCAAATTGCATTAATACTTTTTACAAATTGTGATATATTTCTAACATTTCATTTAACACGACGATTTGAAATGTTGCAAAAATAATGAAGAAAATCTTGAATTAATGCAAATTTAAACCGAAACTGAAAGCGAAATCGAAATTAATAACGAAAGTTAAAAACAGCAAAGTACTTTACTCATTAAAACTTTTTTTTAATTAGTCTGATAAGATTTTAGTTTTTTAAAATGCAATATTTAGTTTTACACTTTTGCCATGTTAATTTGTAAAAGCAATGCAGTTTTTAACGCCTTTAATCGAATGCTAGATTAAGTTTTCCCATCTTTTTGATTTTTTAATTATTTTAAATTTTTTGAAATCATATTTAATATTCAATCTTTGACATTTTCACTTTGCTAAAGTGTTTTTTGTTTATAATTATATTCATATTATTAAACTATTTATAACTGAAGCTAAACTATTGACTATTGAGATATAAATAAACTAGCATTTAAAATAAGTACTCATATTTAAGTCCTGAACATAAAATAACACAACCCCATATAAACTAAATACACCTTGTAATATAGACACACTCAACTACACATCGTCACTAAGGGTTAGAATTAGGTTAAAAATGAAACTCGTAAAAACGAAATAATAAACAAAAATGTAGCACTTAAATTATAGTATGTGAAAATGAGCAAGATGGAGTTAAGAATAATACGTAGAAGTTAGCTAAAGTGTTAGTAATTTTATTAAATAAAATTATAAATAAAACATACGAGTAAAGCATATATATAAATATAAATATAAATATAAATTAAAAAACATTAAAGCCTAAGCAAAATTAAAATTCAAATATATGTATATGTATGCATCGATTGTGACATGCGAAATGTTGTGTAAAGAAAAGCATAATGAAAACCAAATTTCACGTTTTCCAAAATGATATAACATACTATTTTACACAAAAACAAAAACGAATTGTATAAATGCAGCAAACGTATATAAATGTATATGTAGTAAAATTAAGCAGCATTATATTAACCAAAAACATAAAATGAAATTATTGAAATCAGCTAAAAAAACAAAACAAAATTGTGACTGAAATATGTATTTACGTCTACTCAATTGTGCTTAAATTTACTCTGTATATTTTGTTCTTCACATCAAGGTATAAATTTTCCAATTTTCCTGAGGCAACAATATGTAAACTTTCAATTTGTTATATTCATGTTTAGATTATGAACTGATACTGACAGTAATGGCCCACAGCCGTTGATAGAGATTGAACAGATTGATAACACTTTGAAATTAACGCTCGAAAAAAATTATCAACAATACTTGTATTAAATGTACGAAATTTTCATCACAATCGCTGCATAAGTTATGCAGAAAGAAGTTAATATTAAATATTAAAAATTGAACAACAAAAGATACTCGTACTCAAAGCAGAAAAGAACAAACACATAATACACAAGTTTATGGCAAGCCGATATATATGATAATACCATATATGATATCTAATAATATAACAAATAAAAGCGATTTCAATAAAAATAAAAAATTACAAAAAATATTCAATTGTTTTTAATGAACGGGGGCATTTACAGCATACACAAAGTTTATCAACTCTGATGGAAATGGTAATAAAAAAGATTTTTTGGGAAATTAGTATATGCAGCCCAAATAACTGATAATTTAGAATAAGGATACAAAAGGCTACAAGTACGATAGTTTCATCTAAAAATAATCTATTAAAAAAAGAGTTCAAAGATTACAGACGAAAAATAGGCAAACACTTTGCTTAAAACCTTTTTAAAAAGTTTATTGTATATTTCGTGATTGAGTACACAGTTTAAATATTAAGCCATATGCCATTCCTTGAAGATTTCTTTTCTACAACAACAGGCTGTGACCCTTGGGATTCTCAGTAAAGACAGTGCTACCAGTTGGTTGATTAATGAACTTTGAATAGGGCGCCGGATCCACCTCAAAGTCCTTAGCCTGACGCAGAACATCCGGATTGCGAGTTAGAACGAGCAGCTTTCCGTTAAGGCTCTTATCAATAGCTTGCAGCTTACTGACATTCTTCTGTTGATCAACCACATAAAGGTCATAGTTAAGGCCATAAAGTCCAAAAAGTACTTCCACCTCACTGCGCAGCGTAGACAGAGTGATATACTCCTTGTTGACATTATGCTGAAGCAATATAGAGGCCTTATTGCTATTCGCAAAACGTGGCTGCAACTCGCTGGCTAGGGTTACGTTCAGCCACGCAAGAGTTGGCAGCTGGAGTTCCTCCGTGGAGCTAATGGTCAGCTTTAGATCTACGCCCTTTAGATCCACAAGTTCAGTGATAATAAGTCGCTTCGAGGCAGCCTGCTTCTCGTCAAACGGTATAAATTCTGACTTTACGGCTCCCTTAATCATAGAGACATAGTTGACAAGAACCTTCTGCAGCTGAGCCTGCGTGTCCAAAACGTCTTTTTTGACATTCTTGTTGACGCTTAGAGCATAGTAGATGATGACAGGGTCCGTAGGTATTAGTTGGGCTTTCTTCTTCAACTTCTGCACGCGATTGATTATTTCGCGCGCTAGGCCTTCCTCGAGCAGTTCTTCATTGGGCGTCATATCCATTAGGACCAGAAGCTCATTGTCACTGTGTGCCTCAAAGTTTCCGCCCACTTTCTCAGAAGTACAGTAAATAACGCGCACCTCTTCCAGCTCAATACGTTGATCCAAAATGTTAAAGTAGCCCTGGGCCACCTGCTTCTGAATCTCATCATCTTTAAGCGCTTTGATGGCGGCCATGACAGCCTTGAAGTTGCCCTTTAGGCGTTGACCCAGGGTCTAAACTCGAAAGGATAAAAATACATAATTAGAAGTGGACAACAATATTAATAGCTTCACATGCTCACCTTGTGATCTGGCTCCGCGCGCAGTGTCACGCCGTACTTTTCCTTTTCTGAGCTTAGTGTCAATTTACGCACGTTGAGCTCACTCAGAATAAAGTCCTGCAAGCTATTGATCTCCTCCAGAGTTTGTTTATCCTTGTGAATCACAATGATCTCCGAAACCGGGTACTTTACGGGCAGTGTGCGACGGTCACGCATAACGCGGCCCAACTCGACGACCGACTGCATCAAAGCTACGGATCTTTCTATGTCACTGCGGATAAATTTACGCTGGCTAACGGGTATCATTTGGTAGTGCACGGAATCGGCGTGCTCCAAGGTTCCCTTGGGCTGGAACAACACCAGCCTTTGGAAGATGTATTCGGTTAGAAATGGAGTGAAGGGCGCCATCATCTTAACCATTGTGTATAACACATCATAGAGGGTATCCAGCGATTGAATACACTGCTGGGCTCCCATTTCACCCTTGATGCGCCGGCGGTTTAACCGCACGTACCTAGAAGAGAGAAGAGTTTATTAAGCAAGGAGTTCGAAGTTGTGCATGCATGAAAGTTGACTCACCAATTGGTGAGCTGATCTATAAACTTGGTGAGCCTGGGCACCACAGTATATAGTCGGTACATTTTCATCTCGGTGGCAAAGAACTCTAACAGAGACTCCTTAAATGACAAGATCCATACATCAATGACCGATGCATCTTTCATGTTCTGCAAATGACGTGCACTGTCGTAGGTATAAAGCGCCTTGCCGTCGAGATCCTCCTTTTCGTAGCGCACAATGTTTTGCAAGAGGAAACGGTATGCGTTGTACCAGGGCAAGAAGACATCCTTGATTATATCACGCACACCCTCCTCCTTAAAGCGCAAGTTCTCGGCTCGAACCACCGGCGAGTTGATTAGATACAGACGTAATGCATCTGCGCCGTATTTGTGAACCACCTCAATGGGATCCGGATAGTTCTTCTTGCGCTTGGACATCTTCTGTCCATCGGCGGCCAGCACTAACCCATTGGCAATGAGGTTCTTGAAAGGTGCCTTATTGAACAATGCCGTCGAGATGACCAAGAGAGTGTAGAACCAGCCGCGAGTCTGATCAATGCCCTCGGCAATGAAGTCAGCAGGGAAGTTGTTAATGAAATCCTTCTCATTCTCAAATGGGAAATGGTTCTGCGCAAAAGGCATTGAACCGGACTCGAACCAGCAGTCAAAGACGGGCAAAATTCGTCGCAGTGGTGGATTTCCGGGCACCGCTGAGGGTATCTCGATATCATCAATGGTCTCGCGATGCAAATCATCCACTTTGACGCCGGATAGCTCCGCCAGTTGCTTTATGCTGCCAACGACGACAGTCTCATCGCCACTTGGAGAACGCCAAATGGGAATAGGTGTGCCCCAGTAGCGATTGCGCGAGATCTAAATAAATAAATACGTATCTTATCAACGGGTATCTGTGGCCAAATACGATTTTAACTTACGGCCCAATCCCTGGCCTCTTTCAGCCAGTTACCGAATCGCTTCTCTTTTACAGCGTCTGGCACCCAGTAAGTTTGGGAGCTGCAGGCAAGCAGGTTCTTGGACATGTGCTCGACGCGCACAAACCACGACGGAACTGCCTTGTAGATCAACGGCGTATCTGAGCGCCAACAGAACGGGTAGCTGTGCTTCACCTGTCCGCTTGACACCAAGTTACCGCTAGCCTTTAGGCTGGCTATGATGTTTTTATCCGCATCCTTGACATATTGGCCCTGAAAATCGGTCGCCTCTGACGTAAATCGACCAGAATCGTCCACGGGACAAATAACATCGCTCGACTTAGTGATTAAGCCGGCTGCCAAGCAGACGCGGTAATCGTCCTCACCAAAGTAAGGCGCGTTGTGAACGATACCGGTACCAGAGTCCTCTGTCACATAGTCGTCCACCAGGACACGGTGCGCTTTTACCTCGGCACCACGTTTGGCAAAGTACGGAAACACCGGCTTGTAGTGCAGACCCTTGAGCGTCTCACCGGCAAATTTCTCCTTGATTTCGTACTCTGCCTCCGTCTTGTAGACATAGGACAAGCGCGACTCCGCCAAAATATACAGACGGTCGCTCTTCACATCGCGCACCTGCAACGAAGGAAGAGGGAGAATATTAATAATGTGGATAATTACATGCACATGCCAGCGTACCTTCACATAAGTCATTTTCGAATTAACACAGCAGGCGAAATTCGAGGGCAACGTCCAAGGAGTCGTGGTCCAGACCAAGAAGTAGGTATTGGGCAGCGAAACAGCTTCCAGGGCAACGACCACACATGGATCCACGACTTCCTTGTAGTTCTGATTCGCCTCGAAATTGGACAGTGATGTGGTGCAGGCAGTCGAATAGGGCATCACCTTGACGCCCTGGTAGACCAGTCCCTTGTCGAAGAGCTGCTTGAAGACCCACCAGATGGTCTCCATGTACCATGGGTACAAGGTCTTGTAGTCGTGCTTAAAGTCAATCCAACGGCCCACGCGGGTCACAATACTCTCCCACTCATCCGCGTAGCGCATGACAATCTTCCTGCACTCGCCGTTGTACGCCTTGATGCCCATCTTGGCCACATCTTCGGGTCCCTTGATGCCAAGCAGCTTATCAATCTCGAACTCCACCGGCAATCCATGGCAATCCCAGCCAAAGCGACGATCCACGTGGTATCCTTGCTGGTAGGCATAACGCGTCACAATATCCTTGATTGTTCCGGCCAGTATATGGCCATAATGCGGCAGACCGGTCGCAAAGGGCGGCCCATCGTAAAAAGTGTATCTACGAACGCAAATTTTGATCAAACTTCGAACTTGGCTGACGCAATCGTCGGCGATACTTACTTCGGTTTTCCCTTTGATATCTGACTGCACTTCTCAAAGATTTTTTCGTCATGCCATTGCTTCAGCACATTTTCTTCCTCGGCCGGAAAGTTGATGTTCTCCGGCACACGGCAAACGTCGCTACGCTCAAGCTTCCTTGTAGCGCTCATTCTGTTGAACTGCATAATTGGATATTATTATTCAATTTATTACAAGTGCCTTACCTTTTTATTTAAATGCGAATTTCAATGCAAAAAACTGCTGTGATGGCAACAACATGTGCTCGATAATTCACCGCTCTCAAAATTAGTTCGCATAAATCGCATTTATCGATACAAAACGATTACTACATGTCAGCATTAGGGACACTACTGTCCCAAAAAAATATAAATTATTGTATTTGAAATATGAATAATTGTACTTAAAAGTAAAACAAGCAGTCATCGAATATATTTAGTTATTTATTTATTTATTTATTGTCAGGCTTAAAGCAGCCGATAAAACAATTAATTTAAAAACTGAACATTAAAATTATAAAGTATGTATATTTAAATTACAATTAGTAATTGTAAACTTGTTAAGAAAGGAAATCATTATATTAACTAAATTTTATCTATTATTTAAACGTTCTTTCAACTTTTAAAAGTAACCATAGTGACTTTGCATATTTAGTAACGAGTAACTACAAACAGAACCACGAAACAGTGACTGAGTATTTATTTTTAAAAATACTTTTATCGATAATTGGGCGACGTAAAAACTAGAATGTGTACATTTAGTTTGCGCTGTCGTGTTTTATTAGCTAAATAAAAGGTCAATAAATACAAAACAAAGTGCATAAAAATCAAAACTAATTGAAATATTGCTTGTCGCGTATAGTGGCGTATCTTACGCTATTTTAAACTTGTTCTTACCAGAGACAGGGGACAGCGTTTGTGTCTGTGACACAATCCCAATCGAAAACAATGGCACGCCCAATTTTTCCCAATCAGCAGAAGATAGCTGAGAAATTAATCATTTTGAATGATCGTGGTCTCGGCATATTAACGCGAATCTACAACATAAAAAAGGCATGCGGCGATACCAAATCCAAGCCGGGCTTTCTGTCCGAAAAGTCGCTGGAGTCGTCAATCAAATTCATTGTGAAGCGTTTTCCCAACATTGACGTGAAGGGCCTTAACGCTATAGTGAACATCAAGGCGGAGATAATCAAGTCTCTGTCGCTCTACTACCACACCTTTGTGGACCTGCTCGACTTTAAGGACAATGTGTGCGAGCTGCTGACCACCATGGATGCGTGCCAGATCCACCTGGACATCACGCTCAACTTCGAGCTGACCAAGAACTATTTGGACTTGGTGGTCACCTACGTGTCATTGATGATTGTGCTGTCACGCGTCGAGGATCGCAAGGCGGTGCTGGGACTTTATAATGCTGCCTATGAGCTGCAGAACAATCAGGCAGACACTGGCTTCCCGCGTCTCGGCCAGATGATTCTCGACTACGAAGTGCCGCTGAAGAAACTCGCCGAGGAGTTTATACCCCACCAGCGGCTGCTTGCGAATGCCCTGCGCTCCCTGACCTCGATCTATGCCCTGCGCAATCTGCCCGCCGACAAGTGGCGCGAAATGCAAAAGCTCAGCCTTGTTGGCAATCCGGCAATATTACTCAAAGCCGTGCGAACGGACACCATGTCGTGTGAGTACATTTCGCTGGAGGCCATGGATCGCTGGATCATTTTTGGACTGCTGCTGAACCATCAAATGCTGGGCCAGTACCCGGAGGTGAATAAGATCTGGCTCTCGGCCCTGGAGAGCAGCTGGGTGGTGGCGCTCTTCAGAGATGAGGTGCTTCAAATCCACCAATACATTCAATCCACCTTTGACGGCATCAAGGGCTACAGCAAGCGCATCGGCGAAGTGAAGGAGGCCTACAACACGGCTGTCCAAAAGGCAGCACTGATGCACCGCGAGCGGCGAAAGTTTTTGCGCACCGCCTTGAAGGAGTTGGCTCTTATAATGACAGATCAACCAGGCCTATTGGGCCCCAAGGCAATATTTATATTTATTGGATTGTGTCTGGCGCGAGACGAGATCCTTTGGCTCCTGCGCCACAACGATAATCCGCCGTTGCTGAAGCATAAAGGTGAGCGACTCCAAGCGAGCAATTGAATGAATTATTTAAAACTGAGCTTTATTTGCAGGAAAGAGCAATGAGGACCTGGTCGATCGTCAGCTTCCCGAGCTACTGTTCCATATGGAGGAACTACGTGCGCTGGTGCGCAAGTATAGCCAAGTAATGCAGCGCTACTACGTGCAATATTTGTCCGGCTTCGACGCCACTGATTTAAACATACGCATGCAGAGTCTGCAGATGTGCCCGGAGGACGAGAGCATTATCTTTAGCTCGCTGTACAACACAGCCGCTGGCCTGACCGTCAAGCAGGTGGAGGACAACGAGCTGTTCTACTTCCGACCCTTCCGGCTGGACTGGTTCCGCTTGCAGACGTATATGAGCGTGGGCAAGGCAGCGCTTCGAATCACGGAGCACATCGAGTTGGCTCGTCTGCTCGATTCAATGGTGTTCCACACGCGTGTGGTGGACAACCTGGACGAGATCCTTGTGGAGACCTCGGATCTAAGCATATTCTGTTTCTACAGCAAAATGTTCGACGATCAGTTTCACATGTGCCTGGAATTTCCAGCCCAGAATCGCTTCATCATTGCATTTCCGCTGATCTGCAGCCACTTCCAGAACTGCACGCACGAGATGTGTCCAGAGGAGCGTCATCACATACGCGAGCGTTCGCTGAGTGTGGTCAATATCTTTTTGGAGGAGATGGCCAAGGAAGCGAAAAATATCATTACTACCATATGCGACGAACAGTGCACCATGGCAGACGCCCTCCTGCCCAAGCACTGCGCCAAGATACTTTCCGTGCAATCTGCTCGCAAAAAGAAGGACAAGTCCAAATCGAAACACTTTGACGACATTCGCAAACCGGGCGACGAGTCGTACAGGAAGACTCGCGAGGATCTGACCACCATGGATAAGCTGCACATGGCACTGACCGAGCTATGCTATGCCATCAACTACTGTCCCACTGTGAACGTGTGGGAGTTTGCCTTTGCGCCGCGCGAGTATCTTTGCCAGAATCTGGAGCATCGCTTCTCGCGCGATTTAGTCGGCATGGTGATGTTCAACCAGGAGACAATGGAGATAGCAAAGCCATCGGAGCTGCTAGCCAGTGTTCGCGCCTATATGAACGTCCTTCAGACTGTGGAAAACTACGTGCACATCGACATCACGCGAGTGTTCAACAACTGCCTGCTCCAACAGACACAGGCCCTCGACTCACATGGGGAGAAGACCATTGCGGCCCTCTACAACACTTGGTACAGCGAGGTGCTCCTCCGTCGAGTATCCGCTGGGAACATTGTGTTCTCCATCAACCAGAAAGCGTTCGTGCCGATCTCTCCGGAGGGCTGGGTGCCATTTAACCCGCAAGAGTTCTCCGATCTGAACGAGCTGCGTGCCCTGGCCGAACTGGTTGGACCGTATGGCATCAAAACATTGAACGAGACGCTGATGTGGCATATTGCCAACCAGGTGCAGGAGCTGAAGTCATTGGTGGGCACCAACAAGGAGGTACTAATCACGTTGCGCACCAGCTTTGACAAGCCCGAGGTGATGAAGGAGCAGTTCAAGCGCCTCCAAGATGTGGATCGAGTCCTGCAGCGCATGACAATCATTGGAGTTATTATCTGTTTCCGTAATCTCGTGCACGAGGCCCTGGTGGATGTGTTGGACAAACGCATTCCTTTCCTGCTTAGCTCGGTTAAGGACTTTCAGGAACATTTGCCAGGCGGCGATCAGATTCGCGTCGCCTCCGAGATGGCCTCAGCGGCGGGTCTGCTGTGCAAAGTGGATCCCACGCTGGCCATCACACTAAAATCAAAGAAGCCCGAATTTGACGAGGGCGAGCACCTAACCGCATGTCTACTGATGGTCTTTGTGGCCGTCTCCATACCAAAATTGGCACGCAACGAACATTCCTTTTACAGGGCCACCATTGACGGCCATTCGAATAACACACACTGCATGTCGGCTGCCATTAATAATATCTTTGGAGCCCTGTTCACCATTTGCGGACAGAACGATATGGAGGATCGCATGAAGGAGTTTCTGGCCTTGGCCAGCTCATCGCTGCTGCGCTTGGGCCAGGAGTCAGATAAGGAGGCCACCCGCAATCGCGAGTCCATCTATTTGCTGCTGGACGAGATTGTCAAACAATCACCCTTCCTCACAATGGATCTCCTAGAGTCGTGCTTCCCCTACGTACTCATCCGCAATGCCTATCACGGTGTCTACAAGCAGGAACAAATACTGGGCCTGGGACTGTAGAACGCAGGAGGAGGTCAATCTAATACCGATTATTTACATAGATTCAGCTAATCGATAATCGATTTACGAGTATATTATTATAATTCTATTGTTAAACTTAAATGATAACCCCTGATGATATAATACCCCATTTAAATCATGTCTAAACCATACAAGGCACAAGTATTCAGCATTTTGATACATTATTACGTATAAATAAAGTACATACTATATGTAAACCAAAACCAAATTGTTCGACAATTGTCAGATCCTTTGATGTCCTGAAAAAATTGAAAGTTATGGACACAGTACTTACAGTATTTACTTGCGTTTATTTTCATTATTTGTGTGTATGTATGTATATTAAATGTGTATTTAATTCTTGTTCTTTACGCATCTCTCGGCAAAATTCTTCCACAATATTAATTTATTTGGTCACGTTTAATGTTACTTCTTAGGTTTGTGTACAAATACTTTTGTTGTTTGGTTGTAGGTAAGTAATAAAATATGTTTAGTTCTTTAATGTGGATTCGATTTCCCTAGCAAATACATGAAATATGAAATCGCATTGCATTTTGTGTAAATTTCATTAATGATTTGTCAATTCCTCTTCAAGATTTTAAGTTTCCACTCAATACCTTGTTTATGTCAAATATTGAGGATATTTTCAGAAATCAATTATTCTTAAGATCGTGCGTTAAGTTTGGGATTATCTCTTTTAAAGCCCGCTGTTGTGTATATTAAATTGAAAAAATAAAATACAATATGCAGAAAGTTATTATATTTCGATCAGTTAACTGAAAATGAACGGAAAACAATTTGTTATTAAGGAGAAATAAATACAATTGTAACTCTAATCAATAAACACAAAATCCTATTCTGCTGAAATCCTACAATAGTTTTGGTTAAATATACCACAATCACTACTTGCTGCTAGAAAGCTGGCTGTATTTAATCGTAACAATATCTTTAGTTATCTACATTTAATTGGTAATTTAATTATACAAATATTGTATTATCAATGCGCTCCTTCAATAATTTACTAATTCTTATAATTTCTTCTATAGATTGAAATTGGTTTGAAAATGTTATTATTCTTATTTTGTTAATTGCTTTCTTGCATTTGTTTTTCTTTATGTTGCAATCAGTCAGTCAGTTTAGGCATCTGTTGACTTACAAATTGTCGTCATTGTCTTTTGTTTTGTTTTGTTTATGTTTTTCTCAATACAACAAAATTTACGAAATTCGAAGAGAAAGCATAGAAAACATATGAATATGCGTGTTTTTTTTGTTGTTGTTTGTTTATCTTTCTATTTGTTATTAAATAAAATCGCAATGTTGCTAAATGTTTTTAAAGCTCTCAAGTACAAAAATCGTGTTAAATTAAAAAAGCTTCGAAAACTCCTCCTTCGTCCTTCTCCTCAATGCCTTACTTATTCGGAAATTTCCAGTGTATATTTTGGATTCTTCTGAAATATTTTGAAATATCCTGTGTATATTTTGCATTCTGGTTAACGCTTATCGTAATATTAGTTCCTCTATGACCATTTTCATTTTTCGAATATAAAAGCCTACAAATATGAGTACGGGGTAAGTATGTCTGTCCCTCTATATGAGTCCTGAATGTGCTAGACGAACTCCTCCTGCTCCAGCCAGGGATGCTGCAGGCACTCTGCTGCCGACGCCCTTATGACTGGATTGTACTCTAGCATTGGCAGCAAAAAATCAGAGAACTTCTTCGCCTCCACCGGATCCCAGTCGTATTTCTCGACGAGCACATTCAGCAGACTCCAGGGCTTCAGTTTGGTAATGTTGCGTAGACTCCCTACAAATAAGACTCGTTCAAGATTACTGGCAAGCTCATCAGAGGGCAGGTCAAGATTCACACTCACCATAGCTCGTGAAGTACTTGAGTCCGTGCTTTCCGCGTAGTATCACCGACTGTGGTATCGATCCGAGCAGCTCCACAATGTGCGCCAGATGGTCCTCATCTCGGCTGTAGGACTCGCCTGCATGCGGGTCAAACAGGTAATCCCCTGTGGCCAGCTCGAAGGCCAAACACGCTGTGCTCCAGATATCGGCGGTATAGTTATAGGGTGCCCCCAGCAGAACCTCAATGGATCGGTACTGTCGTGTCTGTATATCCTCCGTGAAGTGATGGTACTAGAGCATTAAAAACATTTCATCAATAAATTATCTTGTTTTATCAAATAGATATTTATATATGGGCATTTCCAGAAAAAGTTCAACCTTTCCCACAAAACGTAAAATTAATCAATATGAGCTAGAAGAAATTCAATAGGATGAGCACATAGATTCTACATTTGAATCAATTCACTTTTTCTATATTTTTGCCCACTAAGTAATAGTAATATTGTAGCATTAAAAATGTTAATACATAGAAATATATGGAATGTTAAATTTAAAGCCAGTTTTATACGCTGTTTTCGATATATTGAATAAAATTTGAGGAACAAATTCTTGGAACAAATGTCACGTATGCGATATCGCGATACAAATTACAACTAAAACTTGTAAAATAAATAAATTCATAGTACAATATCAAATTTTTTATGTAAAATGAAAAACTATATTATTTGATTATTTGTCAAGAGTAATTTCTTTTACATTACTTTCGCATTTGGCAAGATGAAGTCACACAGACTTCCGTTTTTCGTCGCGTTCGCGATGCATTTTTTTCTATAAATAATTCGAGAACGACAGGTTTTCAAAACTTGTTTTTATAATAAAAATGCAATAAACGCATGAGAAATCATTTTTGAATATGTCAACTTTAGCCATTTTTTTTTTTCTTTTAAAGACGTACAAATGTGGAGTCCTGGAAATACCCATATATATGTATGCTAAGTACTCACATCGTAACAGGCATTGCCCAGATCGGCGATCTTGACCCTCACATGGCTGTTGTTGATCAGCGATTGTATTGTGTGCGTATAGGATTGGCTCTGACTCTGACTCTGGCACTGACTGTGGCTCTGATTCTGCGAAGGAATTGCATTGGCATTGACATTTAGTTTAGCGGTTGTTGCTGTGGTTGCAGTGGTTGTTGATGTTGTCGCTGTGCCAGCTGTGGTTGTTGTCCTCTGATCACAGTTGCCAGTGTTGATATTGTGACACAGGTCTGTGCTAGTTGTTGCTGTTGCTGTTGCGGGTGTTGCTGCTGATGTTGCAGTTGTTGGCACGGTATGCGTTAAAGAGTACGTGCACGTGCTGTTGGTGCTGCTGGGGGCAGGAGGTGGTGCAGTGGCAGTGCTGGTTGCAGTTACAATTGCAGTTGCACAGGCAGGGACAGGGTCAGATTGTGATGTGGATGTGGATGTGGATATCGATGTGGACATAGATGTGGATGTGGACGTTGTAAGCGTGGTGGGGCTGTTGTTGCTGTTGTCGATCGTGGACGTGTTGTTGCTGTTGTTCTGTTGTGTCGTAAACGTGCACGTGCTTTGAGTATTTGAGTTCACATTCGAGTAGGTGGAGCACAAGTTGCTGCTGGCATTCGAGTTGCCCACGTTGGCATTGGACAGCTGCTGCTGATGTGTGTGAGTGTGTGGATTTATGGGTGTAAGTGAATGTGTTATTGATTATGTATATCGATCACACAAGGAAGGAAAGAAAAGAAGAAAAAGAACACACAATTTTTTTTTTTTTTTTTTTTTTTTTTGGTTTTGGTGCAATGCAAAAAAACATTCATTGGACGGCAATTCAAAATTGGAACTGCCCATGCGCAGTCCAACTATGAATCTCGTGCCAATAATAATTGAAAGGCTCGATCAGCACTCAATATTCCAATCCGGACACATATTGAATGCTGTTGGAAGCCACAGAGAAGTACAACAGTCAGAGCATACATAAATGGGCGGCAAAACATTCTACATTTAAGCAGTATTGGCTCAGGTATTGCAGCATCTTGGCCCAAAGCGTGTGGACGGTAACAATAACATCTAAAGCTAAAGCCAGTTGTATGCATAAACATTAATATCAAAAAACATGTTGGGCTTAGGTTTTGGGTGTGTGTAATTCTCGGCATGGTTTAATGTGTGTACAAAATAACATAAGCATAATTATTAAAATACAAATTAACATATTTTCTTATTTATTTGTATGGATAAATGATAAATAGGCATTCGATTGACTAATGGCTTATTAACTTCTATCTAACCCAACTCCCAGTTAATAGATTAGTAACGAGAACTTTCAACTAAGCAGTTAACGAGTTAACAAGTCAGGAGCGAGGGGAGGCAGAGGTGTTCCACACACACACTCCCATCCTCCCCTCTTCCCCCGTCTGGTCGAACAAAGCAGCAAACACAATTAGAGAACGAGAGAACGCCAGAGATATCCCCCTCTACCTCTAGAGAGCATTGACTTTACCTTATCAGGATTTGGACAGGCGTTATTTGTACTTAGACTAACGTCGTGATCGGTAGGCGTGTCGCTGGCAATGGTGCTATTGTCACCGAGGATGTCGGTGTCTGTGTCCTCGTCAGGATCGCCGTCAATAGAAGACTGCTCGGCGGAAATGGCGAAGTGCCAATGCCAATGCCAAATGACCAAATGAAATGAAGAGTTTCCCAAAAGAAAGCAACGAGGAAATCAAATCAAATTAACAAATTAAGCATGTGACACATATGCACTTACATACGTATGTATTTGCGTATTAGAGTTCGGCTTATTTAAATGGGCGCTAAGACAAAGTGATTCTTTTTTTTTAATTTTAAGGTCCAAAGTATACATACGGAACATGAGACAATAAAATCCGATTCGATTAGAATGTCAATCTATAATTCTTAGGATTTTTTTTTGTGTATATGATTGACATACATATATGAATTTATAAACTCATAAAAATCTATTTATGACACAGACAAATATAGGAAGCAAAAACAAGAGCTCATGAATTGCAAAAAGTGTACTTATTTATAAAAATGGATTTATAAAATCTTTTAAATGCTTCATCGCCAAAAAAAGAGTCAAATTAAAGTAGTTCAAAATCGATTCCGGGAAAATCTGTTTATCAATGCTTTGATCTATTTTTACATCACTAATTGTAATCCTGTATTTATAAACGCTTTACTCAGTTGTCTTTGAGTTTATATGCCAAACATAAAAAGAGCTCAGTGAGTCTACGCTACAAGATACACCGTATTTACAGTTTTGCATCCGTAATGCAATGTTGACTCACCGATCTTAACAATCAATGGAGTTTGAACATGAAAAATCATAATAATTACAACTCACACAGAGGAATGCGCATGACTCTGAATGGAACAAAATTTGGCTACTAAACTGCATCTTAATTTAAACTTTAAATTTGAAACTATCAAACAAAAAAGATTTAACCCTCTAATGCTTAACCCTGCCTTTAGGCGGGGTAAAAAAATATCTCAGTTAAAATTTTAAAAATTAATATAATAATGTTAATTTAAGGTATATTGCTACAAAACTTAATGAATAATTAAACGATTTACTACTTATTTTCTTTGTCTGAAAATTAGTGATTCCTCAAATTTCATTTTTTACGTGGGCTTAGAGGGTTAAGCTAATTCGACAGTTATTGACCTCTTCAAAAGTGTTTCATAAAATTCGAATGTAATTTTCTTATAATTTCAAATAACAATTATCTTTATATTTAAAAAACACAGAAATTTTTCATTTCACTTCTTGTCGAATTATATAAAATTTTACATTTCCTTATTTTTGGGAACCCTTGAAAGACCTGAAGAGTCAGAACCTTAGTGCATAAATAAGCCGAACACTAGTGTGTGTATGTGAATACTTATATGTACACATGTGTGTGTCTCGAGGTGAGTGCAAACTGTTGAAGCTGACGCAGTGCGACACACCGGCACACCTGGATGATGAGCTGGAAAGTGCGTAGGAATCTGAGCTGAGCTGAGCTGAGCGAGATGGGAACTCACCTTGGCAGTGATTTTCTTCTCGGCCCGATAACGATTGCTTAAATTCGTAGAGCCTCCTCCTCCTCCTCCTCCGATAATGGGACTGTCAACTCCTCCACCCACGCCGAGCAGTCCAATGCCGTTGCACTCGTTGTCGCCCAAGAGACTCGAGTACTTGGAGGCCAGCGAGGAGGTGGTGTTGGAGTTGAGTGTGGACGAGGTGGTCGTGTCGTCCTTGTCCAGCGAGGACATGACAATGGCGGCCAGTGGAGTCGATGATGTCGAGTTGTTCGCTGTGCTGTTGCTCGTGTTCGTATTCGTCGAGCCATTCGGATCGATCAGCGGCCACTTGGCCCGGGTCTTCGTCTGTTTCTCAATCGAACTAACTGCAGATGGAGGAAGAACGGATCAGGGTTAGGTCAACAGACTCGAGCTTGGGTCAATCTCTCTTACTATACGAATCGGGAAAGTCGGCGCCCTTCACTCGCAGACTGTTGATCTCATCGTCGATCTGTTGATTCATGGCCGCGGCATTGTCGATCACCAGAAGAATGTTCTCGGGCTTAATGTCCGTGTGGATGATGCTGCACTTGCTGTGCAAGTAGTCGAGTCCCTCGAGCACCTGCTTGATGATGTTGCGCACCTGGGAAATGGCCAATCCCTGGTAGTTGTTCTTCACAATCAGCTTGTACAGGCTGCAGCCGAGTGCCTCGAACACCAGGCAGGTGTGGACACCGTTCACTCCTCGGACTGTAAAGTGATTCATCAGTCGCACAATCCGCTCTCGCTTCACGTCGAGGGCATCCGCATCCCGTATCGCCTCCAGCAGGCGGATTTCATCAGCTGCAGTCTCTATGTAATGTGGAGCACTCTTCACCACTTTGAGAGCCACATACTTTTCGTCTCTGTCGGTCAACGAAACGGCATGTGAGTAAACAAAATAACCGAAGAGTGTTTCCAGTACTCACTTGAGATCTCGGCACAGCCACACGGTGGAAAAGTGTCCCCAGCCGAGTTTGCGGACAACACGAAACCGATTGTCGAATATGTCGCCAATGACCACCGGATGATAGCCACCGCGGCAATACTGTGAGGCATCCTCCTGCTCCTCGTCCGAGCCGTAGAGGCTGCTATCCGGCGAGTCTGGGTAGATCTCATCTGTGGTGCTCAGCGTGCCCCGTGGCTCCGATCTGAAAGTAGACAATGACGACCAGTTAGTTTAAGATTTTCCGCCAATTAATGTATCTATTTTAAACTAATCAAAGACCCAGTTGAATTCAACAGCCCAAGGCAAGCCAAAAGACTTCAGCGAGTCACGCACATGAATGTTACCAAATCCACCTCCTCCTGGTCGACTCCCGCGGGAGCTGCGACCTTGCTAATGTCTTTGGTGTCCACTATCTGCTCCTGTTGCTCCACAACAGTAGGCGGCAGACTTATGGTCAAGGGTTGCTCCCTGGGCGCCAAGTAGTTCTCCAGTATGCATTCCCTGGGCGAGATTGGCTCAAAGTTCAATACGGTTCGTCTGTGACCTTTGGGTCGCTGTGACTGGCGACGCAGTGCGATGAGTATCGGTCCGGCAGAGACGCAATTCCGCTTCTTGGTGAACCGCTTGCGACGTCGCTTCTCCTCCACCTCCAGCGTCGCCTCGGCAGCTGCCTCTTGAGCGGCCCGCTTCTCCTGCTCCGAGACATAGTTAAAGTCACAACTTAGCTCCTTGGTGACTTGCGGTGTGGTACTGGAAGATCCATTCGCCACGCTCTCAGTGCTCCAACGCTTCAGCAGGTGCATCAGGTACAGGAAGAAGAGGAGCAGGCAAAATTGCAGGCCATAAACGAAGACTTCATCCTTGGAGAGTGTGCCAACGATCTCACCGAGCAATTGGTGCACTCTGCTCGCAAGGATCGAGAGCAGCTGCAAGTAGTGGACATAGTTCTGGCCAATTAGCGTCCAGTCAATGGTCGATCCTGTGGCATTGGCCTCCTTGGGGCAAGTGGCATCCAGCTGCTGCTCCAGCTCCAGCTCCATCTCCGAGCTGTGCATCCACCAACTGTCCATTTGGATGGTGTGTTTAATTCAATGTGCGTCTTTATTGGATTATTCGTTTTCCCGCCTACATTGCACCCAAGTGCAGTAACGACGCGACACGAACCGAGGACAGAGGGAAACAACGGGGGGCGACAGAGGGTAACAGAGGTAAGTCCGACGACCTTGACTTTCCTATGCGTTGGCGGCCTGCGTTAGTTTTCGCATTGTTTTCGCACGCCTGCAAACAGTTTGCACTCGTCTTTCTTTCTTTTTTTTTCCTTCTTTCTTTCTTTACTAGTGAAGACGCCTTACATAACGCTGCCTCGCTCGCCCGCGTCGAGGAGGTGGAAGTGGACGTCGACGTCGACGTGGAGGTAAATAAATAAATCGCACAACGCAAAAATGTTAATTATGAAAAGTATCTGTATCTTTTTGCCCGACGACCGTTTCGTTTCAAGGCATTGGCGAGAATGTTGAAACGCTGCTGTTTTTCCATTTTCCCCATAAAATGAGCGAACCAAAGTTAAAGAATTCAATTCGTGCCGACGTATGAGCAATTGTTGTTGTTGTTTTCTTTTTGTCACTACTACTACAAATATGCATACATATATATATGTATAAATACACACAGTATTCAACCAAATACAAATACAAATACATATTTACATATGTATCTACATGTGTATATTCTTGGGTATCTATATTTTGGCGTCATTATCCAATGTACTTCATCAACTCGTCGTCGTTGCTGTTGTTGTTGTTGTCGTTGCTGTTGTTGTTGACGACGGCGGCAAGTGCCGGTCATGGAATACTACAGTGAAAAACACAAGCAACATCATTATCATCATCGTCAACCGAATGATCATAATCATCGTTGCGATATCTTAGGCACTGTGCCAAAATTCGGTCTATAGCGTCATTCAAGAGGGGTATTCAACTTGAAGGATTTCGATTTAGACTTTGAATGATTCCCAAGAGAGCTACAAGTATGTGTGTGAGTGTGTGTGTGAAATGTGTCTTTAATTTAAAGTTTATAAAAAGACCAAACAGTCTGTGAGTATTGATTTCCCCCTCCCCAGCCTTTGTTGGCTCCAACAAAAAAAAAAAGCACTTGCTCCATGCATGACTCACCCTAATGCACAATGAGAAACACGCACCTTGCATCTTATGCTTTGTTTCCCTTTTCGCCCAAAAGCGACTAAAATATTCTCAGCCTCTGCTGTTTGTTGTTATTGCTTTTATTATTTATAGATATGGCATATAAAAACAATAAATCGCTGTAAAAATATGTGCAAATAATCACACGAACCTCGTATGCGTGTGAGTGTATTTATGTGTATGCATGTATGTAAATATGAGTTGTGAATACGTCATAGTTTGCTCAAATGCAGCATAGGTAACGTTATGTATGTGTGCGTCACCTGGCTATTTTGTGGTTGAAGCAAATTAAAAACGTAAACAAACCAAAGTAACCATTACATACATATGTACTTACATACATATGTAAGTATGTAAATATGTGCGTACATGTGTAAGCACTCGTGAGTGGGCGGAAAATAAAGTTCGCAGTGAACGAACGCAAATATTGAAAATAATATTAAAATTGTTGTCCTATTTGCTCGGTGAAAGCACTGTGGAGCAAGCTCTATTAAAACAGCAACGATTGCAATTTTAAAAATAAAAGTTATTAAATTTAAATTATTTGTTGATTTTTATCAAAATTTCAATTTTTACTTAAAAGTCAAAATTAAACTCTTTTTTAAAATTTTACAATAAAAATTTAAAAATAACATTTATTTTTAATTTCTATAATAAAAACTGAAAAATAACTTTTATACTATAATTTTTAGAAGTTTATCCAGTTTCTCAAAACTCTCATGGTTCAATTATAATTGTACTTAAAAAAGGGTAAATAGGTATTTTTGAAGAAACAAATATGTTGTATTGTATTGCGATCGTTCCTAAGACAATTACATATTTTTTTTTACAATTTGAATGCAGTCACTTTAATGAAATGCAGTCGAACTTCCCATTATCCCATTAGGGAGATATTCGACTTATAGAGTTATTTTTCTTAAGTTTTACTGCCACTCACTTAGTTCGAGTTAGAAAGAAATTCGAGTTATAGAAGATCAACTTTATTTCCAAATCGATTGGTTAGAAACTAACCATTAATAAAATGTTTTTCTTTGAGCGAGAGGCAACGCATGCGTTCCACTGTGCGCCTGGGAATGAAAGCACTTGGTTGACCTGTCAACACACATATAACTGAGAGGTGCTCATTGGCTCGATGAATTTAATTGAGCCTACGTTGTGGCACGTGGCGAATAGCATTAAAGCATCTAAAAATGTGTTAAAATCTATGACTAAGTGGAGGTGCTACTCACAGGGCGACGAAAGGTCCTCGAAATGTTTGTGAATCGAGGCAGCGGGTGAGTTTCGGAGGTAGCGACTTGTTCATGGAGAGCGGTGAGTTCAAAATGATTAGAAAATTAATACAAGAAATATTAAAGAATGGTGTAAGTACACTTTGTATTCAGGAAAATTTTATTCAGGAAAACAACAAGTTCAGGGACTACTCAATGAGGAACCTAGTTAACGATACATTACATTAGGTATATTCTGCTTTTTGGACATAATTTATTTGCTGTGGAACAGCAAAGTGATTTGGGGAAGTCATAATCTAAAAATTATGGTTCTTAAATTTGCCACTAAGTAAATGTCTGCAAACTGGGCCATTGGATGTTTACTTTGTAAGATTTACCAATGACTAATAAAGTTGACTGGCTTTTTAAGGATTCGGAAAACACATAAAACATTTACAAAGACGTTGCAAACGACGCACGCTAGGTGGCGCCAGTTCAGCGTCCCCCGCTACACAAAATGTTAAACCGTTTCTTGGACGTATTCGAGTAAAATCAAAAGAAACGTAAAATAAAAGGATATCAAAGTTATAAATTAAAATCTCCAAAGTAAAAATAAATTATATCTCAGCCCATTGTTATAAAAAGGGAAAAAAACCATTCTAAGAGTTATTTCCTCGTAGGTGAGAATTATTTGAGACTCTTTCCAAACAAAAAAAATTACAATAGTTTACAGCCAATTTGGGTCTTAAATCTCAGTGTGATTTGTTCATGGGGAAATAGTTGGTTTTATTTGAGAATTTTCGAGGTCGTGAGATTTATCGGTGTTACGAAAAAAACAAGCTACATTGATGAAAATACATAAAAATATATAAATGGCGAAGTTTTGTATTTTTCAGTGAAAGGCCAAAAATAAGATTTTTAACGATGTTCTCGTTTGGTTCGTATGATATATAGGGGACTAATTTTAACCAAAGTTGGCTAGTTACTTTCAATTGGAGTGCTTGCTTGGCCAAATCGGTCAATTAGCACTCGAAATCTATTCAAAAACGTAAAGGGCGCTTCAGACGAGCACTTTTTCACCGACACTTTTTTTCAAAAAGCGATTTTTTCGTGTCCGTATCGCTCGATGGAAATAGAACACGTTCCATTCCATCGGTGAGCGTCGGTTTTTCACCGACGCTTTGAAATTTTGTATTTGTATTGTATTTTTTTGTATTTTGTAAAAAAACTCTGAAAATTGTAGTAAAAAATAAATAATTCAAGAATAATATTTCGAAATCGAAAGTGGAGTTAAGATCGATGACTTAATGGAGAGACTACTCACAGGCTGACGAAGGGTCCTCGCAATGCTGGCATGTCGCGGCGCCGGTTGAGCGGCGGCGAGAGTGATAGGGAGAGGAAGTCCTGCTGGGCCTTGTCCTCGTCGACGATGCTCGTCGGGGTGCTGTAGATGCGAGTGGTTGGCAGGTAGCCAATCTGCTGCAGAAAGTCGTCGCGGTACGAGAGTTTCGTGGTCGACTGTGAAGATGTCAGCGTGCCCAGCGACAGTGGCTGATGGGATGCTCCCGCTCCATGGTGATGCAAGTGAAGATGATGGGCGGCTGGAACCGTCGGAGCAGCCACATGATGATGCGGCGTTGGATGGAAGTGGGGATAGGGTATGGGCCCAGGTGCCGGTGTGGGTGCAGTGCCCCCGCCATAGCCGTGTCCATGAGCATGCGACAGATAAGGAGGCGTTATGATCTTATCGTCAAAGCTGCGTCGAAAGCTGAATCCCTTCAGCGAGTTGCTGTAGTTGCGATGCGACAGTGGCGAGCTGCCCAGATCAATGCTGGCCGCCGGACCCAGCAGTTTCATGGTGCTCAAATAGTTGGGCGACGCGTTGCCCGCCGGACTCAGCGTTTGCGTCTGCGTCTTGCCGCTGGCCGTGGCGGTTGCACTGCCCAGCATGCTGAGTGCCGGCGAGGTGCGCAGCTGGGGACTGCCGCCGGCTGTTGTTGCTGCCGTGTTGCTGGACACCGAATTGCCCGCCGAAAGCGGCGGCGAGATGGCGCTGAGCGTGGAAATGCCGCTGTCGCTGCTGCAAATGCCGGCCGGCAAGCTGTGATTGTGTGTGTGCGAGTGTGTGTGCGTCGGCGAGATGAGATGATGCTGATGTGGATGTTGATGCTTGTAGCCGCTGCCCGCACTGCCGTTGCTCCCTCCCCCGCTCCCTGCGCTGGCGTTGGCGGCACTCACAAGACCGGCCATGCCGCTACTGGGCAGCACCGGAGCCAGCTTGGCAATGTGGCCGCAAGGCGACTGCGACTGCGAGTGCACCGAATGCCCGATGGCCGGAAAGTCACCCTGATTGTCGACTGGTTCGTGTTTGTGGCAAGTCCTTCTTTGTTTACCGACGCTCTTTGTTATTGGGGAGTGTCGCCTCGTCTCGCCTAGCAGCTACATGGCGTCCTTGTCTTTGTCTCTGTCGTTGCCGTTGCCGTCGACCACATCCTTGTTTCCTTGTTGTCCTTTGTTATTCTTTGTTGCTGCTGCTGCTGCTTGGGCGGATTACGCGATTTATCTGCCAGTGTGGCCTGAAAACTTCCATTCGGAGTCATTCAAGTACTTAGTTTCATGTAGCATACTTTTGTGCGTAGGAAAATCAATGAAGCCCCTGCCTAAAACATTTTAATGCATTTTAAGCAGCCTTTTCCCATTTTTCGCTATTCACTTTGCTTTGTAACCCAAATTGCGCATGAAAAATCAACACACATTCACATATACCGTACACCACACGCACACACACACACGCTAACACGTACGCATACACGAACACCAACACGAAGGCCTGTAATTTTTCATCAATTTTTGGATTGGTTTTGATTATTCGATTCTATCGTTTCGACTGTTGCAATTTAACTAAACTTAGCTTCCTTTTGCCACAACTAATTCACTTGATACAATTTTCATTTCTCCAATTTTGAGTGTGCAGCAGGAAGTAATAAAAAAAATTAAATTTAAGTTCCCTTTAGATTTTCAGTTACAACTTTTCAAAGCGTCGCGCACGAACTCTCCGACTGCCTATCGGTTTCTGACCCGTAAAAACTCTGCAGCGAAGTTTCGCCGAGCCGCCTCCACTTACTGCCCAGCCTCAGGCATCTCTCTCTCTCTCTCTCTCAGTCAAATTTACTCTCACTGACTGGAGAGCGCATGTGCCGGCTTTACTGTTACTTACGAGGCATATCATACAAAGCACCAAAACAAAACAAACCAAGATAAAGGAGCGCAAGCTGAGAGCAGAGAGCACAGAGCAGTGAAAAAGCTCGAGTCAGCTGTCAAAAGTTCAATCATAACAGGAACAACAAACTGGACGCAGTCGTGTTTGTTTACCAATGTCCAAAATCGGTAAGCGAAAGAATTGAAGAAACTTACTCGTAAATCTGAGCTTTGAACGACGGACTTTTTTGTGAAACTGGAAGAGACAGTATAAAGCCGAAGTTTATGTACTCTTTTTATGCAAAAGTGGCAAGAAGAAAAGACAAGTGTAATTGTTTATATAGTAATTTATTGATTTCGGTTTCATTCTGTTTGTGGCAAAATTTAAATTTTCAAAACAATTGTTCATTTTTTAATGTAAATTTTGGAATTATAGTTGTAGTTATTTTTGTTTTTATTTTGGACTCGTAAGAACAATAAATACACACGCAAAACTTTTAAATTTAATTATCATTAATTGAATTTTATATAGTAGTATATATGTTTAGTTGTATTATATTGTAATGCAAGTGTGTACTATACTGTATACATTATTTGCTGGTTCGTCATAATTGATATCAATGATATACATAACTTGTATGATATTAAAAAATTTTGGGACTAATTGCGTTAATTTACAAAATACATATATGCATGGGTGAAGATTAATTTTTAATTTGTTATCGAATAAAATACTTGTAAGTTAACAGAAGGCTAAATATCCAATACAATTTGAAATAATACATATCGTTAATAGTTTTAATGTGCAATAATTTATGGACAATATTGTACTTGTATTTTTGGATAACATATTTGGATAGGAATACTTTTAGAGTGACCGGGATTATACATATAATTGTATTATAATTTTTATCTTTGCTTAAAGCGATTTGAAAAATCGCAAGAGAATGTCAATTTCCAGTTCTTCAACGTTCAACTTCAACATTGGGTGCAATTCTAGGCTGTTTAACTTGACTTATGTATTTACATTTGCAGTTATTGTTATACCAATGGGCCACAAAAGTTGACTTATGACTTTGTCTTCGATATTGTCAAATCAACGACCCATCGTTCCACAAGAGCAACAGTTTATTGGATTCTTTACATACATATTTTAACAATTTCGTTATAAACCTATTTTGACAAATTAGATAGACGTTAATTAAATGGTCACAGGTTTCGTACGCCTCACGAAAGTTTGATCAGTTTTAACAATAAACAATTACAATTTTCTTAGCTAAGAGGCGACACACACACACACACAAATGCAAAATTAACGTTAATTTTGTATATAATAAATGTGATATACATAAGCATAAAAATTAAGCTTGCAGTTAACAGTTTACAATCCGATGCAATCAAAGAAAAAGTCAGTAATATACCGACGGATTTAAATTTACATTTCGTTTTATAGGCATACTATAAATGTATGTATTTAAGTATTTAATTAATTTAACGCCTTTTTCTCAAACTCACTAATATTGAAATATAATTGTAGATACATATGTATATATTTTGTTGATACTATTTTTTTTTTTTTTTTTTAGTTATTTTTACGTATTTTCCAAAACACTTTGGATAAGTATCCTAGTATCAAGTATCGTAATTGATAAGATAACATGCATTTGCAGATTTAATAACTACAGAAGGGTGTTATGAATATTGATTTCATATTACATATAATTAATGAATGTATGTGTGTGCATCTGTTAGCACAAACTATGCACCTGTGTTGATAATAAGTATAATTCGAATTATTTTCAATTCAGTTTGCATTCAGATGGCGTTAAGTGAACTCTAGAATCACGGAAATGGAAATTATGTACTTGTATTACTTAGATCGCCCTTTGAAGTGCAGCAACAATGTTCTGTGTATTGAATAGTTTGTATCGGATCGGATCGATTAAAACTTGCCAGCTGCCGCTTTACAATCATCATCATATTTTTAAATTAGAATTATTTTCTAAAGCTTATAATAAATATAAGTATGTATGCATGTATATATTTTCTGTTTCCATCTGTGTAACATACCAAATTATTAACAAAAAGATCAGTTAATTTAAATATATAAAATGTGTGTGGCTGTTCAAAACGCTCTCATGAATTGGGTTTGTCTCGCTTGAAGCATGAACCTAATATTTTTGCTTAACCATATCTAGATGTAAAGAAAGAGAGGAAGAGAAAGAGAAAATTATAGTGAACAAATTATAATTATGTTAAATTAAGAATTTCGTAGTCCAAAAAATAAAAAAACGAGGCAGTGTGACCGTCTGATTGAATGTTGAAACAAATATAAAACAATTTAGACAATTGTTCAATTAAAATATGAGTAAAAATGTATTTACAATGTGCTGCAATCCCGTTTTCAATTCACTTTATCGCTATTTTTTTTAGACATGTGCCGAGTGTTCAAGTCTTTAAGAAAAGGGAAAGGGCGTGGCTTCCAATGCATAATGAATCGAATGATTTCATAAGTATAATTATAGTTCTTAGGCAGTGTTACATATAGTGCCCCATCTTAGTATTTTAACTGACTTTAATTGATGATCTGACCTAAAGAATTTGACTTAATGGACGCTCTGGAGTTCGATTTAAGTATGCTAATTATTACA
Source organism: Drosophila quinaria (assembly GCA_035047525.1). Classification (NCBI taxonomy): domain Eukaryota; kingdom Metazoa; phylum Arthropoda; class Insecta; order Diptera; family Drosophilidae; genus Drosophila; species Drosophila quinaria. Next base: position 391,558 of record JAWNPO010000178.1, read on the forward strand.
GAAAGTCAGAGAAAGAGAATTCAACGTTAATGGAAGCAAAACTACAATTTTACTGTGGCTCAGCATATGATATCATATTATCATACATATTCACACATGTTATGTGAGTTTTATCTATTTCGTCGGATTCGATACGTTGTGAAAACGAGTGTCTAAAAATATACGTTTAGGTCCTATAACTGTGCTAATATGCTAGGACTGCTTGTATGTATGTGTGTATACATATACGAGAGCTTACTGCTAGAAAGGTTGTTAAATTGTTGATGCTTTATATCAATTATGTACCATTATTATGTATGTATTGTTCTCCCTGCCAAGTGAGGAGCGCAAAAAGTTAATGTCAATATATGTATATATTGAGGGATTCCATTCCAGAATCAAACTATTCTGTAATACATTCAAAAGTGCTTTACTATGGTTTACAATTTGTTGGTTTTGATTCGTGTTTTTTGTATTTTTAATCTATTTCTGCACAGTTAACAACAAGTTCGATGGTCATAGACGCTTTTGTTTTTTTTAAGTTAAGCTTGTTATTGTACTGCTGCTAAATGTTTTTTGAATAACCTCATATATCGCCTTACATTTGATTCCTCTAGTAGATAATGGTTGGATAACGGCTAACGGGGGCCAACTGTTTATATACCTGGTGTGTATGTGGTCTGTTCTGTTGTGTTCAGCGACGTGTTCTCGTTGGCTGCCACTGGAGCTCCGGTGAATGGATTGACGCCAACCGCAGCATAACTGGGTGGTGGCGTAGCAAAGGCCGGCTGACCGCCAGGTTGCTCTCTTGGTTGAGTGGTGACTGGTGCTCCTCCTGCACTCAGGTTCACATCGTCGAGATCAACGTCCTCCTGTGTGGATAAAGATAAAAAGGTGAGCGAAGGATCGGCTTAAGCATATCATTTGATTCGCTAATATCGCTGGGGTGATGTCGATGTCGACTTGGTGGTGTGATTCTTCAGCATTGTTTAGTCAACGAGTTTCTTTTTCTTTTTTTACCAGTATGCAAAAGCCGTTTACAAAGCGAGTTATCAGTTGAAGTAAGTGTTACAATGCGTTCAGCTCAAGCAAACCAAATATTGCATACGAAATAAAGATATAAATCAAACTAATACTACTTATTGTGTATGTTGTCATGTGTTTATAGCACAATTTCAGCTAGGTGAAAATAAAATGTGAGTTCATTTACCCATTTACCAGCCCCAAAACAGTTCACCAAAGGGCAAAGATGGAGGCTCGTGTCGCTTGATTAATATATCATATAATTTTAGATGTTTTTTGATGATGACTGCTCAAGAATTTGTTCCGCTTTGTGCATTGCGTCATTTTGCAATCGAATTTTGAACACAATTTTCTTATAGAACGGTTAAATTTTGTTACGGTGATTGTGATTGGAGGATTAGTTGTGTGTATCATACAATTGGAGGTGAATATTTCCCTAAGATCATGCGGTACTCGTGCCGGTGTCGTTTCCTATTTCTATACTTACAAGACGTGGCTGCAGTCCCAGATGCGGTGGCAGATCGCTGGCCTCTCGATTGCCATCGGAGCGCTGGGCATTCTTATGACAAAACATATCACATATAAATATATAGATATAGTAGTGATTGATAACAATCGGATCCGATACATATGTATATGCGATATTGTTGAGTCGCGCGCAGACGCATTTGTGTGTGAGGTAGTAGGTGGATATGATGAGTCGATCGAAAGGTAGTTTTGATTTGTTGAAAAAATAAACAAAAATAGAAACGTAAATTTGTTGTTGTACTCTCCTCAAATGCACATTTGTATACAAAAGAAAATTTAATTCAAAGAAAAAGAAGCACATAAATCAAGCAATCTCATTATTAGAAGAAGAATGTGAGACATAAAAAACAAGAAAAACAATTGTCTGCCGGCTTTTAAATAATAATCAAACAAGGGCTTCCGATTTTGTGTACATATCGAATTTCGTTGATATGTGCAATATGATATTCCAAAAATAATTCAAAGTTTAGTAAATATTTATGTAGATAGCACAGAGACGTTGAAGCATTTGATGATTTTCGTGGTGTTCGTATTTATTACAATAAAAAAGAACAGAAAAGAGTAAAAGAACAGATCAAATAAAAATGAAATAAATAAATGATTGTTGAATTGAAATGATCGAAACATTTGTGGGGCTGTTGGTGTTAGTTGTAGTTGTGTTTACCTTTGCAATTGTCAACAAGTTTCGCTGATTGGAAAAGAAAGAAAAACTCAAACTACGTACTTACCCCGAAACTAAGAAAAGGAACATATGAAGTGCAAAGAGAGGCAGTAGTAATAGTAGTAGAAGTCGTAAACGTGAGGGTAGAAAGTCAAACTCAGAAATGAACAAACAATTAAAGCACGTTAATAAAACATCAACTCAAGATAATTTTATACCGTCGACAAATTAGAAATACATTAACAATAAAATACATATACTCAAGGAAATAAAACATTTATTATTGATCGAGTGCCGATAAAGCGATTTGCAAAATGCCAGTTAAATTTAAGCATATGATTAGCTAAAAACTACTTTTGACTAAACAATTGCCTCACAAAAATCATCAAAATGAGTTGAGTCCAGCTGTGTGTGTGTGTGTTTTATTAATTTTAGTTAGTTTGGCTTCCTATGCATTTATGTACAATTAGTGTAGGGATCGGTGTGTGTGTGTGTCTGTGATGATAGCATTTATTACTGTATAAATTTATATTGAAATCGATTGGTTTTCTTGTTTTTTGTTGTCTTTTATTTGTTGGCATTAATTTGAGTCGGGAGGATTAGTTAGTAGGTGGGCAGGGACGCAATCAATAAAGACCAAATCAAACTTCACTCACATTTAAATGTGCATACTGATCGTGCGACTCGTTCACCGGTGGTTTGAACTTGCCGAAACAGAAGTTGCAGCAACAGCAGCAGCAGCAACAGCAGCAGCAACCCGTCACCACAGCGCAGCAAATAACCAAGGCCTGCAAATAGAACCGAAGAAACAGACAAAGCATGAATGGGATTCAATTACCATAGGCTAATCACACAGAACTCACCTTCACCGCTGGCGATGTGACCACAAAGTATGCATTCACATTCTCCTCACCGAACTGCTCGCCAATGTAGAGACCCAGGGAGCCATAATTATCATAGATATTGCGTTTGGTTTGATCGCTCAGTATCGAGTGTGCTCGATTGACCTCCTTGAACTGCGAACAAACAGAGAGAATTACAATTAAATTAAATTAAATATAAATATATATTGTATATGGGCTATTCCGAAAATTTTTAAACCAAGGGCGAAAACTTTATTTTGTGAAAAAACTGCACGTTTTTTAATAATAGTTGATTTTTGTTTTAATAGAATACATTTTTGGGCTTCAAATTACAAAATAAAAAAGGTTTTACGGTGGATTGGTTTTTCATCGCCGAGCATTATCAATTAATTCCTTTTTTTGCCTCTTAATTTCAATATTTCTTGTAAAAAAAAGGGTATTTTCAATGGACAAAAAAGTTGGTAAAACAGTAGTCTGAGTGTTTAGCGTTTAGCTCATCATAAACTTTGTTTCATTTTCATTTATTTAAGATAAAAACTGTATCGAATAGACATTTAATATATATTAATAATTTGAAAGAAAGTATGAGTGTAAAAAGTGTAACGTCCGTACCGTAACGTCCGCAACTGACAAAAACTAGGATTTTTAATTAACAAGACTACTTATCTGTATTTTTGATACTGGATTGATATGGTCATATAGTCCACGTAATTTTTTGTATTTGGATATTTTTTGTTTATAATGCAAAATTCGCTAATATACGCGCAAATGCACGTTAACCTCAAATCGACTTCCATTTTTTGTAACGTCCGCAACCAAACTTTCAGCAAGCCTAATTTTTTTTCCAAAAATAGTTAGGCTTTTATCTTAAAATAGGTTTGATAGCACTCTCAATGAAATGCATTTTCCAGAAACTTACATTAAAATTCACCGATCTGAACGCGAGCTGCAACAGTTTAAACATAAAAATTTGCGTACAAATGTAACGTCCGCAACCCAGGAATAGCCCATATATGCATATATGGTATTGTGGTGTACTTTACCTTATCGGAAGCATCAACGTTGTCAGGGTTTTTATCTGGATGGTACTTAAGTGCAAGTTTTCTGTAAGTCTTCTTGATATCGTCAGCTGTTGCTGTTTTTGGAAGTCCCAATATTTCATACAGCGAATCGCCCGATGTGCTGAAAGATCAAATAGATAATCCAAAATTGAAAATTTCAACTAAAAACTGAATTAGTTACGGGGAAAACCACAACAAATTATCACTAGAACAAATGGTTCACTTTATTGTTTTATTTTGCCAATCAGCGATGAGATCTTAGTTGGCAGAGAGATAGAGAGAGAGCGATCTATTAATCGACTTGCGGCTGGACTATTATTTACTTGCTCTGCTGGGCACGTAGCAAAGAATAACAGGTCGCCTTCAATTCCCATGTTGCTACTCGGGCGATGCCACAGGGCGATGATGACTAAGCGTCGGTCGTTTTTTCCATTTTCGTTGTTTGACATTTCACAGCAACAGTTAGAGTTAAAGGTAATGCAACACGCGATAGAAGCACATAACAGCTGCATACATATGTACATGTATGCATGGAGAGAGAGAGAGAGAGAGAGAGACCAGGAGAGACGCTGAGAGTGGGCGCTACACATTCGACATTGAGCAGGGCGCGGTTGGGCGACAGTCGGACGGATGTCGGATGCGTACGCAGTGGCAACCACTTGGCATTGATGACGCACCCGCAAGGCGAATGCAGCCAAGATGGCAGTAAACGCCACCCGTCAACCAATGCAGAGCCAACTACAGTATGTCGCCTAATTATTTTGACACAGCAAAAGATTCACATATTTCATATTATTAACAAAAACAACAATTCTATTTAAAACAAGTTAAAACAAAAAAGACATTGAGATTCAAAATATAATTAATTCCAGACTACAATTTTGCTAGTAATTGTATTATTTATAAACAAAAAAATTTAATTTTTGAATTTTGTCTTTGGTCATACAATTACTTGTCGTACTGTAACGATGAGTTTTATGTGCACTTCAACTGTAGTGCATATAGATTTTCCAGTCCAGAGTTGGATGTCTGCCTATTTTTATATGTATGTACATATGATGTACATAAATCTATCATCACGGCCCCTCGTGATGCACAATAGATTTGCCAAAGTAGATTCTTCTAGCTTAGCCGCTTATCCATGTCATAGAAAATCGACGTGCTGATAAGGAGAATGAGCCATCGTAATAATTGTCGTAAGGGGAGAGCGGAGGGGGAAATGCAAACCCAATGCCAAGGGGCAGGGGGCAGGAACAAGGCACAAGGTCAAGGGCACGCCACATTAAACACATACACATTAAACGGGCCAATGCATTTTGCTCTTTGAGCCAAACCGATGAGAATTGGGGCAAAGAAATGCCGCTCGAGCATTACTCATATTCGATTTAAAAAAGTATGTAGTACATTTAACTCACATATAAATATACACATATACTTGTATGTACTTATCTGCACACCCGATTTTCAAGTATGCCTGTACCTATGTGTGTGTGAGTATGAATGAGTGCGAGGGCGAATGGGAACACAAGCTGCCAAATATTTAGCGGCTAAAACCAGCTACAACACTCCAATATAAAGTTGTTATACTAGATAACATACATATGCACATATATTTACTGTCGACGTGTGTGTGTGTTTGAGAGCGCACTTGTTGTTATCACAAGTCATCGGCGTTTGAAGCGTGCTTGTGTAATTTCGCTGAGCGAATCACATATTCAATAAATGCCGTCAATTTCTCATCAAAACATGTTTGGTTCGATGTGAGAATGAATGAACATGTAGAAATTAGCAGAATGCACGAACACACACACACACAAACACATCTTAGTTAATGCGCTCTCATTCTCTCTCTCACTCCGCAAATTCTGAGTTTAAGGTTGCGGCCCTTGTTTATCCTAATGCCAATTCAAAGGAATTCAATTCAATTCTCGTTTCAGCTGCTGCTGCTGCCACTGCTGCTTCTGCTTGCTGCTGTTGTTGCGTGGAAAATCAATTGAACGTCGACTGCGCTGCCTTTGGCGCTGGCGTTGGCAACGCGCATCTGCCATCTGCACCATGTATAAATATGTGTATGTATGTGTGCGCAGAAGAGAAAAAAAAGGAATATGAAGAAAAGTGTTTGCAAAATTCAACTTACGACAGTTTTCTTTTATCCATGCCAGCTCCACTCATGTTGCTGCTGTTGTTGCTGCCGCGTACCTCTTTGATACAATGGGACGACTATTGTTAGCAATTATTTATTAACACTAGCTTTTTCTTTGCACGCACTCACAGACTCGGGAAACAACACATTTGTTATATTTGTCACGAAATTGTAAATGACTACGGCTACTTGTATCGTTATCGATTGTTCTGAGTTAGTGTTGGGTTTCTCATGAGTGAGTGAACAAAAAAGAGTTGCTCCCTGAAGAGAGCAAGTGAACATGTTCCTTCCAAATTGTTCTTTATTGCTCAGTTGTTCTTTTTTGCTCTGTTGCTCAGTCTTTGCTCAGTTGTTCAGTCTTGTTCAGTTGCTCAGTTGTTCAGTCTTGTTCAGTTGTTCTGTTTTGCTCATTATCGCTCAGTTGTTCCTATTGCGCACTTTGTTCAAATTTTCTCTGTTCTCTTAGAGCTCTAAGGGCATTTTGCCACAATTTGCGTTTTTGCTCCAAAACTGGCTCTTTTTTTTCCTGTTGGAGCAATTGCACTTATTTTTTTGATCTGGCTCTTTTATTCATCAGATCAGAATCAGCTACTTTGTATAGCTTTAGGTTGGAGTATATACTTATTTTTATTTGATAACATAATCACTACATTAAGATGAAAATGAGAAATACTTTTGAGAAATAACACATACTTCGTGTTATTGCTTTAAGAGTTTTTGAACGAAATATTTTTAATTAATTAACTACAAAAATAACATGAACTGCAAAACAACATTTTTGGCTCTTTTTACGTCAATTTGGCTCATATTTTGTTTGATATATAGCTCAATCAGATATTTTTAAGTAGCAACCGTGCAATACACATTGTCGGATTAGCTTCAAATCTTAATACTTATATAAAGAATTCAAAATGTCGCAAAGTATTGTAAATGTTTATTGAGCTGTTGATTACAGATCAACCTGAGCAGCCATCAGATTTAAATTAAATGTAACGTAGTATATTTTCGATTAGTTGGGTGAGGGGCTTAGTGAATAGCTCAGTGAATAACTAAGCTAATGAGCAATATGAGTGAGCAACTGAGCAGGTGAGCAATTGAATAAGTAAGCAATCTCAGTGAGTTGACTCACCTAAAAAAAAAAAACAAGTGAACATGTTCACCTAAATGAGCAATGTTTACCCAACACTATTCTGAGTCTTTACCGTGCGTGTATGCTTATCGATTGTTCTGACTAATGATGGGTTCGCGCCGTTTGCTAGAGCTGGGGTGCTTAGTGCTTAGTTCAATCGAACTTAAGTTCATTTAGCAATAATTAACCAATCAAATTTATTTCAAAATCAGTTGAATTCCATATATGCAACGATGTATAAAACTCTGTGATAATTCATGTATTCTTTTATAGCACAATAAAAAATAATTAAGTCGTAATTATAAGCATCGAAATGGGCCGTGTAACGCTCGTTTATCAGAGTATCCATTCACTGCAACCTTTGATATTTCTATAGCGGGCAAAAATAAATAAACATGATCAAAAATTAAAAAAAAACTACCTGATTATTAAATTGCATATCAAAATTAGTAATTCAAACTAGTTTTTGGTTATGCAAATTTCAATTATTTGCAATTTCTTAAAAATATGTACACTCGGAAATTGTTTTTAAAACTGATTTTACGAAAAAAGTTATGGCATCTCTTTTGAATAATCGATAACGATAGGTTTTTTATGGCAAAAGTGTGACCATTCAGCTGTAAGTCCAATTAGAATTATGCCGCCTCTCGTCAGTGTTGATTTGGCGGTTGAAATTGTCGGTTGTGTGGAGTGTGTAAGTGAATTTGTATTTTGTGTTTCCCCCAAGGGTCACATCCACCTCGAAAGCAATTGCAGCTGTTACACATTTGAATTTCGCCAAACAAATCAATTCAAATCAAATCGCGCGTGCTGTGTTTCTGTAATTTATAAATATTTCATCAGTTCGCGGACACACATATCCAACTTTTTCTCACCTTTGCATGCTCAACATCTGCGGCGACGTTCGCCAATGTTGGCGGCCCGTTATTGGCAACAGGTGTCAAGCAGGCAAGCAATGTGTTTGTGTCTCTCTCTCTCTCTCTCTCAGCGCGATCGAACTGAATGCAAAGATAGTGCCTATAATATGATGATCCCATCAATTTGGTCAATTTGGGGGCTGGTGCTACCCAGAGATCTATGTCAAAAAGGGGGGACTCATAAATTGTCGCACACTCGTCTGTTGTTTTAATGCAAAATTGCAAACACAAGAGCGCAGAATAGCTAAAAGAATAAATATCTAGTTTTCGACTGTACCGTTCAATTTGTGCGTGTATTTGAGTGCGTGCAATTTTTGTTAAAATCGCTTTGCTCTTTTGCCACACAGAACGTGACAAATTTCTCAATGCACATTATACGGTGGCAACAACAACTGTAAACATTTATATGTACAGTTACTTAAGTAATTGTTTGGTAATTGTTTACTCTTCGCGGATAATTTTTAAAAAAAAAAAAAAAAATACTAACAAAAAGAGGGCAATTTATGATGAATTTAGGTGAAAAAATTTTTAGGGGGTCTCTTCTACTTTTTTTTTAATTGAATTTTAAAATTTTAATAAAACATTAACTTTTTTCATGGTTGCTGTGTGCATGTTGACTGGTTTCGAACGCTTTCCAACACTGCAATTGCTCTCACTCTTCCCCACGTTAATCTTTTGAGCGTTTTCCAACATTGTATATAATCAGTTACCTTTGAAAAATGTGTATATAAAAAAAGCTTATCTAAAATGAGCAATCTCTTTTAACAAAATTTGGTGGTCCTTAAAAGAACCGGCATATCAGTATTTATGGAGTCTTCCAACATAGATTTGTGGGAATCGGAGTATTAACTGTTCTTGCGGGATGTGATCGCGCGCGCGATTTTTTTTTTAAAAAAATTTTCGCCTGCGGCGCTTTTGTTACACATTTCACAACAGACAGTTCACGTTTAAAAATGTTGTGATCGCGTAAGAAGTCTAACAATTCACTTTCAGTTAATTTGTCAAACTAAATAGTGGTCACCGCACAACCTGTTCACGACATTTTTACACAATTTAGCGCAAATACAAATTTTTGTACGGACCCCGTTAAAAACAGTGTTGGAAAACGGCCAAAAACTAACAAGTGAGAGAAAATACAGTGTTGGAAAACGTTCCAATTTAATGAAAGCAACCCTGAAAAGCCCAAAGCAGCCGTGTAAAACACAAAACAAACATGAAAAAATTCATGTTTTATTAAAATTTCAAAATTCATTTAAAAAAAAAGTAGAAGAGACCCCCTAAAAATTTTTTCACCTAAATTCATCATAAATTGCCCTCTTTTTGTTAGTATTTTTTTTTTTTTTTTAAAAATTATCCGCGAAGAGTAAACAATTACCAATTGTTTTTACCAAAAAAACAAAATTTGAATTTTTGAAAAAAAATAATTAAATAAAAAACTAAAAAATATTTGTTCATATGAATTGTTTATTTTTTTATATTTTTTATTTTAAATCTCAACTTGTTTTTTAATTGGCTCAAAGGACCAAAAACAAACAAAAATAAAATATGTAAAGTTTTTATATGGTCAGAACAATTACTTGACTAACTGTAGATACACCGAGTGTACATTCGCATTATTGTATGAATGCGCATAAAATTAATAGAAAAAGTTTACATTTAAGTTAGGCATGTTTTGCAGCCTATTTCAAGGGCCAATCCAGGAGTTCCGTTTGGATCCTGACTCACGTACGCACACCGACGCACATTATACTAGGCTGTGTGAGCGTGTGAGTGTGCGTACAATGTTTGTTTGTGTATGTGCGTATGTAAATACATACATACATGTGTATTTATAGCACAATTAGCAAATTGTCTAAAGTTATAAATTTATGCCAATATCCATATTGCGAATCCAATTAGCATTCGAGCGAAAATAAAGCTATGAAATACGCGTCGCTGGCTTTTACTGTTATACACTTTGGATAGTCAAACCAACCCCAACCCCCCACCCCTCTCCCAAGTCCGCCCACCCGCAAAGTTCCATTTGACAACTGCAAAAAAATACGTATTGACAATTCTTATGCAATTACGCACTGCAACAACAACAACAACGTCCCACTCGATGGTAATTTAAATAAATTTCGTATGCAACGACTAAATAATTGATAAGCGTCATAAAAAATAAACAACAGCAACTACAGCAAAAAAGAAAAACTGAAAGTGAGTACAAATGTAAAAAACCAACAAGAGTCGCCGTTCACACAAACAACAATACGAGTGCAAAGCTCACAATGCATTGCAATTTTTTCCACAATTAAATAATATTCAACGAAAGCCCCAAAACCCCAAAATGAGTCAGTTTCAGTTTCAGGCGCGTGGCGTTGCATGCCTGCGCGTATTTGGTCCGTTGGAGGGAGTGGGACGGGGAGCAGCATCATGAGCATTCCGCGATTGACGGCGCGGCGTTCTCAAAATGTGATCGCCGTCGCAGAGGGTGGCAGCTGGTGTGGTGGAAACAGGAGGGGGAGTCACTGTGTGACTTGTTCATGCTGTTGTTTTTGTAACTCTTCTTCTTCTTTTTCTTGTTGTTTCTGTTGGCCCCAAGCAGTGTTGCCAACTCTTCGGATCATTAAAAAGCTAAACTAGCCTTTGAAAAAAGCTAGAAATAGGCCGAAAAGTTTGTTGGCTGCTAAAAAAAGCGCTAGAGCAGTGATAACGATATTTTTATTGATTTAATTCAGTATTTTTGAAAACTTTTCAAGTCGAAATTAAATGTTATTAATATTATAAAATACGAGTTGAACAGATAAAATGCCTCATGTGTAAAATTCAGTTTAATGTTTGGAGCGGCCATTCTTTTTCGAAGATAAGTTTTAACATTGTTCATGTGACTAAAGACTCTTTCCACCTCTGCGTTCGGCCATGGCAGCGATAAAAGGCTTAGCGCAAATGATGCCAGTGCCGAAAATCTTTTATTTACTGCTGCAACCTTTAAATTGGACCCCTTAATAAGCTGGACGTTCGCGTATGGAAAAAGAATCTCCTCAATACTGGTTGAATTGCTCGAGGATGTGCACAACGGAAAATAGCTATAATTCCCAATAGCCTCTATTTGACAATTTATCCCGCATTTGCCAATTGCAACCCACTAGATCTAGCGCGGATATAGCTAAATTTGAAGCACTGGCCCCAACACCAATTCATAAGCAGAGAGAGGAAGAGAGAGAGTAAGAGATAGAGATATACGCATGCATGCGCGCGTTTTTGCATTTGCTGCTCGCAGTCGCGTCGCTGCTGCTGTCACTGACCATACTCAACGACATATCGACAGCTGTTGTGTTGTTGTTTGTAAAGCTTTGCGAATTTTTAAATTAATAATGGCAATGGACGGACGTTGGCCAAAGCACAATGAGTAACACATAAAGCAGAAAGAATAAAGTGAAAAGCATAAGCTTAACAGCTGGACAAAATTGAATAATGGAAAATAGAATAATTGCTGTTAGTTGGAGTTGTTTTGAAATTTAAGCGTGCACTTTGAGCCCTTCACGATAAGGGGCAAACGTCAGGCAATTATCCTTATCAAATTTCAGTCTTAAAATTTAAATAAGCTCCAACATACACACACTGTTTATAGAACTCATAGCGATGATTAGCAAAAGTGGGCCAAGAGATTATGCAGATTAAGTGGCATGCAGGCAATGTGTGTGCAGCATAAAAATTGCCCGCAAATTACCCGCAAATCACTTGAAATGGGAGGGGCGACCCGCAGTAGCCACCCACGGCAACTGTCACTTGCCACCTGCCACTTGCCACCCAACACCCGCCACCCGACACCCTTGACTTGGCAATGCGCGAATTTAATTAAATTCGTATGCATATACATATGTATGTAGATGGCTTTTCAATCAGTCTAACCGAGCGATCAACAGACCAAGCGACTGACAACCGACAATCCGCTGCAGACTTCAGCTTATCAGTGGCAAAATGCAAAACAGACAAAGACACTGGGACACAATGTGTGTAACTTGGGGCACTGTCTCTGTCTCTGTCTCTTTGTGTGTTGTGGCTTACGGAGGTGTGTATAGTTACTCGCTCAACATTTCAACATTGTACACCTCAACCCGACATATGTTACATTGCGCTTGCCGCTTATCACGACGCTACACTCCACACACTCACCAACAACAACAACAACAACAGCAACAACAACAGCAACAAGAACAACCATGACAACAATGACGACAACAATAAATGGGCCTCACCCATTGGCACAATTTCAGATTGGGGGCTTGGTTGCATGCAGAGTGGCAGGTGAAGGGGGAAAATGGATATGACAAGTGGGAGGGGCAAGTGGATGGGGGGCAGGTGAACAAGTGGGCAGCGGCGGGTAGATGGGTGGGCTGTTCAAATGGCATCCCATAAAAAGGTTCACAAAAAATTAACATAGCCATAAAAACAAATTCGCAAATTGACGGCAAAAAAAGTCAAATAATAAAAATAGAACTAGAATGATAAGTTATCTTTGGCGCGTCGAAAACTTGATACTCTACCAGTCCACTCTGGTAGAGTAATATAAACAAAAAGCTACTTACCTTTTTACAAGTTTTATGAAATTTAGTTATATTGTTTAATGGGAATTACATTTTATATTCAAGCAAAGTTAGATCAGTGTTTGTTATTCTTTTCATCCCAAGTTTTTATCTAAAATAATTTCTGATATTTCTATCTGTTTGTCAAGAAATTAGTTAGTTAGTCAATTAGTTAGTCAAGAAATTAATAAGAAGATAGCATACAGGTAAGAGATAAAATATATATTAACAAAACGAAAGTAACATTTTCAAAGGGAGGCCGAATATTAAATACCCTTGCAGACATCATATTTAAATAAATTGGAAACATTTTTGATTTTGAAGCAACTATTGAAGGATTCTTTACTCCGCTGGAAAGTAAGTTTTTCAGATAGATAATAGACAACGAAATATTTATTTGAATAAGACCGCATCTGAAATATGTTTAGGCAAGGGATATATTTGTTAATTCATAAATTTATTACATCCAGCAATTAATCATACCCCTTTCCTTCATACATTAACAGGGTGCAGGGTAAAGAGCGCTACTGACTTTTTAGCGTGTGGTTGAGTTTTGGACCTATCAACTGTCAGCTAAAACATTTCATTGTGACGTCTCTATATAATGATTGCTACACAAATTTTCCTTATCAGCTTTAATTTGAAATCAACGCATTCGTCGCTCATTAACATAGGAAAACGAATGAAAAAGAAAAAGAGAGAAAGAAAAGTCAAAAGAAAAAGTCAAGTGAAACGAAATGAAAAAACGTTAAATGAAATGAAATTGTTGCGATTTCATTTCTAGTTAGGCCACAGTGGGAGTGTGTGTAATGGCAATATTTTATGGGGAAGCTGCCTGCCGCCTAATGGCCAACAATAGCACACCCAAAAGCCACAGAAAAACAATGGCCAAAGGCAAACATTATTAGGGATTCTTTTGGTTTGGAATGGGAAACGCTGCGGCATCTAATGGGCCACCTACCAGACTCGATTGACTCTCCCTGTTGTGTGAGGGGCTGAGATACACAGAAAAAACCGGGATGAGATCAAACGAATTGAAATACTTTACTAGAATGAAGTACTTCGTGCTCGTCTTAAGAAATTACATAGATTACCGAGATTTTGTGTGTGATTTTAATCCGGAGTCTCGAAACTTTTTCTGTAATCAGGCATCGTAATTGATGATCAAAGTTACCTGTTGAATGCATCTTTTGCCGATTTTAGCATATACAAACAAACATTTCACAATTTAGACTTTGGATTTTGAAATTTTAAAATGTTTTCTTTTTTACTGTGTACTTTTATTTTATGGGCCTGGAAATGGCAAGTGAACCGCCCAGGGAGTCAAATTAAGATCTTAAGCCGGCTAACAACTGAGACATGTTTCTCGGCGCGCGTTTAATGCTCTCTTAACCCGCATTGGGAACTGGGAAAGAGGAAGTTCGAACAGATTTCAGCCTTAAGCCTACAAAAACTGTGATGAGGTAGATAATCTGAGCGGAAGTGGAACCTTAACTGCTAATGAATGAGCAGTCAGCAGGTGAAAACTTTTGTCGCCTACTTTAAGGCGCACTCTTGCCGAAAGCTTTTACTTTGACAGCTTTCTCTTATCAGCGGAGTCTATCGATTGATCATTGGCAATCAATTATCAAATCATTTGTTATCCAAGAAGGCCAAAGACCGACGATAGTTGCGTTTTATAGTTTGAAAGTCATAAATGTTGTATCATGTTTCCGCCCATCTATACTAGACTATATAGTAAACAGTTCTTGTTTTTAAACGAACGTTACGATGGGCACGCAGGCAACTTGGATGATGCAGCATGCGGCAAATTCATGGCCAATAGATTTGCAACATTTAAATGACATTTAGGGTGACTTTCAAGAGATACATACGCACGCCGGGGAAGCGACGAAGCAGGAGGAGTCTCTGGGGCTTAGCTGGGAGGGAGGAAATTGCATCGAGCTGCGCCCAGTTGCCGAGATGCCACAGATGCCGTTGTCGACCCGCTTCAGGAATAAGTCAAGACATAGCTGCACAAAGGAATTTCTTTATAATATCAAATGCAGCAGCAGCTACAACAACAACAACTGAGTCATAAATCCCTAACAACGTTGCGTCTTGGGCGTTAAGCTAAGATCTAGAACAGATTTGTGCTGCTAACTTAAAGCACTCGAATTGAATATTCCACTTTTTAACTTTGGACAAGTCACTCTGATGAGCATCAGAAAAAGTCCTTATCCGACAGAAGTTCCTTGAAAAACATTTAGAAAAAAAGCAAGAAATTAAAGAGAGAGATGACCCGCATGGCGTATACGCAATATGTGTGCACGTGCGTCAAACTTTGAGCCGAGGCGGCCTTTAAATTGATTTTGAAGTAACGAATGAGTCGCACGCCTCGAAGTCCATCAACACTGGGATACTCTCTCTGCCCGTTCCCCATTGTTGCCAACGACTAATGACTCGCTTGCTTCTACTATATTTAGTATTAATTGGGTCGACTTTATTGCCTCAAGCCTCACAAGAATCCAATATGGTAGGCGCCTCTGCCGAAGGGAGGCTGGCTCTGTGTTTCCAGGAAGTAGATGCCCGACTTTGAGTCGACGTTGACGCCCATGAGCAGCGAGGACCAGCGACAGTTCTGGGCACTCATGTCCTCGACAGAAGCGCAACGGGCGGAAACGAAGTCATTTGCGGTTGACCACATTTCCACAGCCAGGTCGAGGGCACGTTCATGGGAGCAGGCATCTGGATCCGACGTGTTCTCGCAACCTGGTTGCTCTTTTCCCCCATTCGGATAGAAGTCCACGTCGCCCAGCTGCTCCATTGTGCCCAATCCCAATCCGAGGCCGTTGGTGTGCACGACTTCCACGAATGCAGCGTCTTTCGATGAGAGTCGATGCGTGAATTTATCACTGACTCCCGATGGATCCAGTGCAGTGATTCGCGGTATCTTCTCGCCCAGCAACTGCTCCACTTGCTCCGCAACAGCCCCGGCCAGGTGTCCACCCTCGGCAAAGCCCACGAGCTGCTGTTGCCTCAGCGGCACATCAAACTGTCGATGCAGCAGGACTATCAGGCTGCTCACGCTGGCCACAATCTCTGACTCGGTAGAAGCATCCGCCAGATCCAGGGCAAACACATTACAGGCCTGTCGCTCCAACAGAGCTGATGTCAGTCCCGAGGAGCTGTTGCCTCGCCACTGGGGAATGGACAGGCTGCAGTGAAATGAAATGAGGGTCAGTTGAGGGTCTGCAGTCGAGTAACTGATGACTCACACTACGGGCTCCAGGGCAAAGAATGATGAGCGCAGCAATGATTCCACCTCCGGTTCGATGCGTTGGGGTGTCTTTGGATTGCGACGCGTGTAGAGCAGATAACCAGGCCCAGCTGCCGCGAAGTCCTCACCTGTGTAGCTGGATATTGCCCAAGTCTGTTCCAAGTGCGCACTGAGATCAGTGAACTCACCTGCAATCACAGGCGGAGCATTGACCACAACCGCAGCCAGGAGAAGGCCGTGCATTACCTTTATGAATCGCATTTTGTTATTAACTGAAAGCAGACCGTCGATGGCATTCCTCGGATTGCCCGATTGTTGCTCGAAGTACGTCGAAGGCGAAGTCGTCGACTGATTAGATTACACTGAGAGCGCGTTTATGGACCACCTTTGCGATAAGGGCCTCTTATCAAATTAACCCACCAGTGACACATCATTGACCACTGTGCATGAACCCGACAGTCACCACACACCTGAGACACCTGTCGCCTCGTCCCTCCACTCCTCCATTCCTCCATCGTGGACAACTTTGGCGTTGGTGCATATTTTGTATATCTCTCACGCCACAAATTGTTATTTATGGCTCTTGTTGTAGTTTGTCAAATTAATCAGCGGCGCAATGTTGCATGGCAAGTAGAAGTAGTCAACTGCCCCCATCTCGTGTCCCTGCCCCTGCCAACTGCCAACTGCACCAATGATTTGCATTGCACGGCTGCAACAAATTGCATTTAATTGCTTGACAGATCAATGGCTTGATTCAGATTCAGCTGCTATCTTGGATGCAAAACACTTTACACATCGAATCTCTTTACCCCTCACCACTCCCTACACAGATAGACAGATACACAGAGAGAAAAAGAAGCTGTACTCATATTGAGAATGAGCTTGAATTAAATATTGGCAATGTTTTACATTTTTGATTGTTTAAACTACGAATAAATAAAAAAGATACTATCTCAAATCAAGGTAAAACTATAGGTCTAATATAAATGATGCATGCAAACTTTTAATACAAGTTCGGAACTCGAGCTATCAAAACCTATTCATAGTAGAAGTTTGTGAAATCCACATATTCATCCAATGTCTTAGAATTCATCATTTAATTTTTAAAATGCTTTCAGAACACAAAATGTTGCCGATAATGAACTTATATTTTTTTTAGTAGGAGATATGTACCTAATAGACAACTCTAAATATATAACTCTAAAGGAAACTATTCTAAGGTTAATTTTTGTCATTCACGCTGATAATCAAGAACATTGTCCTTAGGATTTTTTAAATATTTAAAAATAAATATTTATAAATGTGCGATATTGTATGGTTTTAAAACTTATATTTACACACAAAAATTATTACTTTTTGTTCAAAAATTTGTGAAGAACTATTATTTGCCTAGTTTATTTATTTTCGAAGCAAAGAATTTATTAAGGATTCAACTTAAAATAAAATGAAAACCTAAAAGAAATTACAATTAAATCTAATAATGACGCCAGTCCGACAATATGTGTTCCTATTCTCTCTCAGCTGATACAGATAAAGTATATTGAATAATAGATGCTTAAAAGCTTGACTCAAGCTTGAATTAAATACAGAATATACTTATTTCAAATACGTTTTGAACGAACTACTAGGTTTACTAAAACTAAGAACTCGGACTTATGAAACGGAATCACTAAAATGTAAATTTATAGCTTAATTCAATATTAGTAAGAAATCAATTTTGAAATATAAGTACCAACTACTTAAGAGTTTCTCTCTGTGTAGTTGCAGCTGCAATTGCTCCGTGGGGAGTGCAAGTGCCACTTGGCGTTGCATCCATGTCAGCTGGCAACACAATGGGGCAGTTGTCAGATTGGGCTTGCATTGTCAGCTCTGCTGGGGGGCGGACAGATGGAAGTGGACACACCTAAATTCCATTGGAAAAGTGGCCCTAAGCTGATGATCATTAGACGTAGCTTGGCCAAACATTAACCATGATGACGTATGGGAATTAATGCAGCTGTGGGCATCTCATAGAAATTCAAATTTGAGCAAGTTACTTGACTGGCAACTGGAGCATGAACAACAACTTTGTGGAACGGTTCTCTCTCCCAAAGAAATGCAGACAAAATCGCTTGCGAAATTGTCTGTCAAGTGCACGCGGTGTTGCCAACAGCAACAACAACAACAACAACAAAAATGGGCAAACAATTAAGCAAACAACAGTCACCCCACTTCCCCTCTTTCCCATCCAAAGCACACTTCTTGACGCCTCAATGGGCACGCCAAGAGATTCGGAGCTCAGGCTAGATTTATGGATAAACGCGCGTTATTAAACGAAGGCCGACGGCGGCCCATTAATAACAAGGCCCAATACCCAGCAGAGTGTGTGTGGAGGGGGGGAGAGGGAGGGGGGAGGAGTGGGTTGTCTCTTTGTATTAACATAAGCTAAGAGAAAGCGATATGGAGCACAGTTCCAGCACGCACTCAATACAATGATGATAAGCCAAGTGAAAGAATTGTAGCATATTCTGTGTGTGTGTGTGTGTAGAGATGAATGCAGCAAATCAGAGGGAGATAAAGAGAGCGAGAGAGAGAGAGAGAGAGAGAGAGAGAGGGGTCAAAGGGAAAGTCAATATGCCGGGTGTGCGAACTTTGAAGGACTGGAAGTTGAAGTTGAAAGCGATTCAATATAATAAATGACTGTCATAGCATTGCTGCAAGTTCGAAGGCTCTGTCAATATCACGCATACGCAGGGTATGAGTCCCGCTCCCCCTCTCGCCACAAATCCACAAATCAGGACAAGAAGCAATCCCAGTGGAAAGTGGAGGAAAACTTTGGAAAAGGGCGTGTGAAAAGAAGCAATCAACAATATCTCCGAGCCAAGTGTGAATCCAAACAAAGACATTTTGATGGCGGGTGGGCGTTGAGGGGGGAAAGGGTAGGTCTGAGCTATCAGTGACTTTCATGTATGTAGCTTTTTTTGTTTATTGCAAGCAAGTAAAATAGCGAGTGGAAATCATTTTTGATGTGCCGCAATTTCTCATAAAAATTTCATTACTTGCTTTGGATGTTTGATGAGCAAAGGACGAAAAAAGGGGCTGACGATTCTCAGCAATGACTGGGACAAGTCTCCAGCCTGGACATAATCAATTAGTGTCTTAGGTTTTCATATATGCACAAGCAAATATCTTTATATATCCACTGACTTTCAAGAAACGACCCCAAGATCCAGCCATAAAAGGGCTACTGACAAGAAGCCTGCGTGTCTATACATAAAATCTAGTTTCTATGCGTGTCTGTTGTATGTGTGTGTGTGTGAGTGTGTGTGTGTGTGTGTAAGTGCGTGTGTAGATGGTTGTTGAGTGTAGGATGTTGGGAAAGTTAAATAAGATGCAAGCTGAACTGGCCTTGATTAAAGAAGTTGCACGCAGGCAGAAGACGAATCGAAGTGGGGAGGAGTGAATGTAATTAACAACGAGAAGGAGCAGGAGCAGCTGTTGTCACAGCTCAAAGTTCAACAAAAATGTTGCAACACGCCAAAGGACCCTCTTACAAGGACACAGCCGGAACGAAAGCTGCCGCACTTCAATTCCAATTAAATTAAACGAATCGACAAGGACTCCACTTCCTCCACTTGCAGCATCGATCTCTCCCACCCTCCATCCCATCGTCTGTCGCTCAATCACCCTCGTGGCGCGTAATGTTGAGTACATCCCGTCCAGGTTTAATGCACTGCATCGCACCAAAGAGTCTTCATGCTCAACGCTATTCCGGAGGATTGTTGCTGTGCCTGATCTGTCTCTATCAGTTGACTTCTTGCCATGCTGAGGTCTTCACCCTGGGCTACCTTACGGGCTCCCAACGTCGGCCTGGTAATCTGGACTACCAACGACCCGGAATTACCATCTCCGGAGCCATTTCTCTGGCTGTTGAGCAGGTCAATGCCGGCAGATTGCGGACGTTGGGCCACTCCCTGGAGTTCGTTGTGGCGGAGACGTTTGGGGACGAGGTCGCCAGCATTCGACAGACGGCGGCACTCTGGACTCAGCAAGTTGCCGCCTACATTGGACCGCAGGAGACTTGTGTGCATGAGGGTCGCATGGCGGCTGCCTTCAATCTTCCCATGATATCCTATGTAGGTGCCTTTTTCCCTTTCTTTGCACGAATGCCATGTATATGTGTCTATCTCGCCAGTACTGCACACATCGCGATCCCTCCAACAAGCTGGACTTTCCAACATTTGCCAGAACTCGACCCCCGGACACGCAGATCTCCAAGTCAGTGGTCGCACTATTGTTGGCCTTCAACTGGACCCAGGTGAGCTTCCTGTATCTGGACGATGCCAGCAGCCAGTACCAACCCGTGGCAGAGACCATACTCAGCACCCTGAGCGGGGCAGGGGTCACAGTGCGCGACATTCGCACCTGGAACACCATTTATCACCACGGATTCATGGCCAACCCGTTTGACGTTCTCGTGGAACAAACTCATGCGAATACACGCAGTAAGTAGAACAATGTCTTAACAGTACTTTCGTTTTTTAAAACCCTCTACTAAACAATAACAAAATTGGTCTATGAGTGTGGACTAGATCAAGTTTGTTTTAAACGCTTTTCCGTCCCAGTGAATTTGTATCCATCACACTCACAGTTTTAAAGACAGAACTTACTGGGTGATTGACAATTTCTTATATTATCTATATTCTATTAAGAATAAATCCTTCTTAATCTAATATAAATCGAAAATATATAACGTTATTTAAAGCTTTACATTTTAATTTTAAAGAGTCTTAAGATTATAGAAGTGTGCAGTACATTTTTTTAACGTTAATTCAATATTTACATATCTAAATTGTTAACGGGTGACAACCAGGCATTAACACATCCACCGAAACCGTAACCGTTATCCGCTGTTGTCGTTATGATTTTGAAATTAAGTTTGATTTATTATTTGATAATGGGATCATTAAGAAAATTTTCTTTTTAAAAATTAAGTTATTTGATTGTTATTTTTTTGATTAATATATTTTCAACATTTGTACAACTTATTATTTTATAGCTTTGGTGAACTGAAAATATACAGATATTTAGAAATAGCTACATTCAGACAAAAAATGAAGAATTTCGTACTTAAACAGATTTGAAAAGCTCACCAAGTTCAGATTCCCATAACTGATTATAACAAATGCAGGCTATCTTAAAATTTGATTTAAAGTAAAACAGTTAAGTACACGAAAGTCTAAATAACTAATTAATAAATTTATATCTTGAAACATACTGTATTAAGAACACAGTAGTCTTATATTTTTAGAAAAATGTTTAGTATAAAATCACTGTTGTATCTGAAGGTATTTCAAACAAACTTAAATCATATACATATGTATGTTTGGCATGGTTTAATATATTCCGACTTCTAAGTATTAGTCATACATATAGCTGTCATATGTAGGAACGGTAGTTAAAAATTCAAAGACGTTTTATACTTAATTCAAGAATAATAGCGCACATCAATCTTGAAATTTTTAAAACAAAACGGATGTAACTTTTACGATACCGATAAACAAAATATTTGGCTAACCGAAACCAAGACTTTAGCTCAAACGATGCCGTAACTGAAACTGAATCCGATATTCTTTTCGGTTTGAAACTCGGATTTGACTTAGTCTTATTGTCTTATAATTGAAATGATTTTGTTCTAGTCTACTTGGTGCTGGGACACTACTATGAGCACGTGGGGTTGATGGTCAGTCTGCAGCGGAGGGGTCTCCTGGCGAATGGCGACTACTTCGTGGTGGGCATCGACATTGAGCAGTACGACACGGCCAAACCGGAGAAGTATCTGCGTGGCATGCTGATGGAGAAAGTGGAGCCGCTGGCGGCAGTGGCATTTCAGTCCTATCTCGGCATTGTGCCAACTGCCCCCGTTTCCTTTGCCACATTCGCCAACGAGGTGAGCTCCATGACCTCCAAGGCCCGTCAATTGGCACCCTGATTGATGTGATGTGTTTTCTTTATTGCTCCCCCGATTAGGTTAACAAATACATGGAACGAGCGCCCTTCAATTTCCCCAATCCCCTGGGTCTTTTCGGTGCTGCAAAGCAGGTTGGCCTAAACTCTCTTTCGGCTCACTTTCCACTCACATGATTTAACTTGAAATTCCAATACCGTTGCCAGATAAGCGCCGAGGCGGCCTATCTCTACGATGCCGTTCATCTCTATGCCAATGCCCTGCTGTCCGTCCTGGAGGCCGGAGGAAGGCCCAAAAACGGCAGCGCCATTGTGGCGGCCATCAAGGGCTCTCGGTATCTCAGCGCCATGGGGTGAGTATCCATATCGCATCTGCGGAATCAGCACTAAATGTATCACCTACCGAAAAGTTACCATGTGTACATCGATGAGAACGGCGACGCGGCCGGCAATTATACGGTATTAGTGAGAGGAAGAGTCCTCAACAATCGAAACCAGACGGTGTTGGGTCTGATTCCAGCGGGAACTTTCAGCCACAAGAGCTTCAACAGCAGCAGCAGCAGCAACAACGATGCACTGCCCGTAAGTAATCCTGGAATTGGTCGCTTCCCATCTCTTCTTAAAATACTCTTGCATCCTCTAATGCCTGCTCTATGCCCCTTAGAAGCAGGTAAGTGCTTTAGCCTAGCAAACCATCAGTGTGACAATCTCTGCACCTGCCTTTCTCATAATCATCTTTCTCCGTTTCCCTGCAGGATCTGAACATGTACCGTCGCATCGATTGGGTGGGTGGCGCACGTCCAGCGGCAGCTCCACGTTGCGGCTTTGGGGGCGAGAACTGTGTCAGTAAGTTGAAGATTGTTATTATTGTTATTCACCTTCATTATGCTGAACTTAGACTACGACCCCTGTTGCAAAAATATTGAATGTTACAAAAACTAAACTAAACTAAATTGGTAAGGAGACGAGAGAGATGGGGAGTTTACTGGGACAGGAAATAGAATTGACTACAAAACGAGAGAGATACCGGCTTAATTATAGCGATTTTCATTTTAATATTTTACTAAATCTGGCTTCACACGATCACTTTTTCAGCGACACTTTTCGTCAAAAGCTGTCCGCGACGCTCACCATCGCATTCACGTTCTATTCCATCGGTGAGCGTCAGTTTTTCACCGAGGCTTTGAAATTTTGTGTGGTTACACGACAAGGACAGCTTTTTGACGAAAAGGGTCGGTGAAAAAGTGCTCGTGTGAAGCCAGCTTAAGGGATGCGATATGAGATTTAGATTAATATTTGTAGATATCAGGGTAAACCTAAACAGTCAGGAGAGGAAACAGAGATACGATGAATTTCTTACATTGAATTTTTCATGGCGAAAACAATATATTAATCGACTCTTGAAAATTAAATGACTCAACTAATATTATTCTGCAATTTGTATTCCCATCTAATAGATTATACTGGTGAAATCTCGGCAGGCATCGCTGGAGGCGCTCTGCTCCTGTTGGGACTCGTCGCGCTGGTGCTCTATCGCAATTGGCGCTACGAACAGGAGCTGGACAGTCTGCTCTGGAAGATTGACTTTCGCGAAGTTCAGGTGCATGAGAACGAGCGGGAGCAACAGAGTCTGAAGCAAACTCGAGTAAGTCATCAGAGGGGCAGGATGAAGCAGACTAGGAATAGAATTAGGAATAGAATTGTGCAAAACATCTTTCCTGCCTTTTGCATGTCTGACAGTATTTCATAAATCAATTGCCGCGTCGTCTTCCTTCGCAGTCCACCCATCCGCTAATCCGCACCAGCCAGGTTAGCCTCAGCTCCAATCCCGATGCTGATTTCCGCTACACGACCATTTTCACCCCCATCGGACTCTATAAGGGGCAGCTCTATGCCATCAAGAAGGTTCGCAAGAAAAGCGTAGATATCACACGCGAGATGAAGAAAGAATTGAAGCTGGTAAGCAACGGCAGCTCTAGATCTTACCAGGCTTAGTTTCTACATTCCCACTCTCCATGTCGTCCCCAGCTGAGGGATGCCCGACACGACAACGTATGTGCATTTATCGGCGCCTGCACCGAGCCACCCAACATCTGCATCATCAGCGAATATTGCACTCGGGGCAGTCTTAAGGTCAGTGCGATTCAATCGAAGGCAAGTGAGACTTTCCTGCCACTAACCACCCCTATTCTTGCAGGACATACTGGAGAACGAGGACGTCAAGCTGGACAACATGTTCATTGCCTCCATGGTGGCGGACATTATACGCGTGAGTGCTGCTGCTGTGTAACATTATACTAATGGCATCCCCAACCCAACCCCAATCATTTATATACCGACACTGAAAAAAAAGATTACTTTCTAAAATCATAAAGCATTCATCTTAAATATTTTATTCTTGAAAAAAGAAAAGTTTAAGAACAAATTACTAAAACCAAGAATATTAATCTAAAAAATCGTAATATAAGAATCTTTGATCTTTTCCTCTTAAAATAAGAAAAAAAATCTTAAAATTTTGTCCCCTTTTGAGGCTTAAAATACACAACTGGTTCTGGCGTCTCAAAGATGACATTAAGCTTGGATCGCTGGTCAAGTCAGTAAAGCGGTACTGATGATAGAGATTGGCATCTCTTGAAACAGCTGTGTTCCTAGCCATATTGTTGTTTGTTGTTTAGTGTCATATCGATCATTACTAGACCTCAAGTTAACGAAAACTTACTTCATTCTTCTTAAAATGTTAAGAAGCTTAATCTTTGTTTGAGACTTTTTGTCTTGAGTATTCAAAACTTTTTGATCTATAAATAAGAACATATAATCTTAAAAAAATACTAAGATTTGTGGTCTTGAAAATATAAAAATTTATAAGAACTTGGTCATAATTGAAATGTTCTTAGAATCAAGCTGTGTTTTCTTACTTCAAGATTTCTTAGTT
This sequence comes from Drosophila quinaria, assembly GCA_035047525.1. Lineage (NCBI taxonomy): Eukaryota > Metazoa > Arthropoda > Insecta > Diptera > Drosophilidae > Drosophila > Drosophila quinaria. The sequence goes on from JAWNPO010000178.1 coordinate 416,567, forward strand.
CTGAGACCAAATTCTTGATTTTAGATCCTTTTTTATCAGTGTACCTTTACCCGCTTTCCATCCATCACATGCTCGCACTGCTCTCATCATCATTTACTGTGTGTGTGTGTGATTCCAACATTGTGGCTTCCGCAGGGCGTCATCTACTTGCACGAATCGCCCATCCGGTTCCACGGCTCGCTGTGCACATCCAATTGCCTGGTCGACTCCCGTTGGGTGGTCAAGCTGACGGACTTTGGTTTGTTTGCATTCAAGCAGGGCATCGAGGACAGCTCCACAGATATGCAGCACATGTCGGCCAAGTGTCTCAGTAACTGCCGGTGTTTCTCCAAACTATCTCACGGTACTAATGCTATTCTTTCCCAGAGTTGCTGTACAGAGCTCCAGAGCTGCTGAGGCAAGGTCCATCCTCGCTGGTAATGGGCACACAGCGGGGAGATGCCTATTCCTTTGCCATTATACTCTACGAGATGCATGTGCGGCGAGGTCCATTTGGGGAGACGGGTCTGACTCCCATGCAGTGTCTTCAGAAGGTTATGCAGCCCCAGGATCAGGTGCATCCCTACCGACCATCGCTGCAGCCACTGGAGACGGCCTTTGATTGCGTCAGCGAGTGTCTGCGCGAGTGTTGGGCCGAGCGTCCCGAGGATCGACCCGAGTTCAAGACGATACGCACCAAGCTGAGGCCGCTTCGGAAGGGAATGAGGCCCAACATCTTTGACAATATGATGGCCATGATGGAGAAGTATGCCAACAACCTGGAGGCCCTGGTTGACGATCGCACGGATCAGCTGCAGGAAGAAAAAAAGAAGACTGATGCGCTGCTGCACGAGATGCTGCCGCGCTGCGTGTCCGATCAGCTGAAGAAGGGCCACAAAGTGGATCCGGAGCACTACGAACAGGTCACCATCTATTTTAGCGACATTGTCGGTTTTACCGCCATGTCAGCAGAGAGCTCGCCCCTACAAGTGGTCGACTTCCTCAATGATCTCTACACCTGCTTTGATTCCATCATCGGCCACTACGATGTCTACAAGGTGAGATTCCCCACTCCCAAAGCATCCCCAGTGCATCAACTATCTTCTAATGCAGGTGGAAACCATTGGCGATGCCTACATGGTCGTATCGGGTCTGCCCCTACGCAATGGAGATCTGCATGCCGCCGAGATCGCCACCATGTCGTTGCACTTGCTCAGCGCCGTATCCGAGTTTAAGATTCGCCACCGACCCACCAACCGGCTATTGCTCCGCATCGGCATCCACTCTGGACCCGTCTGCGCCGGCGTCGTTGGACTGAAGATGCCGCGCTACTGCCTCTTTGGGGATACCGTCAACACAGCCTCTCGCATGGAGTCAAGCGGAGTGCCGCTGAAGATTCATTGCAGCTGGCAGTGCAGGCAACTGTTGGACCGACTGGGTGGCTATCAGTGCCAAGAGCGCGGAGTAATCTCGATGAAGGGGAAGGGCGAGCAACGCACTTACTGGCTAATGGGCGAGGACGAGGAGGCGCGAGTGCGTCGCACCTACGAGCGCTCACAGCGGCGTGGCTCGCGGGCACTCAACAAGTTCATCCAGGGCACCATTAAGCAGGCCCAGGAGCAGGCCAACGAATGTGGGATACGCTCTTCGTTGAAGCAAAAGACCCTGACCCGATCCTCCAGTCTTGAGTCGCCCAAAAAACTCCGCTTTGCGGCTGGAAATATGTTGGAGCATCACCGCTATCACAGGTCTCGTAATTCACTGTATTCTCTACTATCCTCTGGCAATAACAAGGCTTCAATCTTACAGTGACGAGGCTTTGCTGGAGGTGGACTCTTACACCGGCCTGCGACGTTCCTCTGGCGGCTCCACGCACTCGCGCTATGAGGAGTCAACGCTATCCTGTCAAAGCATCGAGCACCTGGAAGCGGTGGATCACAGGCGGCGACCCTCTTCCTACCCCACGGCCAACACGCCACTGCTGCTGAATCACGTGGAGGTCTGAGCGGATTGAGGAGTACATAAGCCAACCAAATACAGGAATCATAACTAGTAGAATTTGTCATCAGTATATTTAGCCAAGTATTAGCGTGGTGTTTAGTCCTTGTCCCGTTGCTTTAAGTGTTGTTTGAGCCCCGATCTCGATCGTCTTGTCTCCTTACATATTCCCAGTAAGGCTGCGCGCACACTGGGAGCTGAAAGCGAAGCGTAGAGCGAAGCTTAGAGGCGAGCTTATCAGAAGAACGCACACTGAAAGCTTAGTTTAAAGCTACGTCCTCCTCTCTGTTTGATCGATCAAGCATGTTTGCTTATTCAGCCGCTGAGCTGAGCTTTTTCATTATTATTTGAAATGGATCTGGAAACACTTATCAGTGAAATTGTGCAAAACCCACCAGTGTGGGATAAGTATAAATTTAGTTATAATGCAGCAAGTTGCAAAGTATATATGTACTTATGTATGGGTATTTGTGTTTTAAGAAAAGTACAGTATTAACATGCAAATACATTTTTGTATAGGTACATTAAATTTATTAAATTTGTTTTGAAATAAGAAAAAGTTGCTGTTGACGCTTGGAAGCTATATTGGTTGAAAACACTGAAGTGAGCGTCAGCATCAGCTTCAGTTTAAGCTTTCTGTGTGCGCGGCCTATAAAGCTCTGAGCTGTAAGCTCCGCTTTCAGCTGCCAGTGTGCGCGCAGCCTAAGATCGGAGGAATCGGAGGTAGCAGAAGCTCGCTGTAGATGTTATGTGGAGTTCGTAGAATCAGCCTATTGTGAGAGTGATTATAAATCTAGTCGTTGCATAAACAAATACGCTAGTTAAGCGGGTAACTTAATCTTAAATTAAATAAAATAAATCACTTAGTCAGGTTAATTTACTTTGCATAAATAGTAGAATGTATGCTAAATTAGTGGGAGTCATTTATTTATATAGTTTTATTTCAATTGTTTGTCGTCTTGAAGACATTTGCTATTATAATTGTATTGTATTGTGTTTTGTATTATATTATATTATATGTAAATCAAACTTAACGATTTTATAAGTACTCGAGTTTAAAACCAATTTGTGCATTTCATTGCGGGATCTAAATAGCTAATTTCTTCCCTTTTCCAATATTTGAACTCTTGCGAAAGCCAGCTTGCAAAAATATCAAATTGTTTGTATAGTTATAAATACGTTTTATGTAATTTCTAATAGGGAATTTTAATTTGATTGCTTTTGTTTACTTAGTTTTTATAGATATATGAATTCATATGTATGTATATGTTGTGTTCTCTCTTTTTTTTCTTTTTGTGTGTTTTTTTTATTTTTTTGATAAGCCACAAGCTTTAAAGCGCACTTTAATGCATAAAATGTATTTTGTTAATTTTTGTAATTACATAATTTCGAAAATACTTTGCCATCATTTTTGTGGTCGAATAATAACAACGTTCATTAAATATATTATTACAATATATGTACTACTCAATTCAACAAGTCACTAAATAACAATCTTGTACAAATCTAGGTATCTATAATTCTTTGATTCGATTTTTCATATCAAAATGCTTGCAACAACAATTCATCTACATAAAATATAAATATACATATGAATGCCTTTCAAGTTACTCACAAAAGTTAAACATACGTGTATGTAAATGATCATAGTTTATAACTATAACTATAATTCTCAATTATTGTACGACTGCCAAAGCATTTGCAATTCGGCTGCTCGTTTCGGTACAAAACTAACAAATGGAGTTCAACTTCCACTTAACGGTTAACAAATGTGTTTATAAATATTTGTAAATACGCTTTATACTCGTACATACATATGCAAATATATAAATATACACATACATATGTGGATAATGCTTAAATGCGTCTCTGAAAAAATAGTGTATCAACAATTTTACGTTTTCTATATTTATTTCGTGTTTTTTCTTTTTGTTTTGCTTTTTGATTAGTTCATTTTTGCATTCAAACTACAAAAATGGCTCAACAATTAATTAAGCAGCATTAAAGCCAATAATCTTTTAGTTTTGCATAGACAATAGAGGTCTGCATGGCTGCAGTCAAAACGTCAAATGAGACACTCATGCCCAACTGAATTAAATGAGTTCTTACAATGAATTGAATGAATGAATTAAAACCGAAAACTTCACATTCAAAAAAGGCAGACTGAATTGAATGACAAAATAATTGAAAAAACGAGTTAGGGGAATAAATGCCGTAATTTTAGTTTCATTTAATTTAAAGTAAAAATCTAATCACGAAAATATTTGTATGCCCCAAAATTTCTGATATCCAATACTAACTGCATCATATAACTTATTAAAAAAAAGTTGTAATCTAAGTACTCTGAAAATCTTTCCTTCATTCGTTTCTCGTTTAATGTCCAAAATGAGAACCGGATCTTTGAATTTATTCCACTCAGGGAACTGAATTAAACTCACGAGTACTCAGAGACGCTCAAGTTTGAATGCAGCCGTGCAGACCTCTAATAGACAGGTTAAGAGAGTAGCTAACGATTCCTGGACAATAGTTTTATGAAACTACATTAGTTTAGGAGCAACCTTTCGAGCTAATTGTGGCTCCATCTGTTTGAGAACGAACTCAATGATTAGCAAATGGTTTGTAATAATACATCCTTGCATTGGTACCAATCTGATCATACTAGGAATATTGCTGACCTTTGGCCAGGGATCCGACAGGACAGGTTAATAGATGGGAAAAGAACACCCACAGTAATGGTCCCACTCGACACTCCCAAAGCAATGTGCTCCCATGAATCCCCTTAACTACTGATTGATTATTGCAATCGTTGGACTCAACACAAATGCAAATACACATATATATCAAGAGAAATAAAAGATTGCCACAACACTGGACAAAAAGTGCTCCAAGAGGTGCAGGTCGCGCGCGCGTGATTCAAATGGGTGCAAATGGATTAGAAGCATACTCCAGTGGACGGAGTGAATGCCGTGATGCGATCAGCCTTGGGCTTCATCTGAACTTCTTGGCTAGGCTGGTCGATCTGTTGGGAACAGAGGGGACTATGTTAGATTGTGTCCAGTGCATTCATACCATGGCCATAATACCTTTTGATACCGTGCCGTGGACTGGATGGAGGCGTATGGCAAGGTGACGGTGGTGCTGATCCGCCAGATGAACCGCGTGACGAAGCGATCGACAAAGTGGAGGCACGTGGCGCCGTGCAGCCCAAATATATGGCCGATCCCTTGTCAATCTCGCGCAGATCAACGCGCGACCCGTGGGCAGAGGAGGGCACCGAACCTGTCAATTCAACTGCGAGTTCAGTTCCGAGCTGTACATCCTCCAGGTGAATACCTACCCGTGTACGCATGCAAACCCGCCGGACTGCTGCGGGGACGTACCCCGAATCCACTCACAGTGCTGGCGCTGCGCTGCAGCTGTGCGTTCCCTCCATTACTCTCCGTGGCCGCCGGCTCCTTGCGGGCTCCAGCACTGCTTACTCGCCCCGTTCCCGCTGCCGTTCCCACTCCCGATCCCGTCCCGCCAGTGGAGCTGCCTCTGCCAGCTGCCTTAAGGCTTTGGCGCGAGGGAGAGCGCTGGAGTTGCTGCTGTCGCTGCTGCTGTTCGCGTCGCGCATCCTCAATGGCTGCCGCGTACTCAGCAGCCTCGCTGGAGGTAGAAGGATTGCTGCTCGCAAGTGGCAGCTGGCAAGCAACCTCGTCCTCGGGAATACGCTGGTTGCCCACCGAGCGGCGCGGAAGCGGCGAGTGCTTGGGCGACGTGGGGCAGGACTGGGCGGTGGCACCGACGACACTGCCGCCGGCGGCGCTGGCCACACTCAGCATGCTGGGGGAGGAGCTGGTGTTGGCATTCGTGGACTGGGCACGCAGCCGCGAGTGCTGGGACGCGGTCGAAGGACGACGCCGGAACAGCCCCTTGCTGGGGTCCATGTTGCAGACGCCTGCGAGGAACAGAGGGAACAGAGAGAACAGAAATGCGAAACTTGAGTGACAAACGCAGGAGTCAAGAATTTTATTGCTTCGATTAAAAGTAATGTCCAATTAGTGCTTGGGCTTGGGTTTCCGGTGGGTTTGCTTGACGGAAGATTTACGAGGCGACTTGGGCTTGGTCTGCTTCCGAGAGATCGGGCTCATTTCGCGGCAGCCAGGAGGAGTGTCATCTCGCCCATCTCGCTCATCGTGTGACGTACCCACGTCCAGGTTTTTAACAAAGCGACCAGCGTTCACTTCGGCTGTGTAATAGATCACATTGGGCATGATCTCCTCGCCCGAACTGCTGCTGCTGGAGAAGCTGCTGGTGTCGTCGTTCCGTTCGGTCTCGGTTTCACTTGACGGAATCTCGTCACTACTTGGTGGCTCGAAGGTGTGCTTTTTCCACTTGTCGACAATGAACTGCAGAGTGTAGGCAATGGGCGGAGTACCAGCCGACCCGTTACCCTCGGGCGCCACCATGGACATGCTGCACATGGTGAAGGGGACAATGCTCGCACCTGTGGGACACTTTTCACCGCGGGAACAGTTGCCCTCGCAGATGTCTCGGTTCTGCAATAGCTCCTGGTAGTTGTCCAGCGCCAGGCCGCACTTGATCCGGTCCAGTTGCTCCAGTGCCGATGAGGGGAAGCGCTCTCTCAGCCGCCGCCGTTCCTCGGACAGCTTGTATTGCTCGAACTCCAGCAGCTGAGTCTGGAATCCAGTGTTCGGATTGGCCACTGCGCGACCAGCGCGCACCACCTTCAAGGCCTCCTTCCAGTTGAGATGCGTGGCCGTCATGATGTAGGCCACGGCGACGGTCACCGAGCGGGACATCCCCGCCAGACAGTGGATCAGTACGTTGCCCTCGCGCAGTCGTGCCGCGTGGATAAAGTCATTGCAGACGGAGAAGTATTGCGATAGGTTCTGATCTGGCGTATCCGAGGCCATCACGCATAGATAGTGCTTGTCCTGCAAGTGTCAAGAGAGGAGATCGGGTTACAACTGGATTCGATTCGATGTTGGTGAGGGTTATGCCTACCGGCAGCAGACGCCTTGGACTGTCATGTATGGCAATGATGTGCGAGATTTTGAACCTCTCCAGCTGCTGGTGATCCTTGGAGTCGCGGTAGTTGCCCACATACAGTCCCGGCAAGACCTATGTATAATAGGAAGAAAGTAACCATATCTTTATTTGTTTACGAGGAATTATCTACTATACTATTTACATTTCCCATATGCCAATTCATGCCCTTCGATTCTGTACTAAAGACTCTTCAAGTTTGTGTGTTTATTGAATTTGTTTATTTCGAAAAACTATTGTGTTGATTTCTCTTTTGTTGCTATGGGCAACTGACAAGTGGCCTTGACAACTATCTCTCAGGGCCTCTCTCACAATATGACTTTTAAGTGAAATAATGCACTTTGCTGCATTATCAATTGACAAACTTTCTATTTCGATTATCGGTAGCGATAAATACGATGCAGGTTTTGCCAGGGTCTCTAAACACATCTGCAACCCTTTAGGGGTTACCCCCACTTATAATTAAAAAATATACTAAAAATACGTCCATACATTTTAAAGTCGATCCGACCAAAATTTACTGAGATATGAGCGTTGAAAGAGAGGAATGTTCGACTGAAATTGGAACTTTAAACGCGTTTTTCTGGAAATGACATTTTTCTGTTATTTAACTAAATCCAACGACATTTCTTGATTCAGATGAGCCTGTTCGTTAAAACTTTGGACACCGCAAAAAGTAAAAATTAAAAACAATATTTTTGTTTTGAAACGTCATTGTGCAATATTCTTCAAAAAAAAATTACTGAAAGGTATTCAATGTACATATGTACTTTAAGATGACATAATGGTCATTTGAAAAAGTTTCGTAAATAAATTCACGAAAATTTCCAATTTTCGTGGCGCTAAAAGTGGGAGTGACCCCTTAACTAATATTCGATTGACATTTAAATATAATTAGCATATATCCCTTTGAAAATGAGACCTGAAAAAATGGGATTTTCCCCCTTTATAAAAGATATTTTTTTTTTTTTTTAAAAAAAAAAAAAAAAAAAAAATATAAAAAATTTTTTTTTTTTTTTTTTTTTAATAAATTAATATATTATATTTTTATTTATAACCCAAATAGTTTTGAATTTAGTTGAAAATTTGGCAGTTAATATATTGCAACTAAAAGGTATCAGTGCCAAAAGGAAAACTTAGTTTTTAAACAATAACTGAAATATATTTAGTATCAAGCATCTTGGTTGAACAACTGAAATTAGACAAAATTGAACCTGAAATTTTGTTCAGTTTACTGTATATTTACATTACTTGCTGTAACAAAAAATGACTACAAATGCAGTTTAATACAAAAATATAAATATTAATCGTGTTCTATCAAACAGTTTGTTATTTGTTTGCGAACATTTGCGATTTCTGCTTTAAATGGCATTGAAAATGTTTATTTCAAAGTTTTGTTGATGTGCTCAATTTAGCCGAGCTTGTGGACGGAAGGAAGGAACTTACCTTGTTCATGCCATTTCCCATGTTTCTTCATTTAAATGTTGGGTCCACCCTTCGTCAATTGTCAATGAAATTTACCAAAAATGCTGAAAGTACAATAAACAAACAGGGAGAATCCTTTAAGTATTTGACAAGTTCAGGGCAAGTTTGGTTTCAAGGCTAAAGTCAAAGTTAATGCGATGGCGGCAAACACGGTATAGGGCATAAGGCATAAGGCATATGGCGTATGGCATGTCCTCATCACCGGGTTTGTCTGTCTAGGCTATTGTTGTGGCTGCCCCTGATGAAAGTGCAAGTGGCAGCTGTTGCAGTGGCAGTTCCGACTGTTTGTTATGGCCTCATCGCGACGTCAACAGCAGGATCACAAGTCAGAGCCAAGTCCGCCATTGTGGCCTAGACGTAGACACAATAGAAGCGTCACATCCGTCGCGGAAGTAAACAAACCTTGAAGTCGCTGCCTTTCTCGCATCTCATTAGTGTGTTAGACACACGGACAGACAAACACAGAGACAGAGAGACAGACAAACAGATATAGCAGCAAGTAAAAAGTCGTTGCTGATTATTGCACTAAAATTCAGCTCAATACAAACGAGTCGAGTCGAAATATGCCAAGCAGACTGAGTGTATATGTATTTAGTAATGAATGGATTGTTGGTATGGGATGTGCGGTATATAGACTGAATCTTTGGGTGGATAATAATGCGGCAACAGTTGGCTGACTGCTTTTCCCTGGCCTTTGTGGGCCTAAGCCAAGGAAACAAAGGAAGGCTCATCATAAAGTCAAGACGCTGCTTGGCTTGGCAGGCCTTGACTTATGTAACTCAACAGCGACTGAGGCTGCATGAAGAGGCACCTCCTCTCAATCCTCCTTCTCCTCCACTCCCCCTGTTTGCTTATCTGCCTGTGCACTTGGAACATTCACCACATTTACATAAGTTTCAAGTTGGAGCAATGAGCTAAAGTGGCGCTTTGTTAAATTTCATAACTGGCAACTGTCACCTGCCTGGGAATTAAATTGACTGCCTTTCGTGAGTAAATGTGTGTGACAGAAAGATGGCACAAAGATAGGGCACGTGTGGCATGTTACTGCAGGCAGCAGCTGTCATTAAGCAACAACAACCGAGCAGCATGACAATGCCAGGAGTGGCCTAATGAGTGTCCTTCCCAGGATCAGCTTAAGGATGCAGCAAAGCAATTACAAAATTATCGCTGGCAATTCTTGCTGCCATCGTTGGCAATTGATCAGTGAACTGCCTGTTTAGTCTGTTTAGTTTTGTGGCATCGTCGACATGGATTTTGAGATTGCCACAAACATTACACTGGCTAAAAATAGTTAACGGCTAGTGCACACCAACAGCCTTTGGACGTTTCAAATCAATTGAAATGTAGCGTCTGTGGTGACAGGGGTGAAGAATGGGGAATGGGACGTGAATGGGACGGAAATGGGGAATGAAATGTATGTTATCCCTTCAGTTTGTGAGTGTGTGTGTCGTGTGTGTGTGTGTGCCGTGTGCTTAGCTCATGGCCAAATAGTTTGAAGGCTATCACATTTGGACATTTCAACATCGCATTTACTTAAAAGTGTTATTACAGACGTATGTGTAACGTTTATATTAATATAATTCATATTATCATTATTATTATTATTAAGCCAAATTGTTCACTAATGTTGAACTTATTAACAGTTGTTGTACTTATTAACAGCAAAATCAAACTGCTTAAAAATTTGATAGTTGATATAATAAAGGTTTTTCTACACATACGATACTCTTGAGCAGATAGTATCACAAAATGTATTAAATACGAATTTTACATAAATTGAACTAGTGAAGAAAAGTTACTAAACATTAATGTATACAAAAGTATTTGTTTACATCAAGTGTGGTACATATTTTGTTAAAGTATATTTTTTTTAAATACAATATTCAACTGAATTCATATATTTGCAAACGTTAGTAACCAAGGCATGTTGAAAATAAATTAAACACACAAATCATACAGTGAGTGGATTTTCGAAAAAAAAGTGCATATCTCAAGTCAAAGCACAAACCTAATATGTAGTTTTGCACACAAAATTAACTGCTGTTATAAAATAACCTAAATAGGACGATGCTAAGGTTTCTGAATACCCTTATTGGTTTAAAGGGTCATAGGTTCTTACTGGCATGTCCTTGTATAATTTCTTTAAAAAGTAATAAGCAAATCTGTTTCAATTTCGAAAAACGAAAGTCCGTTAAAACCGTTGCTCATGTACTAGGTCCCAATGACCATTTTTTTAGAAAAGTCCTATCTCATGACAAGATGACTTTTACACAAAAAAAATGTTTTATTATAAATCTATTATTTCTATGGGAACTATGTATATGAATTATTTTTTAACAGAGTGTTAGAAGCAAAACAAAAAATCATAAAAAACAAAAAAACTTACATACGCTTAAATTAAGAAAAAAGGCCGTTGACATGCTCCCTTTTTACAGCACCGATGCCAATTGACACTATTAATCTAATGCAAAGAACTAGACCAAAATATCTTTTCTCGTTCTTGAGTTAATTTTGTCCAAAAAATTCGTCATCGGGACCATAGTGCAATGGTTGCCAAAATCAAGGCAAGTGCAAAAAGTGTTGCATGCCTTCAGGCGCGGCGGAAATGGCCGTCAAATTGATGGCCAGCTTTAATCAAATTATACACTTTGGCAGCATGCTTGCACTATTGAGGAAGGGGGCATAGGAAGGGAAGCGGATGAGACTGTGGTTGGCCTTAAAACTGGTCGCTGAGCAGGGATTGGAGCAGTCAACTGAGATGCTTGTTATTGTTAACCATTTGTGAGGCGAGTTTGATGCCAAGTTTTTTCACTTTGCTAATTGGCAAGGCATCGCAAACAAAGTGAATCAGTTTTCAGGCCGGTTTTCTTATCATTTTTCACAGTGCAAATGGCTCGACATTAAATTCAATGTACAAAGTCGAATGAAAAACTGTCTGCATAAATTAGCAGACCTTTTGGCCTTGCGGCTTAGCCAATAATTGTAAAAAACAAGAGTCAAACATGTCGCCGATGGGGTGGCGTGCCGCGCGGTCACGGATACGGCTCCGGGACCGGCTCCGGGTCCGGGAATTCACACAGTCAGACCCCCAGCGGGCAGTCAATTATATCGCTTAGACATTTTACATCAGCAATAAAATATGTACATTTATATCTAAATATCCATCTAAATGCAAATGACACACCTTACACAAACACACACACACACTCACGAGACTGACAGTTTAATGGACTGTCGCTTTATGACTCCATTTTCAGTTGCAGAAAGAACCGAAGAGAGGTCGCGACTGAATGCAAATGGAGGCTTCAATTGTTTGCCCCAAGCTTAGCCAACTGTGCAAGCGGCTGTAATAAATGTCTGCCATTTTGGCCTATGAACCATGTAAAGGACTCAGGAGAAGGAGGAGGAGAAGACAGAAGCACAGGCACGCACACATAAATACGGCCGATTAAGTTTTGTTTTTCGCCGTCAGGTTTAAACAAATTCAGAGGCGGGTCAACATACATATGAGACAACAACAAAGAAGAGTAGGAAATGTTTTTCACTATCCGGACGGAACCTGGAAGAGGCGATGCCGTAGCGCCGCTTTGTCTGAGGACAGTCAACTGTCGGGATAATAAAAAGAGAGAGAAGATAGACATATATGTACATATGTATTTACATATATAAAAGTGAAAGTGTAGACGGACAGACGCCGACAGCCGACAACTGCCACGTGCTGATATAAAATAGTTTATTAACATGGCAGCAGCTGGGAATGGGATGGAACAAGAAAAAACACTATGAAACTGCTGATTTCTGCTATTCAACAGCATAGTCTCTCATGTCCTTGATGTTGTCCTCGAGCCTATAGCTATCATGAAGTTAAATATTTGCAGCTCCTAAGCAAACGCACAGCGTGCTAAGGGGTCGCTAGAATCCAAACTGCTGACCAGGCACAAAGTATTGCAATTTGAAAGCACAGTGGCACAGAGTACACAATTCTTTTTTTTATTAATTTAGCTCAAAATAATTCCAGTTTTAAATTTTGAAATAATGTTAATATTTTTCTGATTTATTAATTATTAATTCAGTTATTTTCGGCTATCTTTTCCAAGTCTCTTGTAGATTTTAAAAGAACTTAGTACTAAGTATAGACAAGGGCATTTTCAGCGTTTTTCGTTCGTGGTTCTCTTTCAACAGTTCACTTAAGCAACTACAATTTTAATAAAAACTAATTTTCATACAGCAAAAAATTACGTAAAAATAATCATCTCCGGCCGAGCTTTTTAATAATTTTCTGTGTTTAGCCGAACCCATTTCTATTTAGTATGTATTTATAGAAAGAAATGTATGTGTGACGAGTCCTTGCTGAAAATGTTGATTAAGATGTGTTTTTAAATTAAATATAATAAAAAGGATTTTAATATTTTTATCACAATTTTGGATAAATTGATAAAGTACCACTGTGTGACATGGCAATGGAATGCGATTAGGTGGAGAAGGAGACTCGTTCTCCCACATAGTTCAGTCGCAAATCTCTCCAGCTAATTAACTACATTCATACTCATAAACACGAACCATCTATTCATACGAATGCCTGACACTTCCGTCTCTACGAGGTAGGGAACAGAGGAAAATATTTGTGAGAGTCGTTAAAAAGTGCAAGTGCAGATTGGAATGGAAAACAACAGCTAATAATTAAATATTGAGAGAAGAAAAATTGTCCTCGGATTGAACATTTCAGCAAGTGTTTAATTTAAATAAATAATTATATAGCTTGTATGTATCACAGGAAAGAGGACGATAGAGTCGATCCTGCATGCTAATTTGGTTTTGCATACGAAATGATGAAAGCAACGACACAAATTTATTTTGTGTGCAACAAGGGAAATTATGGTAAGTTAGATTGAAGCTCATTAGCTGCTCAGCTTAAGCTATAAAAGTACAGTGAGTATATTCATGAGTACCAGTTGGATTATATACTTATATTGTATTCATGTCCACACTTGAGAATATACGATGAGAAGGGGAAATGAGTTCAACTTGACCCATCCGCAAATCCTTCATTTTTCATCCGGCAACGTCAATCGTCAGTCGTCGATGGCCAATAGCCAATTATCGTCATCTAAAATAAATGCCCCGTTCAACTGTGAAAGCGCATGGAAAACATTTTGACGACAGTCGAGGGCCATGGAATTGTTTTTGCCGAATAAGTGAAATGGATGGCACGTTTAGAGGCATTTTCACACCAATTTAGTGCCGGAGAAAACACAGGGCACATGGCACAGAGGACATAGAAACAACAAAGGAACAGAAGGATTCAAGCATTAGGGCATTTAAGTATTAGGCATAAGGACTGTGGCACGGTCTCATATATGTATTACTCATACGACCCGTGTGCTACGATTTATTTGAACGGGGACCACGCTACGCTAATTTCCAAGTTGCGTGCAGACATTTTTCGTAGTACTCATAAAAAGGCTAGAAAAATAAAAAATGGTACGGCAACTGCAAATTACGCCATCCTGTAGTGTAATTTTCTAACCATTTGCGTCGCAGGTGTTGGCCGGGTTCAAGACGGTAGTAGTAGGAGCCGTATTAACCCGAAAGCAGGCACATTTTATGAATAAATTGGTAAACCCAAGCATTACTCACGTTGACTTTTGCGTACTCGTATTTGTTGCTGCTGCTTCTATATTCCCTTCTGGCTCGTAGTCAATGGCGCTGCATTTGGCGCGAGGAGAGTTGAACTGCGCCACGAACTGCGGACGATTCGTAAATACATATAACTCCAGCACCGATGGGATGGAATCAATCGGTCGTGTCAGTGACTCCTTCACGGCTGCTGTTATATCACACACCGTGCGAGGACGCGGCGACCGCAACGTTGAATTTTGATTAACTTTTGTTGTTCGTCTGTTGTCTGATTGTTTTATTTTATTATTGCTACTTGTAAAAATTTAACGTTGTCGAATGCTAAATAAACTGGCAAGGGGCGATTGACAACTGGCTGACAGTTAATTTGTTTTTGGACTACAAGTCTTTGACTATTTTTCGTGTTGCAAAAAACGGTGTGTGTGTATTGAAAGGCAGCGAGCTGCGGAGAAACGATTGGAGTAGCAACAGCAACCACAACCACAACAACAAGAACAACAACAACAAAATAACAATGTCCAACCGCAACAACGGCGCGAGAATAAAAAAAAATTGAAAGAGCTGAGCCCCCGAACCGTCAAAGCGCTAAAACGCCTCAAACGCTGGTCACAGACTGACTCTGAAACTGAACTGAGAATTGAGACAGAGTCCTAGCACGACTAGACTTACTCGAGTCTCGAGTCCAAACGAGTGAAATGCCAACCGAGGGATATGAATGAAGGACCACGCCGAGGAGGCATGCGCAGTCTGCATCCGCGTCAGAAGCGCGCCAAATGAAATCACTCAAAGCAAAGGCAAATCGACTCGGCTCCGCTTCAGCTCCCATGGCAACCTTTCGTATGGTTATATAACCACGGCAACGGACTGACCAAAAACAAGACCCCCAGAACGAGGGAGAGACAGCGAGAGAGAGAAAGTGAGAGAGTGAGAGAGGGGAGCACCTGATACACCGGCGAGCTTCCGTTTTAAGCTGCGGTCAGGTAAATGTCCAATCATCGTTTCATCACTCATCCAAAGTTCAGTCAGTCGCATATCTGCAGCCATGATCCATAAATTCAGTTGCCAACTCATCGAGTACAGCTCCCGTTTTGGGCTTTGTTTGGACGACCGAGAACCCCATAAAAGGCACTCGAGGCTAGACTACACTTGTTAGTATAACTTGATACGAGTTACTATAAGTCGATGATGTTTTTGTTTTTATTTGCTTATGTATTCATTTAGTTTTTCAAGCTAAAAGCAGTCGGCACAGAAACTTAAATATAAATTAAACACTTAAATTGCTAAACTTTTAAGGAACAAAATGAATTTAAAAAATTATAAATAAATCAGGGAAATTTTTTGCAAATAATTATTATTATAAATATTATTATTTTTTCAAGTTTTATAGATATACTCACAAAGTAATGATTAATTAGGGGCTGGCGAAAATCCTCTAGCTGAACCCTCCCCGAGGGTGCCGGCTGGGCAATGGACACTGCATTGAACCGGGCGACCGGGAGATGCACTGTCTCTTGCTCGCCCGAGGCAATGTGGTGTCTAGCTAAGGTGGAAGTTCGATTTCGAACCGAAACCATGGCTAGAGGTATACTTGGCGGATAAGAATAAAACGCTATGGGGTGGTCCCCCAGAAAATAATTAGCCAACCCCGTCATATCATGGCGATCATGGAGGAAGAAATGAAGGACGCAACTCGGGCTGGGATATCAGCCCAAACGTCGGTGGGAGGCGTGACTGCTACCATCGGCGGGCACGGTGAGGAGCAATCCTCTCTGCGTGTCGCCAGCGGTCACTCATCGAGAGCAGCAACCCCGCTGCAAAGACAGGATGGAGTGGTGCTGGAACCCCTGGTTACGGACATGGAGTTCGTGTTCACAGGCCCATCACTAACGGAATTAGAGCTAGCGCAAGCGTTGGCTCGAATGCCGTTAAATGATGAGCCACAGAACATGGACTCCGTCGACGTGACCCCGGTTTCAGACCCGCCCAAAGAAAAGAGGCAATCAAGCCCAGCCGAACTCCGGCGCAAACAGCGCAACGGATACAAGGCCGCACTCAAGTTCCTTAAGGGACTTGAAGGCCGCAGTCCGGAGACGCTGACCGCGCAGGAGACGAGGCTAAAGAAAAAGCACGAGTACAACGTGCGGCGATTTGAGAGGTTGGCTAATCCTAGCAGCACTCAGGTTGTCGCACAAAGTGCGAGTGCTAAACCAGTGGCCACAGGGACTGCAAGCACGCAAGCTGCAGCCACTTCGAGCAGGAAGGAAACTCCTTCCACATCGAAGACGGCTGTAGCACCTGTGCCCAACTCCCAGGCCACTGTGACAGCTGCTCCGACCAAACCCACCAAGAAGGAGGGACCGGTCGGGAAGCGAAAGGAGCCCTCTGCCAGCAAAAGGCAGAGATCGGACGACTCAGGGAAGGCGTCGGATAGCAAACGGCTGCGCCCAGAAGGAATTCTGGCCAGCCTCAGCTCCAAGCCGGAACTGCAGGCAGTCATCATCGACAGGAACGACCCGGAAGGGAAGTTCACAGTCGAGAACTGGCTCAAGCTGGAGGAGAAGATCAACCAGGCACTACATGACGCCATGTGCCGGCCAGTGAATCCGTTCCTGGCCGAGTTCGATGGCATCAAGTGGTTCAAGGGCGCCAAAGCTGTGGCCTGTGCCAACGAGGAATCCCTGCGGTTCCTTAAAGACACTATCCATAGCATTGGTGAACTTTGGCCTGGTGCGAAGATTGACGTCGTTCCCACAGACCAAGTCCCTGAGCGAACGATCATTAAGGTTTGGATCCCACCTCCAATCATGGAGGATCGAACCATTCTGGACATGATCAAACGCCAGAACGAAGACTGCGTCACAGAGGACTGGACGATCAAGAGAGGATTGGCCCGTGACAAAGGAAACGGCAAGGAGCTCTGGATCAGTATTGGTCCAGAATCCAAGAGCCACCTCCTGCGGAAGCAAGGCCAGCTGAAGATGGGAATGGGTAGCCTCAAAGCATTCATTCCCGGAGGCAAGGAGGACGCAAAGGATGTTAGGTCAACCGGAGAGACTGAAAGTGGTACAGATTAATCTGCATCACTCTAGTGTCCCTTCGATTGACCTACTACGGTACATGGACAAGGAGGGGGTAGACGTGGCTCTCGTCCAGGAACCCTGGATCGTAAGAGACAGGGTTTGCGGACTGAGTTCTCGCGGATATCACCTCCTTGTCCCACATACTGTGGGTAAGTCAAGAACCTGTATCGTGATAAGGCCTGGACTTAATGTTATCTTCTCTTCTCGTTACAGTAGCAGTGACCTGACGGTAGGATTATGCGAGCGAAGGAACGGGCCCAACCTATACCTGGTCTCGGCATATCTACCGTATGAGGAAAAAGACCCCCCATCGGACAATGTCAAAGCCCTCATTCAGCACGCGCAGAAGGAGGGTATCGACGTCATCCTGGGATGCGACGCTAATGCTCACCACACCTTGTGGGGGAGCACGGATACTAATGAAAGGGGGGAGTCGTTGCTAGAGTTCGCATTACTCACGAACCTTGTTGTGTGTAACAGGGGTAATCACCCCACATTCCGCAACAAGAACCGTGCAGAGGTTATTGATGTAACCCTAGCGACCAACAGCGATTCCCTATGTATAGATAACTGGCACGTATCCAAAGAGTGCTCTTTCTCAGATCACTCCAGGATAGTGTTTGAAGTAAGATGGTCCCGAGAGGAAAAGTTGCCTTTCAGGAACCCAAAAAGAACGGACTGGGACGAGTTCTCACGGTATGTTAGGGACTCTCTTCCAAACCATCCAGTGGAACGGATGAGCCACCCTGACATTCTGGAGAGGTTCACCCAGATCGTAACAAAAGCACTCTGTACAGCCTTTCTCAAATCCTGCCCTATCAGCCGAACACCAAAGCCCAATCGCAGCACGTGGTGGACACCGGAGCTTGGCCAGATTAGGAAGGAAACGAGAAGACTGTACAACAGAGCAAAGGCAGGAAATTGTCAAGGTGATTGGAACGCCTATCACCTTGGCTTCAAAATTTTCAAAAAGAAATGCAGAAGAGCCAAAAGAGACTCATGGGCCGCCTTCTGCGAGGATCTGACTAGTACCACTGAAGCGTCCAGACTTCGGAGACTACTAGCAAAGGACCCGGCCAAACCTGGTCTCTTGTGTGACCAGGACGGCAATTTCGCGAAGGATAGCCAAGAGTCTCTGCAACTCCTCATGAACACTCACTTCCCGGGCTGCCTGGCAGCTGATGACGACAGTGGGACCTCCACTCTCACTATCATCGGGGAACCGGGTGGTGAGATAAGCTTGGAGAGTAAGGCGACAATAGACGATATCGTTAGTGAAGAAAAGATAATCTGGGCTATCATGTCATTCCACCCCTACAAGTCTGCAGGACCGGATGACATCAGACCAGTCATGCTGCAGACAGTGTGTCAACACCTCCTGCCATGGCTCCTAGAAATCTTCAGGGGATGCCTCGTCACGGGATACATCCCAAAAAGCTGGAGAGAAGTGAGAGTGGCCTTCATTCCCAAGGCAGGGAAGATAAACCACTGCTCACCAAAAGACTACAGACCCATCAGTCTATTCTCGTTTTTACTGAAAACGCTGGAACGAGTCTTAGATCTGTACCTGAGAACTAAGCTTACACCTCAAGTTTTTAGCGGGGCTCAACATGCCTATCTTAAAGGCAGATCAGTTGAGACCGCACTACATGAGGTAGTTGGCGCAATAGAAAGATCCTTGCAGAGAAAGGAGTTTGCGTTGGCGGCCTTTCTTGATATAGAAGGTGCCTTCAACAATGTCAGGATCGAGTCCATAACGACTGCATTAGTCAAAATTGGCTCACACCCGACGATCACCCAAGAAGTTTTGGGAAAAAGCTTTTTCACATTGGGAAATTTGTTTTAATCCATGGGTCATAAACTTTCGAACACGACAATGCCCCATAGCATACTGCCAGTGTTGTAAAGTCCTTTTCATTGAAGCTAGCAAATGTTGCACATTCGTGAACTTTGGAGAACCACCATACTCGCGTGGATCAGAATATAATAGAAAATGTTTGGGAAAAGATGGCTGAGCCAGAAACGTTTATAGGTCTGGAAAACAATTTTCAACCAAAAGTGAATTAATTGAAGCCATTCAGAGGGCGTGAGCTAAAAATTCCCTTGATTACATAAAAAGATTGGGTGATTCACTTCCCAATAGGGTCTAGGATTGTTGAAGCGTACGAGGTTTTATTGAACAAGGGAGCCTCAACACATGACAAAACTAATAGATATTTGCAGATAAACCTTTAATAAATAAATAAAAAAAAATAATCTTAATGTTTAAAGCTGTTAAATTTATTTAATAAAAAAATGTGCTATTCAAGTGAAACAGAAATTTTGAGTTATCTTTACACTTGCTTTCGGATATCTTTTTAGTTGATCTAATATTTATTGTCGAATTTATTTAGGTTTTTTCATTTTTAACTGTGGGTAATAAAGAACTATTAATCACACTATATCCAATAGAAACTTTAAAACATAAGTGTTTTTTAATTTGGTTCAAAGATATCGACAAAAGAAATTGAGTGTATGGAGTGTGCTATTCAAGTGAAACGCAGTGTACATACTCACAAAATAATGATTAATTTAAAGTTATACTTTTCTTCTCCACGAATTATCATTATTTTTGAGCAAACAAAATACAGCTTATAGAATAATCATTATTTCAAATGTTTAATTTCTGCTCAAAATAAAATCCAAGTTTAAATCTATGAATCTTGAAATTAATCATTATTTCATAATTTTTTTAATATTACTTATAATGATTACAGTCCCTGAAATAAATGTGAATGTGGGGGTATCTAAAATAGAAAAATAAAAGATTGGTCCAACAATTGTTAGGATCGCTATGATTGGAACAACCTAGAAGACCCCAATCAGACCAAAATAAAAATAGAGAAAAGTTAATTGGTTTAAATAGTTAACATATGTCTAACAATATAGAGAATAGACAATATGGAGAACACTAAGAACCAAGGTATCAAATCGAAAAGAATATCGACTTCAGTTACGGCTTCGGTTATGTTCGCATTTAGGAGATTTTTATATATCGGTTACGTAACGGTAACCGGTTCTTTGTATGATTGAGTTTTAAAATACTGGTATGATTTCAGTTTACAAAATAATTTAAAAAAATGTTAAAGCAAATACATAATAATTTTAAAAATTAGTATCTTTTCATTAAAATAAATGATAAATTGAGTTAGGGCTGAAGTAATTTACTTTTTTGTTTTAAAAAAGCTTGATTATACCTTAACAATGTAATTAAATCAATAGGTTAATACCGGTAAACGGATACGGTTATGGGTACGGGCTTAATCGCTGCTAAGAAACTAGTCGTACGGTACAGAGTCTATTTTGCTCCTGTAGTAATTTGCGATATATGTGTGTATGTACATGATATGTGTTGTTGCATCTTGAATTGTATTCGAATTATGCACATTCTAATTTACATACATACGTGCATATGAATATACATATGTATGTATGTACAATATTTAAATATGAATTATTTCAGTTTTATATGCTCAGCTGCCTCAGTTGTTGATCATCATTGTTGTTGTTGTTGTTGCCCACGCCCGAAATGATTTGGAAAATACATCGAACGCAAATAGCGGCAACGGCCTGGCACCGTTCTGTGTGGGCGTGTCGGTGACCAGGCGATATTTGTATTATGTGCATATGTATATATAATAATACATACGCGATCTATAGGTACGCCTTCTAATGAAATGCGACAGACTCTGACGCATCATGTTGGTCAAGTAAATTACTAAACAGCTGCTGAAATTCACTTTCAAATAAATTGCATATTTAGGGTATCGATAAGCGCTCTGATCGCTAGAAATATCGATAAGTTGATATCAGTTATTTATCTTCCGCGTGGGTGCACAACAGCAACAATTCATGACGCAGTTGAAGATTGACAGAAGACATGTAGGCGGCGCTGACAGCTTATAAAAATGTATTGACTCGAATATACATTTGTATTAACTTAGATATTGAGATATGAGTATGCTGTGAGCTGGTTCCAGAAGCCATGCGACTGCCGACTCTACATATGTACATACATACATACATGCATACATACATACTTAGTTTCAGTCAGTGGAATCTGGCACGCTCTCTCTCTCTCTCTCTCTCTCTCTCTCTCGGACAACTTTTGGATACTCAGCTGATGAGTATTGTAGTTGTTATTGCCACCATTGGCTATTTATAAATCTGATGTGTATGGATCTTGGCACTCGAGCGGCCCACGATCGCAGATCACAGAGAGCTGAAAACATCTCCGATAGACAGAGAGCAAGAACTATAACGGGAGCGAGAGCGGGAGCGTGACTGAGCAATGAGCAAATACTGCCTTTGATAATTTATTGTCACACAGTAACAAAAACATTTACCAATTTAGGCCTTAACCGACAAAGATTGTAGCGTCTGGTCGCTAAGAAAGTTAACAGGCCGCGTGGCAGCAGCTCAACTGAGGCACCACAGAATTGAGAGAGATAGACAGAGAGAGAGAGAGACGTTCCAACAGAGAAACTAATTCGATTGCGGCGTCGCCAAAGGCATGGTGGAATTATAAGGTAATGTCATGAGTGATGACTCATGAGCTCTGTTGAATCCAGTGTGTTTATATTACCCCATGAGATAACAAGGCAAGATTAAACCAGTAAGAAAGATATAGTCGAGTTCTCGACAATATTGCTCAATTTTAAAATATTTATAAAAATTACTGCATGCATTTAGGCGTTTTGCGAAGCTTACATTTGAAACACCCATCACTACCATTGTATATTTGAAAGCGGATGGGAGCGATGAACTTATGAAAACACTTTGATTGCATTGGTGTTTTGATGTACATACTGTATGTACTGGTATATTTTCCAACGGTGATTATTCAATTTTGAGGTTGGAAAGGAGTTCTACGAAAAATGGGAAAGTGCAAGTTAACCTCATCGACTTCTATTCTTTGTAACGACCGCAACGGAACTTTCAGCAAGCTTAATTTTTTTTTAAAACATTAAGGCTTTTATCTTGAAGTAAGTTTAAAAGAACTCCCAAAGATCTGCATTTTCCACAAAATTTCATTAAAATGTTCCGAACTGAACGGAAACTGTATCAGTTTAAACATGAAAATATGCGTGCAAATGTAACGTCCGCAATGCTCGAATAGAAGAAAAGTAGATATATACATTCAGGTGTGCTACGGAAATCTCTTCCAGCGAAAATGATTTCTGTGGCACTCCTAATTGTTTGTTGTGTATACGTTGATAGTACACCAAAAGCGATTCGGCCTGTGAAACGAGAGAGCGTTCGTTTTCATGAGAGACCTTATTAGACACTCACCATGGCAAAAGGTAGCATGGAGCAGACCCAAAACGAACGAACGTCGAAGAAACTTGCGCTCAGTCAACGAGCAACTTTTGCTGTGAGCAGTGAACAACGACGTGAACTGGTGGACGTGGACAAACGGACTAGCGGACTACGTGGTCGTGTGTGCGTGCAGTGGCAATGTGCAAAAATAAAAAATCTATAGGTGTTGTATATTTAAATTGAATATATATAAATACAAAGCATCATATCGCACACAAGCGAAGATATAGAAGAAAGAGAGCGAGTGAGAGAGAACTTCAAACGGCCAACGGAAATACGAAAAAAGCAGAGTGTCGAGAGTCGAGAGTGAGGAGTGCGGAGTGCGTCGGTGTGCATGAGCTGAGCAGCTGTCGTAGCTGTTAGAAAGTGTAACCAAAGAGTGACATCACGCCAGCGGAGACGGAGACGAATCGCAGCAATTAGCAGAGATTGTTGTTGTTGTGGAAATGCCAGAGACAGTTTAGCGGTGAATGGAGAAACAGTGAAAAACCGCAGCTAGTGGAAAATATAAAAGACGTTACGTTAGAGCGATAAATATCGCACAAACGAGTTGTATCGAATTGAATCTATACTAAAATAGCCGGCTGTGCGGAACGTACGAGAATCAACGGACAAACCGCCGCTCTCAAGGTGAACCTGCCTGCCGAACATAGGCAGCAACAACAGCAACGGCAGCAGCAGTAGCAACAAAACTCAAAACAAAATTATTCGAAATTAATAGCAGCGTTTCGAGACGAATA
Source organism: Drosophila quinaria (assembly GCA_035047525.1). Classification (NCBI taxonomy): domain Eukaryota; kingdom Metazoa; phylum Arthropoda; class Insecta; order Diptera; family Drosophilidae; genus Drosophila; species Drosophila quinaria. The sequence goes on from JAWNPO010000178.1 coordinate 439,896, forward strand.
CGGAAAGTGACAGGACTCGCTTGTGGCAGCCAAGATGAAGCCAACTGTGATAGCAGCAAACCAGGCCACCGCAGGCGGAGGAGGAGGCGGTGGCAACGGCAACGGCTCGAACGCAGGAGCCGGCGTTAACATACCCGTCAATCGGGAGTATGTCGGCGGCAGCAACTCCTCGCCCCAACAGCTGAATTACCAGCCGCAGTTCTATAGCGGCCAGCCAGCCTATGGATCGCCGCGCCAGCAGCAACACCAGGTTCCCCCAAGTCAGCAGCAACATTTTCAGGCAAGTGACTGACTAAAATCAACGTCGCCAGTCTCAAGGTCGAATACGATACACATATACGTTCATATATAGGCGCCCGACAAGGTCGCTTTTGTGCTATTGTTGTTAACGACAGTTGCCTTCAATCTCATACAGTGGAAATTTAATTACCTCCAATGATGCAAACGTAAAAAAATAACAAACATATTTTTGGGGCTAGTGAATCCTTCAAAAGCTGGTTTTCCCATAGTAGAGTATCTCGATGTTGTACAATCAATGAAAAAGCGCCTTGGTTGCGTAAAAGTGAATTTCGATGGACCCCCTGGAGCTATACTACATTTGTACAATTCTTTGTATGTGCTAGAATAATGTCTCTCACTCACACACACATGCATAGTGCATTTCCATCCCCTACGACAGCTGCACAGTGTGTCAAGTATGCATGCGCACACTATTGACCTACTTGAGATGTGGCCTGTGCGGGGCTTTGGGGTTTGGTTAGCGGACGGACAGTCAACACTGCGAATGATTAATGTGGGGACGCGTGCGGAATTTAACCACATCAAGAGCAGCCCAAGTAAGAGCACAGCTGATTGGCTACCTAATCTTATTGCTCGCCATGCGCCAAGTATCAAGTGTTTTTTTTGTACAAGAATTTGCTTTCTGTTCGTTATAAATACAATATTCGACAATTTCTAGAAAATGCGCGATGATAGACAAACGCAAATGCTCTGCCCAGCAAAAAAAAAACGTTGAGCAGAGAGCGGGAGAGAGTCCCATTAAAATCACAACGGTGAGCAAATTGTTTCTCAGCGTATTCTCAATATTTGCGACTCGGTCGCAGCTGTAGCTGTTGTAGGTGCACTCACTTAGAAACATATGTACATGCTGATGTATGTATGTGGGAGGGTAAATGCCAATATATAGATATATGCATATACATACATATGTACATATGCCTTTCTGAACATTATGTACGCTGAATGCGTGTAGGCGGCGACAGCACACAAAATAACAGCAGTTGTTGCCCAACTTGTTGGCCAACGCAACGTGGTCGTGACGCTGTCTGTCCATTCGTCATAATAAACGCATCGCCAAGTGACTTAATTCAAATAATATTTATCCACAAAACTTCTGTTTATATTGTAAAATAAATAGTGCAAAAAGATGTTTAGAATTACAGTTAGTTCAGTAATTGTAGAAAATGATGTATCTTTTTTTGTTTACCTTACTTTAATATAGTTGCTTATGGGTTATGGTTTACGGGTTAAAAAAATAAGTAAGAACGTCAATTTTTCAAAATATATACTATGTATATTTATTTGCTTTCTTGTCGCAACATTTACTTGAGTAACTGTACGAACTTATCAGACCTTTTCTGTACTCATCTTCACAAATTGTCTATAACTTTTTTGATTTGTCTACTTTTGTTACTTAATGAAGCTCATTCAATCAAAAAAGGTGTAAGTAGCAATTGGAGAACAGTATTCCGTAACTAAATTAACAACTTCCACCAAAATGTATTTACATAAAGTTGTTTTCGGATAAAATTCAAATCAGAGTGCTATAGAAGTCATTGCTCGAAATCATTGTTGACTTTTGCATGTTTGTTGGAAAGTCAATTTTTTGGTCAAATATTACAATTATATTCTCAATAGTTTAAGAAAAAACGAACTAAGAATAGAATAAAAAGCAAAACTGATTTGAATTTAATTTGGGAAATTACTAAAAAAAAATGAGGCGAAGCTACGTAATGAAAATTCGTGAAAGCCCTTAAAAAAAGTAGTTTGCTTGCAGAGTAATAGTTTTAGAATGTTATTATCTAAAATTTATAAAGAGTTGAGAATGTTATTATCTAATATTTATAAAGATTTGGCAGCAATTTAAATATAAAAAGCTCCTCTTTACTTCCGTGTCTTTGAACCTATTTTTATGTATTAGCTGCATTTCCCTCATTCTCTTCCTTGCTCCCAAATCAATTTGAGAATTTTCGTCTTTTTATTTTATTATTAAAACTTAAAATGCAACGAATTCATATTGAAATCACATCAAAATGTAAGCCAACACCAATTGTGACCGAGTATTAATTTGAATGTAAACACTAATGTATATATTTTTATTAATATATCACTACTAGAGTATGTGACAATATTTTACTAAAAACCCTTATATCTAATAGAATTCTTTTGTTTGCCGATTCAGTAAGAAAACTATGGGACTCCGCGCCCTACGTGCATACGCGATTGTCGCAGACCCCGTACTAACTATGTATTCAGCAAACTCTGGTTAAAATAAAATAGTATATTTCTATACAAAAATTAATTATACTAAATGTAGCATTATTAAATTTACATAAAAGAAATTTAAGTAGACTTTTTCAATAAAAGCATAAAAGCTCGAAAGAAACTCATGAAATGAATTTAACATGAATCAAAAAACTATTTCATTAGGGATTAGAGTTCAAAAGAAGTTTTAAAAGCAGCTTGAGCGAAAAAAATTAAATTTCTTAAAATCTTCGCTGTTTATTATCTGATCGACTTAAAATTTTTAATTTCTACTTGAATTTTATTGATTAATTCATATATAAAACATTTAAAATATAGAAAGAAAATATATTGCTTGAGTTTAAACCTTAATTGACAATTGTGCGTTTAAATTTAAAATTAAACACTAATAAATAAATGATCAATCACTCATAAATAAATAGTGGGTCAGATATGCAAACAAAAAATTACCTACAATTACTAAAAATTCTTCATTGTCGACTTTGTCACAGTTACAGAGATTTAGAAAAATGTATGTATGTATTTTTATAGTTGATAGTGTTAAATTCTTCGGTAGAAAAGCGATGCATACGATGTACATACATATGTATAACGAATAATCGCATATTTAAAGTTTCACAACAAACAAATCGAAAAAGTTTGCGATAACCAACCAAAGTTTGCGGCACTAAACTTAACTCATCAAAAACTTAATAATAATAAACGTTCCAATAGTTTTCAAAATTCGATCGTATACTGGCTTAAATTGAGCATTTCGATTGTAAGAGCTGCCAACCTGTGCCGAATTTGCGAGAACAATCCACAATGAACTTCGTAGTGGGCGGGTGTTCGCAGTTGGTTGCTGTTTGCTATAAATGGCCAGTCCTCAGTCGCCGGCTAGCTCATTCACAAGTCAACAGTCGAACAGTCGAGTGCGTCACGTCGCGTAAACGGAAATACAAAAAGACACAAATACAAATACAAAGCACAAAAGAGAATTGTAAAACGCTGTTTATTGATAAAGCAAACAATTAACGCAAATAGGTAATGAAAGGCAGGCCGATTTACTGCCAATTGAATTTCGCAGCTTGTCAAATCGCGTCGGTGCTGGCAAACAGCTGTTAATTTATACATATATACGCACCTTTGTATGTATATGTGTATGTATGTACATATGTGCATTAAGTGCTCTCTTGCCTTACAATTGTTACTTTTGACAAGCGTCTATTTATACGTTGACGTCACTTGTTATTGCTGAATCTGCAAGTTGTTGTTGTTGTATACATTTGTGTATAAACACTGACAACAAATATGGCTGCGATGGGGGTGAATCATCGCTTATTTATAAACAATTCGCCCACCGTGTTTAATAGTTAAATGTAATCTGTTATTGCTTTTGATATTTGCAGCCGACCTTTGGATTTGAACCCGATATGGACATGGATATGGATAACATGTTTCCACGCGCCCGTCTGGGGCGAATGCATCACGATCCCTTCGCGGGATTTGGCGGCACACGTAAGCGGAATAGTTTGCACGATCCCCATACCCATAACAACCCCCAGGCGCACTTAATGCATGATGTTGATGATGACTTTTCTCATTATTTCGACGATGCTGCAGACTTTGGATTCCCACAACTTTCAACAATGGGTCGACGCGGTCGTGCTTCTGGCGGTGCTAACAGCCACATGGATGGACGTGATAATGATTTCTTCAACAGACTGCCATCGGAGTTTCGTCAGTATATACCAGAGAGCTTTGCCGCCCGACGAACTGCAACTGGCGGCCCGCCTCAGCAGCAGCAGCATCATGCCGAGCCACAGTCTCATCCACAGCATCAGCCTCATCCCCAGCAGCAATACTATCAACAAGATTACAGTATGCCACAGCAGCAGCAGACGACACCGGCTCCGGCTCAGGCTCAGGCACAGCCAGTTCAGCAGTCGCCCTCTAAGCGACTATGCGATGCAGCCATCCAAACGGAGGATCCTCTAGGCCGCTCGGAGGTCGATTGCGCACCGCCTGTGAATCTAAACCAGCATGGGCTGCGCAACACCATGGATATGGGCATAAAGACAGCCACCGAGCCAGATCAAGGATCACGCTCACATTCTGCGCCTCCGCCAGAGCAGCAGCAATTAAACCAGCAGTACCAACAACAGCAACATCAGCAGCAACGTCCAACGGCACCTCAACAATTTGGCACCCAGACAAGTCCACCAGTGCAAGCTGGCTTTGCCACGGGCCAGCAGCAAATGCCGCAATTCCATAAGACTTTCTATCCGCCACAGCAGCAGGCGCATCCCCAACAGAAGCAGCAGACGCCTCCGCCGCCACAGACACCCGGCGGGAGCTATGTGCGCACCATACCCATTTTTGTTGAGGGTCGCACGGAGCCCATTATTAATGCGCATAAGGAAATACCAAATCAGAATGCTGGAGTTCATCCACAGGCCCAAGCCCATGCACAAGCGTCGGCTCATAGTCAGGCCCAGCCTCAGGCATTTTACATGCCTGCGGGCCAACAACAGCCAGCCCAGTCCCAGGCCCAGGCATCCCATATGCAGCAGCGTCCTGGTCCACTTAATACTCAACAACAGCAGGATCCTCATCAGCTCGAGGCGGAGTCTAATGCTGGTGTGCCACCACAGACGCCACATACTGTGGATTCGATCAAGAAAATTCAGGACATACAACGTGACGTGCTTGAGCTAATGGCCAAGGTAGAGCAGTTCAAGGGCACGCGCAAGGACAAGGAATATGCGTACCTGGATGAGATGCTAACTCGAAATCTTCTTAAGCTCGACACTATCGATACTAACGGCAAGGACAGCATTCGGCTAGCTCGCAAGGAAGCTATCAAGTAAGAGATCTAGCTGCTTGTAACAAAACAGACTTTCTAATACAAATCTTTGCTTACCAGGTGCATACAAGCATCCGTAAATGTGCTGGACGCCAAGGCCGAGGAGAACGGCAAAGCAGCTTCTGGAACAAACTCGGATGCAGTTGCCGCAGAGTCAGCCGAGGCTAAATCTACCGAAGAGGCCGAGACGACAGTTGTTGCGGAGCCCACGACGCCACAGCCGGTAGATGCTACTAAGATTCAAGAGCCCATACCATTGCCGCCGCCGCCAAGTGCCGTGGAGAACGCTACCAATGTGGCAGACTTGGCCAGTGAGTCACCCAAGGTCGAAGGATCAATGGCCGAGACTACCACGCTGACAGAGACGTCCGAATGATGAACGCATCGGCGGTACAAGGCGACCGTTTCGAAGCAGCTACGCAACTCAACCAAATTCAAAAAATAACAACAGAGACGGAGAGAGAGAGAGAGCTTAAAATGTTGAATTTATGATCGGACAGTGAAAATTATTGATTAAAGCAAATGTGTAGGAGCATCGGATTGGGTGCTGGTAAAGTGGCGTTGTACTCTTTGCTAGTATTTAGTAGATATATACATATAAATAATACAAATCTCATGTGACATAACAAACAATCATACACCCATACACATAGTGAAACTCGCAATGCATATACTTTACATATATTCAAGTATGTAGATTAGGCTAAGTAATGATGTTAAAAATGACAAAGTGCCTGCAATTGCAATTTGCAAATAATACTGAAGAATGTTAACCATCATTTCGTGTAAACTGAATTATTATCGTAAATACAGTTTTTATTATTATATGTATATCGGAGACATCGAGGAAGCCCGAGCCGGAGTAAGATCTCATACAAATCTGCAACGAAACGGAATCATTTTTAAAATTATCCGCTGGTGGATAGCTCGACGCTTTGCAAAATTGTTAAAACAAAAACAAAAGGATACAAAGAAAACTTCTATGCATAATTATTTATGTTACTAATTATTAAATTAAATGTAGATATTGTTCACAATATAATACACGTACATAAAAACCGCCGCAAAAGTGAGAATCATTTGTGGTACATATACTGGCTACACATTCATTTATGATAATGATAATACAAATACAAATACTCGTGTACAAGTGCATTAAGAAACATTGGAAAAAGGACGCAACATTTTACGAAATCTTATGATTAACAATAGGATATATGTGTGTATAATATATAGATAAATATGGAAGGCAACCATGACGAGGACATGGTGCGTGTGATGTACGATTAGATCCGTGTTATAGTCGCATATAGGCATTTTAAAATCTTATTAGTTATAGTATGGATTGCATTATTGTTCATTATATTACTGGGCAGCCGTTTCATTTATAAGTGTATTTAAATAGTTCCGATAAATGATCCATAATGTACAGCTATAGCTGTTAAAGTGTTGTAGATATCTAGCAAAAAATGTATGTAGCTGCTTTGCAGTTGCCATATTAGATACGGATAAGCATTGCTAAATTGTTGCACAGTTTATCAGTTAATAATTTCGACATAGTTTGCCGGAAAAAGTCCATAGGTTCCATCGGGACCAAGTCCCTGCCACCAGCCTTCGTCAATTTGATCAATGTGCGTTATCACATCGCCGGGATCGAAAGTAATCTCTGATTCATCAGCTGCCTGGTAATCGTACAAGGCGCGTGCCCGTAATCCCAAGTCGCCCAAGCTCTCCTGACAAATGAAGTCATCTTCGTTGACCAAATCCGTTACTGCATGGCCAAAAAACATAAGAGAACAACGATGAGCAATGATATAAAATGATTTAAAATAAAGGCAACTTACGTGCATTACGCTCCAGTGTGCTAAGTCCGGATGTCTTCACCGATTGCGACTGCTGCACCGTGACGGACACTTTGGTGCGCACCTCTTCTTCTTCTTTCTTATAGACAGCCGTTTCGGTTTCATTTGACGATGTTGTCTCATCCGGCGATTGGGATTGCAGCGAATTTGTTTTACTGTGCGGTGACCGCTTAATGGTGGAGAACTGTTCACTCTCATGAGCCAGCGGTAGATCCTCCGCTGATTGCGTTTCTTCTTCGCTTATGGCTTCAGTGGCAACTACGTCCACAGCCACGATTGGCGCCTCAACGGACGGCGGTGTTTCGACAACGACGGGCGTAATGAGAGGCGATTTATTGGGTGATATTGACCGTGGAGACACAGATGATCCAGCGTCCTGAGTCTCGTTGTGATTGAATGCATTGATGCGCTGTGCAATTGAATTACGAGCTGGCTTTGCCGGCGGCTGGGTGTTGAGTCTGAAAGTTGAAGTCTATTATTAAGGATTGGGAACTTAAGAATGCTGTGCCTACTTTGATTGCAGCTGACCCTCGCTGGTGTGCTTGGTGAACATGGCCTTGGCAGCACCCACACGCGAACCAATCAACTCCCGCGCCTCCTGGTTGCGAGCCTGACGCATACGCTCTGCGTCTGTCAAGTTGTTGGCGAAGGTAGCCAACGTTTTCTCCGGACTCAATGGTTGCGGCGAGCTGTATATAAATCGATAGAAATTAATGTTTTAAAATCTTGCGAACGCTTAAATTACTAAGTGAAATATTACGTTTTAATGGGTATATGGGCGGGTTGAAGTTTTGTCGTGCTTATGACCAGCTTTTCGCGTTCCTTATGCTCCTTTTCTTCGCGTGCCCGCTGCTCCTGCTCGATTTTTTGGAGCTCCAAGCGCTTGGCTTCCTTCTCATCCACCAGGCGACGCTTTTCTTCGGCCTCCTCCTTTTTCCAGAAATCCTGCATGACGCTGGCATTGAGCTCCTTTGTGGGAATGACGCGTTTATAATTTGTGCCAACTTGGACCTTTTGCTCGTCGACAATGCCGCGCGGTTCCTTAAAGCTGTACGCCGAGCTCACTGTGCTCAGCTTCTTGAGTAACCGCTCTAGATCAATGTCATCCTCATTGCGTGCATTGATCGTCAAATGGGCACCGGACAGAAATTTGCTGACATCATGAATGTGGTTAGCGCAAGTGCCCTTACGTAGAACAGGTGCGCCTTCGCCCTTTATCGCCGAGTGGATGGATCGGTAGATTATATGAGCAGTAGTCAGATAAGATAGCTAATGAAAGCAACGCAAAATGGTGACACACTTACCTGCCAGTTCACGAGCAGGTATTTATTGAGGCCCGTTTTGGGGTCTTCGATTCGCAGAAACGCATACATAATCTTTCCACTGTTCAAGTCTTCAGTTAGCTCATCCACGCCCCCGTCCCCTTTGGCCACTAGCTTAAGTTCGTTGGTTTGGCCCTCGTAGCCAAAGAGAGACCAGTTTGTGCTGCTTTTGTCATCCAGCACATCCTTCCAGGCGTCCACAATTTGAGCACGATTCTTCTCAAAACTAATAGCCATTGTAACTTTAGTTTCAGTTTCAGTTAATAAATAAATGGATGTCTCCTCTCGCTCTCACTTGCTCGTCAGCCAGCAAAGACTGCCAACGACCTTGAACAAAGCCGCTTAAGGCGAGAAATCGAAGATTAAAATGCTTTGGCCAACTTTCACTCACGCCCCTTTCTGTAGTGTCGCCACCGTTGATTTAAAGAAAGCCAACGCCCCACACAGTTTTAATTTTCTTCGTTGGCTGAAGTTTTAATTTAAAAAAATTCACATAAATTGCAGCGGACGACGGACACAAAGCAAACTAGCACGAAAACACAGATGGAACAAAAAAAAAATCATGTGGCAGCCTTGGCAAAGCTTGGCAAAAAAAATAAATAAATGCTAGCCATCAAGCCAAATTAATTTAAATTTGAAGCTTGCTCAATTTTGAAGCTAGAATTTTAAAAATTGCACTCAAGCACCAACGAATTTTTAAATTTAAAAAAAGTATATTTTATTTGCGGTTTTCAAATTGTACTTTTATTGATTGAAACTTGTGTTTTTAAACTTTTAAAAAATAAATACTACAATAAACACAAATAGTTGCAACTATATGGCAGCTTTGGCCCACATTTGGCAAAGCGAGGTGGCAGCCCTGATTCCCAAAACACAGTGGCAGCCATTTTAGCCACAGAAGGAATTCTTTAAGTGGAGTCTTATTTTGTTTGGTTTTTATATATTTTGAAGTTAACATTTTGAATATGTCACATAAATAATACTTATATTTTCGACGATTTTCGATTTAGAATTTACTTCACCAAGGCAACATGTTGCACTGGGTCGGCGGCCGATAAAATTTAAAAAAAAAGCCAGTGTGACCGTGGTCGGCTAACAAGAAAACGCACGTCTTACACGAGAGGCAGATAGTTCGGCCTTGAAACAAAACAGTGAAACACTTGCACGTTAGTGATGAACTTGAAAATATTGCATTTTCTGATGAAAACATTTTTACAGTTCAGCAATTTGTAAACAAAGGTTAAAGGACAGATCACATCACAATTTTGACCAACGAATTGCTCTGCGAAAGCAAGCACCTGCATCAGTGATGGTTTGGGTAGCAGTAACTGTCACAGGACACTCACCACTGCACTATGGTAAAAAAACTCGATATTTTGGCATAAACTCTAAATATAAAGATAGACACTTGAAATTTGGCATGTACTTTAGTTAAACTAATTTATAATTTTGGATTTTTTTATTTTTAATTTGGACCACGCCTTCACCTCCCCCGCCCCATACGACTATGCGAAAAAGCTAAAAAAAATTTATAAAAAATCTAAATATATAGCTAGAGGCTTGAAATTTGACACGAAGCTTAGTTATAATATTCCAAAATATATAATTTTCGTTGTTATTCAATTGGACCTTCTCTTCGTCCCCCCTTCCTCTCCGACAAAGCAAAAAAGGAAAAAAAAATTTTTAAGCTTAAATATAAAGCAATTTATTTTAAACTTTGCATGGTTGCTAATAAGACTAAAGTAGAATTTACAATTTTGTTTGTTTTTTAATTTGACAACGTTTTCACCTCGCTCCCCATATGAATCTAAGAAAAATACGAATTTTCAGCCAAAATTCACACCTACAACATGTCATTTTTCACGAAAAGGAACAAAATCGAACAAACGGGATTATTAACATCTGATTCTGGATGGTTTAGTTAATAACCTTTACTCAAAACTCTCGTACTAATTTGTGACGTTCTAATGTAAAGCTTAACGGAACAGGAACACATTTGTTAGTTTTTAGCTAAAAATACACATAAACAACACATTGGACAGTTGCACAATAAAACACAATTACTAAAAATCACTACTACTATCGTTTTTTAAATACCTTCATCAACTTTATCCATATTTAGCAATTTGTAATATGCTTCCGAAACAAACACAATTGGCTCTCAAAGTTGCAATTATTTTTCCCGCGCTTTTTCAGTTCATGTGGCAACGCTCAATCAGCTGACTTTGAGCGCGCATAAAACACTAAGGGTAGTCCCGAAAAATCTTTAAAAATCGTTTTTGGTTGCTTTTGACTTTTTAGATTTGGAAAATAAAAAAATTTTTAAGATACTGAACAAAATACAATTTGAGTTTATGCCAAAATATCGGACTTATTTACCATAGTGCACTGGGTTTCATAGAGCAGGGCGTAAAGGTTATTGTTGAATATGTTAATTAATAACACCCTCCGTAAAGAGTCTGTTAATTTGACAAAAATAACATTACATAGTCGAATTATAGTTTATTAAGTCGATAACCTTTTTATGACATCGATACTGAAATGTATATCGAATTTATCTGTCTCTTGTTTTCGTGATCTCGAAGTGGTTGGTTGTGTGCGCAGTGAGCAAATAAAGAAATAAGAAACTGAATGAACAAATATAAAGTTATTGGCGTATTTATTTATGTTGAAAATAGTAGATTTTACAACAGTAATCCAACATATCTACCTTGAAAAGATCTTTAAAGATGCTTTGCTACCTTGGGCACGTAAACAATAAAGTAAAAACCAATGGACATTTTAACAAGACTCGGCACCATCTCATAATGCCAGACAACGATTTTTACAAGACAACGTTGCCCGTCATATTCCCATTTTGGAGGCCAAAGTGTCAACTAAAAATATGAGACGGTCAACGCTTTGAAAACTTCTCTTCTCCGAGAATGAAACAAAATACCATCAGACCACATTCGTGCAGCGTGTGAAGCCTTGCCGAACAAACTCGATACTGATGAGTCACATTTTGGGACACATTGTTAATATGGAATATTATAAGTATTCAGGTTAAATCGATGAATGTACTTTATGTAAAATTGTGAGTGACAGAGACTGCGAGATGAGTGATTAAAATCCTATTCAGCATAAGACAACTCATTTGATGAGCTAGATGAATTATTAGAATATCCAGCAGCCCAGCTCTCATTGATATATTGAAAGTTAAAGTTTTCATCGAGTCCTACGAAAAATGTTGGTAGTATACCTCGCCCTTTGACGAAGGTCATACCACGGTAGTTGCATTTGATTCCACATTTGTGTAGTATGCTCGCAGACTCGTCAGTCACTTGTATATGTCCAGTGACTCCGGTTGAGTCCATTCGTGAGGCCATATTCACCGCATTGCCCCAAATATCGTAGTGAACCTGTGAAGCACCCACCACGCCGGCCATGACCTCACCACTGGATATTCCAATCCTTATGTCGGCAGAGAACATTTCTCGATCACTTGGGATATTCTTGTAGCTCTCATTGCACATCCAAAGTGTTCGCATTAGATCCAAGGCAAATGCTGTCATCACAAAGACGATATCCTCGTTTCTCTTCTTCACCAGCTTATTGTGCCTGTGGAAGGAATTAAAAGAACGTCGAGCACGCAGAACTGCAGAGCAAAGGAAAGTATGTAATATCAATAGATTGGCCATAGATCGGTGCTATCGCTTACCCTCCTGAGCTATAGATTCGCGCCCACTTTGACGTCCACTTACGGTTGAGGAAAGACGTATGTCTAGTCCACAGGCTGCCATATAAGTACATCCAACAATCTTTATCTTTTCCACTGAATAATCGTCCTTATAATAGAGCAACTATAAAAAACAACATAAATATATTAAAACGAATTTGGCAATTATACTCTTATGTCTGGATGTCTTACGATTCTGTCGAATTCGGATATGATCTCGTTCAGAACCCGCAGACTGGGCAAATTCAGTTCAAAATTTTTAAGGGTAGCAAACATGACGGCTACCATTTCGTAGCTCTCGTAGTAAAGCTCGTGCCTGGCTAATGAGGTCAGATAGATATCGACTGGGGTAGATATATATATATAATGGTAAAGTGAGTTCTCCGAACAGTACAAGTGTTATCATGGCCTTACCAACATGAGTAGGCAATATATTGTGCAATAAAATAGATATAGATTGATCAGCTAACCTGGCATCCCTCTGTTTTTTTTTTAACTCTGCCCTCCATCTGCAAAAGGCAAACGAATGAAATGTATTCAGCGGCTGAAAATATGAATAATGACTAGATACTCACTTGAAGTTAATTTTGTTATTAAACACGGTCTGTCGCTCCATTAAATAAAGACTTAAAAAAGTAATTAAAATCAGAATGCAGTGTGCATATTCTGGGAAAAAATTGGGGTTGGTTGGCAGACTATGATGAATAACAAATAAAAATTCATTAAAGACAAGGACCATATAAACTATAACCTCCAACATGGCAATCACAACTTTCATCGTAAATGGGATTCGAGTGAATATTAAGCTCATGGCCATTATCAGACATATCATATTGGTGAGTACCCAGGGCTGGAAACACAAGTCGATATCTGTCTCATATAGAAACAGTTTGCTCTCAATATGAGAGACTTCGTATTCTTCTACGTTACATTTTGACTAAATAGGTTAAGGAATTTTATAATAAACATTCTTGACTAGCAATTGATCCATCAGCTACTTACCACCATGATATATATTATTAAGCAGTACCCTGTTATGATGAACAAGTAGATGCACACACGTTTTATCAAACTACGTTGAATGCTCTCCGCAATCCGAAATAGAATACAGCTTACCGCGCTGAATTTATGCCCCTCTGCGGGATATCGCCAATAGCAGATCTTCTTATACCACGTTATGATGAGCAGAACGCTTAGGCTGAAAATCACGTAGAATCCAATGTAATAGCTTTGTTCTTCCGTAGTATGGCGAAAAACCAATTCGATAGTAATTAGGCTAAGGGACATGAACCAGGCGAAAAGTATGCTGTACTTGAGCATGTAATCGGGTTGCCGCATATAATTATATTCTAGGCGGGGATCGGTAAAGTCCAAAAAGAAAAATTTTAACGATGCCTGAAAATCATCGGCGATCTTCTTGGCTTCTTTTCGATTTGCCCATCTAAAAAACTCTTTTACTCTGCTCCGAAAACTGTAGAGATTTTAGGGAGTGTGAATGGTGTTCTTAAACAAAAATCAAAGTTTAACTAGTATTCTGTACCCAGCTTTTAAACCAAACTCTGGCAGCAAGCAATTTACTTTGTACCCATGATTAAATTTAAAATTTCATTGAACCCAAACTATCCGTTATACATAAAACTAAAGGGGGTTTCAGTCCTTTATTTTCGGTAACAGTTTCTTTTACGATTATCAATTTCAATCGGTTAATACCCGCAAAAGTCCCGGTTGAGGCTTGAGTTCCTGATAAGTACGCAATTGAACATGTTGGTATATACACACTCGTTTCAAACCGCTTTGAAATTTTCTTCGATCGCAAAGGAAGAAATGTGTATCAATGCATGCCAGGGTTCTTAAAGCCGGGCACAAAGTATTACGTAGTCGTATAAAATCGACTATTTTTTTATCTTTACCACTTACCTAGAAGGACCAACCGGCATTTTTTGGAACTCATTTCGCAGTTCTAGTGAAATTGTACTTTCATGTAACTCGGATCTTTGGCTAAATTGTATGCTCAAAGACTCTAAATCATCATTACTATATCTGAAGCCGAGATGGTCTGACATTTTCGCGGGGGCAATGATAAATGTGATAATACCATGTTTTATAAGATAAGGATCATTTTTAGCTGCCTCAGTGCCCGGAAGTACCGTATATGTATGATCTACAATCAACTGAAGAGTCCTTTCGCTGGTATGAATATGGCCAGGCACACCGGTTGCCTCTAGACGATTGGCAATCACCACATCCGTACCTAATTTAAGTAATTAAATCTTAGTAATATATGTGAAATTGGCAATAATGAGGGTAAGTGCCCACCCCAAATGTCATATTGCAATTTAGTCGCTCCGAGGACTCCAGCAAATAATCCTCCTGAATGGACACCAACACGGATATTAATATCCACTTTTTGAGAGGCTCTAAAAATGCAATCATTATAAGCGGATATAATAAGGTAATATTGATCTGTCGATGCATCTACGAACCTTACTTCATGAATTTGTTGGATCATACATAGACCCAGTTCGACACACCATTTGGCGTGGTCAGGATCGGGGTTTATAAGACCAGCCACACAATAGTAGCAGTCGCCCAAGAACTTAATGCGCTGCACGGTGAAGTGGGAGGCGGCCTTATCGAATCGAGCATATAAATTATGTAAAAGGGTGACAAGGGTCTTAACCGATAATGTTGTGGTTAGATGGGTGTAGTTGACGATGTCAGCATATAGAATTGTAACGTCGGGATGACTCTGAATGGACATAATTCGCTCCCCAATGCTAACAAACTGGACATTGCGATGCTTCTCGGCGAGTGCAATGCGATTGCGAATGTCCTCTTGGATAGGCTGTGATATTTGCGGTGGTAGAATGCTGTGAAGAAATACCTTTTCCTGTGCTCTAGCATTCCTCAGCCAGATGTCCTCCATCACGAACTGATGTCGATCAAGGAACGAAGAACGCACGAGAATCTCGCGCATCACACGAAAGAATATACCCAGCACATTTAGGCAAAACTGATGGGAGATGTCCGCCACCACTTTATTGACATTTTTCTTGTTGGTCATCTCAAATTTGTATTTAGATGCAATATAGTTGTAGTAGTAAATAATATAAATACTTGATACTACAATGCCGAGAGAAAGAGGCGCCAAAATATTGGGTATCGGGAGAAACATGTAGATCAGTAGGATAACGTGGGTGTCGTAGAATGACCCAGTAATCCATTCGTGCTCATGGTAGTGGTATACATTGGTTAATATATCTTCAAGAATATTTTAATAATTTTGAATAGTGTGATTGATACATGCTTTGTACATACCCACGGCAACCAAAATTAACACTGCAACTACTGAGGTCACATACATTATCCAACTGTGCCTTTTGACCAGCTCCTCTATAAGGTTCAAGTACATTAGTCCAGTAATGCTCACAGCTGCTATCACATAAAATACAACATCCACGTAAATATCATCTATGGGCTGTGTAATCAGACAGACGAGGGTCCCCCGTACTTAATAGAACCGATTTGAAAATGGAACAACTCACATCGCATGTCGCCAACAAGAAACCGCTGTGCAACAAGACCACAATCCAATGAAGAAACAGGAAGACTCCTAGATAATAGAGACGAAGACGCATCTGGTAGGAGTTATATTCCTCTTCTAAGCCAACCTCCATGCACTTTTCCTGGGGTAATCTTTCAGAATGGAATTAATAACGCAACATCATTATACGTCACCTTTAAGTAGTCCCCTTCCCAGCGGCGCTCCCTTGAATAATCTAATTCACAGACCATTTTTACAACTAACTAATATTTTACTCAATTGAAGTAAAATCTTAACATTCAAGGAGTGACTGATATGAAAATATATCGAAACCCTTTTGAAAGATAAAAGTCTTCGGACAAAAGCATTTTCATGTACCAACATTTTTTATATCCAATTTTGAGATCTAAAAGACAATAATTATTATTTGAAATATAAAATCGTGATCTTTTCACGCGAAGTGCCGAATGCTAAGCTTAAAGCTATCTGAACTCTTTGATGCAAGCAAACAGACGAAGGAGAGGACTGACTTTCCGTTTCTTTTTGAGAAGGCCCCTAAATCCTCAAATTTAAACAACCGTTGAACCAGTTTTCAAGTTGGATAACATTTAAAATGTAAGCAAAACAACATTTTCAGTAATTTTAATTTTGCCAAAACCACTAATATTATCTTATTTGTAACTCATTAACCATGTAAGTCGCCTAGTCGGTACATAACTCTATCATAATAAACATTTATTTTAAATTTTTAGGCGTTTTACTTAAAAAAAGTACAGAAGTCTATGCCACAAAAAAAAGTGAGTAACAGGCAGAAAATCAGAAATCTTATAAAAACAACCTCTTTACGAGGTAAAAGTCTAGTGACGAAAACATTTTCATGCCCCAAAATTTCTGATATCCAATTTTTTGACAAATAATATTAAGTTTTACATATAAATTATTTAAAAAAAAATTTTTTGGTTTTTGAAATGTTTATTAAAAAAAAATGTTTTTGGGGGGGAGAAAAAATTTGTAAAAAAAAAAAGATTAAAAAAAATAAAAAAAAAAAAAGGGGGGGGGTTTCTCAAAAACCGCCAAAATGTGGGGGAAAATACCTTATTTCACCTGTAGCTTTGTACCTGTGTTCTTAAGCAAATAAAGTGTACAGCTATGGTTAAAAGCCCTTTAAAATACCTCTCGAACGATATATAGATCACATCTGTAGCTTCTACAATTTTAGCGGCTTTTAGCGATTTCCCGCTAAACCAGCTTTTTTTTCGAAAAGTCTTAGAGCAAACGTTTCTAGATTTTTTATCGGGAACAAGTCCTCATTCAAGCTTTTAAGCTAAATCAATGCTTTGATACAAACAAACAAACAGACAAACAAACAAACAAGTGGACTGACTTTTCATCTCATTTTCGGAAGGCCACTAAAAATTTATTATCTTTTGAACCAGTAGTCGGATTTCGATAATCGAGGTGTCATTAGACGCGTATTTTTGATTAGAATAGTACAAAATTAAAAAAATCAAAAAGGCTCCAATAATTTACATTTTTTCCCTCCCACTAACATCTGTTTATCTCACGAACCAGGTGAGTTTTCTAAAGTCTTAGTATTCACATTTGTAAGTTAAATACCTTTCGATCGGTAAATAACTCGACCCGATCGGACAGTCATAGCAAATTTTCCATTCTTCCTGTGTATATATGCTAGTCGCCTTTCGCACCCATCGTGCTGTTTTCGTCCCTAGCTCGGACTGCCGTCCGCAGTGATAAGTGTCATTTCACAACTTTTTATTAAAAATTGAATTTTAATGACTGCTTTTCACTTTTTAAATAAAATAAAAAAATAATTTTTATTTCGAAACCTTAAAATATAAATTTGAAAATAATTGTTAATTTGCAATTTTTTTTTTGTATTTTCATATGAAAAACTTTTTAGTTTCTTAAGATATTTCAACCAAACTCACAGATTGCATATTTGGGAGAGCCAGTTACATCCTGACCAAATTTGGTCAAAGTCGGATTACTAAAAAAGGAACAATCAGATACAAATTAACCTTTGGAGTGAAAAACTTTGTTGTTGCATGAGATATCCAAACAAAAGTCACAGATTGGCTCTTCATGCCAACTTTTTCCCGCCAAATCTGACATAATTTCCATCCAAATCGCAAAACCTGAATTTTAGCCAAAGCCCAATTTTAGGAAAAAATTAATTAAATTAACGAGTGCGGAAGTTGTATTTTTCAGTATTTTTTTTTTTTTTGTATTATATAAATTTGTTATTCAGTACGATCTTGATAAACCAGATAACTAAAGATCAGCCTTTCAATTCTAAGAGCGAAACGAGCGAAGAATTTTTGTGTAGTATGGAATATTATTGGTATTCAAGATTTATCGATGAATTTATTTTAAGTAAAAATGTGTGTGACAGAGACTGCAATCGCAACAAAAATTAAAGATTAAAAATCCTAATCAGAGTTAGTTAACTCATTTGAAGAGCTAGATGATTTGCTTGAATTTTCAGCGGCCCAGCTCTCATTGATATATTGAAAGGTTAAGTTTTCATCGAGTCCTACGAAAAATGTTGGTAGTATGCCTCGCCCTTTGACGAAGGTCATACCACGGTAGTCGCATTTGATTCCACATTTGTGTAGTATGCTCGCAGACTCGTCAGTCACTTGTATATGTCCAGTGACTCCGGTTGAGTCCATTCGTGAGGCCATATTCACCGCATTGCCCCAAATATCGTAGTGAACCTGTGAAGCCCCCACCACGCCGGCCATGACCTCACCACTGGATATTCCAATCCTTATGTCGGCAGAGAACATTTCACGATCACTTGGGATATTCTTGTAGCTCTCATTGCACATCCAAAGTGTTCGCATTAGATCCAAGGCAAATGCTGTCATCACAAAGACGATATCCTCGTTTTTTTTTTTCACCAGCTTATTGTGCTTGTGGTAGGAATTAATAGAACGTCGAGCACGCAGAACTGCAAGAGCAAAGGCAAGTATGTAATATCAATAGATTGGCCATAGATCGGTGCTATCGCTTACCCTCCTGAGCAATAGATTCGCGCCCACTTTGACGTCCACTTACGGTCGAGGAAAGACGTATGTCTAGTCCACAGGCTGCCATATAAGTACATCCCACAATCTTTATCTTTTCCACTGAATAATCGTCCTTATAATAGAGCAACTATAAAAAACAACATAAATACATTAAAACGAATTTGGCAATTTTAGTCTTATGTCTGGATGTCTTACGATTCTGTCGAATTCGGATATGATCTCGTTCAGAACCCGCAGACTGGGCAAATTCAGTTCAAAATTTTTAAGGGTAGCAAACATGACGGCTACCATTTCGTAGCTCTCATAGTAAAGCTCGTGCCTGGCTAATGAGGTCAGATAGATATCGACTGGGGTAGAATATATATATATAATGGTAAAGTGAGTTCTCCGATCAGTACAAGTGTTGTCATGGGCTTACCAACATGAGTAGGCAATATATTGTGCAATAAAATAGATATAGATTGATCCGCTAACCTTGCCTCCCTCTGTTTTTTTTTTAACTCTGCCCTCCATCTGCATAAGGCAATCGAATTAAATTATATGTATTCAGCGGCTAAAAATATGGTTAATGGCTAGATACTCACTTGAAGTTAATCTTGTTATTGAACTCGGTCTGTCGCTCCATTAGATAAAGACTTAAAAAAGTAATTACAACCAGAATACAGTGTGCATATTCGGGAAAAAAATATGGGTTGGTTGCTAGACTGTGATGAACAATGAATAAAAATTCATTAAAGACGAGGACCATATAAACTATAACCTCCGATATGGCAATCACAACTTTCATCGTAAATGGGATTCGAGTGAATATTAAGCTCATGGCCATTATCAGACATATCATATTGGTGAGTACCCAGGGCTGGAAACACAAGTCGATATCCGTCTCATATAGAAACAGTTTGCTCTCAATATGAGACAATTCATATTCTTCTACGTTACATTTAGACTAAATAGGTTAAGGAATTTTATAATAAACATTCTTGACTAGCAATTGATCCATCAGCTACTTACCACCATGATATATATTATTAAGCAGTACCCTGTTATGATGAACAAGTAGATGCACACACGTTTTATCAAACTACGTTGAATGTTCTCCGCAATCCGAAATAGAATACAGCTTACCGCGCTGAATTTATGCCCCTCTGCGGGATATCGCCAATAGCAGATCTTCTTATACCACGTTATGATGAGCAGAACGCTTAGGCTGAAAATCACGTAGAATCCAATGTAATAGCTTTGTTCTTCCGTAGTATGGCGAAAAACCAATTCGATAGAAATTAGGCTAAGGGACATGCACCAGGCGAAAAGTATGCTGTACTTGAGCATGTAATCGGGTTGCTGCATATAATTATGTTCTAGGTGAGGATCGGTAAAGTCCAAAAAGAAAAATTTTAACGATGCCTGAACTTCATTTGACGTTCTTCTTTTCTTCATTTCGATCTTTCCAGTTAAAAAACACTTTCAATCTGTCCCGAAATCTAAAGGAGTCGTGTTGGGTGTGAGTGGTCTTCTTAAAAAACTAATCAAAGTTAAACAAATATCTTGCCAGGGTTACGTAAAGCCGGGCATAAAGTACTTCGTAGTCGTATAAAATCGCCTAGTTTTTTAACCTCTTACCACTTACCTCGAAGGACCAACCGGCATATTTTTGAACTCATTGTGCAGTTCTAGTGAAATTTTACTGTCATTTAACTCAGACCTTTGGCTAAATTGTTTGCTCATAGATCGAGATATTGAGGACTCTAAATCATCAGTACTATAACTGAAGCTGATATGGTCCGATATTTCCGCGGGGGCAATGAGAAAAGTGAGAACACCATGCTTTAGAAGATAGGGATCATTTTTAGCTGCCTCAGTGCCCGGAAGTACCGTATATGTATGATCTACAATCAACTGGAGAGTCCTTTCGCTGGTGTGAATATGGCCAGGCACACCGGTTGCCTCCAGACGATTGGCAATCACCACATCCGTACCTAATTTAAGAAATTAAATCTTAGTAATATATGTGAAATTGGCAATAATGAGGGTAAGTGCCCACCCCAAATGTCATATTGCAATTTAGTCGCTCCAAGGACTCCAGCAAATAATCTTCCTGAATGGACACCAACACGGATATTAATATCCACTTTTTGAGAGGCTCTAAAAATGCAATCATTATAAGCGGATATAATAAGGTAATATTGATCTGTCGATGCATCTACGAACCTTACTTCATGAATTTGTTGGATCATACATAGACCCAGTTCGACACACCATTTGGCGTGGTCAGGATCGGGGTTTATAAGACCAGCCACACAATAGTAGCAGTCGCCCAAGAACTTAATGCGCTGCACGGTGAAGTGGGAGGCGGCCTTATCGAATCGAGCATATAAATTATGTAAAAGGGTGACAAGGGTCTTAACCGATAATGTTGTGGTTAGATGGGTGTAGTTGACGATGTCAGCATATAGAATTGTAACGTCGGGATGACTCTGAATGGACATAATTCGCTCCCCAATGCTAACAAACTGGACATTGCGATGCTTCTCGGCGAGTGCAATGCGATTGCGAATGTCCTCTTGGATAGGCTGTGATATTTGCGGTGGTAGAATGCTGTGAAGAAACACCTTTTCCTGTGCTCTAGCATTCCTCAGCCAGATGTCCTCCATCACGAACTGATGTCGATCAAGGAACGAAGAACGCACGAGGATCTCGCGCATCACACGAAAGAATATACCCAGCACATTTAGGCAAAACTGATGGGAGATATCCGCCACCAACTGATCGACATTTTTCTTATTGGATATCTCAAATTTGTATTTAGATGCAATATAGTGAAAGTAATAAAGAATGTAAATACTTGATACTACAATGCCGAGAGCAAGAGGCGCCAAAATATTGGGTATCGGGAGAAACATATATATCATTAGGATAACGTAGGTGTCGTAGAATGACCCAGTAATCCAATCGTCCTTATGATAGTGGTAGACATTGGTCAGTAGATCTTTAAGAATATTTCAATAATTTTGAATAGTGTGATAGATAAATGCTTTGTACCTACCCACTGCGACCAAAATAAACACTGCAACTACTGAGGTCACATACATTATCCAACTGTGCCTTTTGACCAGCTCCTCCGTAAGGTTCAAGTAACATTAGTCCAGTAATGCTCACAGCTGCTATCACATAAAATACAACATCCACGTAAATAAAATCTACGGGCTGTGAAGAGGGTCCTCGTACTTAATAGAACCAATTTGAAAATGGAACAACTCACATCGCATGTCGCCAGCAAGAAACCGCTGTGCAACAGGACCACAATCCAATGTAGAAACAGAAAGACCTCTAGATAATAGAGACGAAGACGCATCTGGTAGGAGTTATATTCCTCTTCTAAGCCAACCTCCATGCACTTTTCCTGGGGTATTCTTTCAGAATAGAATTAATAATGCAACATCATTGTACCTCACCTTTAAGTAGTCCCCTTCCCAGCGGCGCTCTTCTGAATAATCAAATTCACAGACCATGTTTTCAACCAACAAACATTTACTCAATTGAAGTGAGATCTAAACATTCAAGGAGTGACTGATATAAAAATATACGAAAACCCTTTACAAGGTAAACGTCTAGAGACAAAACCATTTCCATCTCACAACATTTTTTATATTCAATTTCGAGACGAAAGATAAGGAGCTTAATATGGGTATTTTATATACATTTTTAAAGACATTAACATTCGGCAATTCGTTAATTCGAATTGGTAAAAAATTAAAAAAAAATTAAAAATTAACAAAACAACAGTTTTAATTTTGCGTACACACATACATAACTTTATCTCATTATCCAGGTAAGTTGCAAGGTTGGTACAAATTGAAAAATAACTTTAGTAATATGACTTTTTAATAAAATTGAAAATAAAAGTTTATCCAGTTTCTCATAACCAAACATTTAAAAATAGGCTTTATTTTTAATTAATTTTTTTTTTGTAAATATTAACCACTATATCATATAAGCTGCCATAGGAACTATCAGTCGAAAATCAAGGGTTAGTACGAAAAACTTTTTTGTTGCTTACGATATCTCAAACAATCTTACACGATATTCAACTGGGATGACTTTATACATTCTGACTTAATTTCGTTACAATCGGACCACCATATCATATAGCTGTCATACGAAACATACTTGAAAATCGTTAAAAATTTGTTTTAAATTCTATCACTGAAAAACTTATTACTCCGCCATTTATCCATGGATTTGCATAAACAATAACTTATTTTCTTTGGAACAGAATCAGCTTTACGTTTTAGAACTTATTAAAATCGCTACCACCTAAACTGCTGAACCGATATTAATACTAAAAAGAAGAAAGTTGAAGAGAATTAACTTAACCTTAATTTAGGTGTTTGTTTGGATAAGTAAAAATGGAAATATACTCAAGAATATTGGAGTAACCTCGACAGAAAAAAATTTTAATTTCGTAAACTAGTGTTATTCATTTTAATAACTTTAATTCCTGAAGGATCACAAGCACCCGACACTTATTGAAATTATATCCTTTATTTCAGTTAATATATAATTTATTTGGTTTCATTACATTACATTTTATTGCTTAATGAACTTAAAACAAATTCACGTTTAAATTGTACGCCTGGCCGCCGAAACTGGCTCCGGTTGCAGATGCCTAAAGTCAAGTCACTATCGTTATTTTTCTGGGAA